>JARLTB010000063.1:4557500-5157500 GCA_030141615.1 Unio pictorum | reverse complement strand
CAGGTCATCTCCCAATGAATGAATCTCAATCTCAAAATGTCAAACTTGAATCTGACAAACAATAAAAATAAATATAAATGACTTATATCAAATATCGTAAAACTTTCTCCCATAAAATAAAAAAGAAAGGTTTATATGATAAAACTTTCTTTTTACCACAAACCAATTTACACCTGAGGTTAAAACAACTCGTATAAATTACACAGTGTATATGATATACTATATTGTTATACACGGGAAAGAGCGTCTGCTATTAAATTATTTTTTCCTATGATGTGCTGGATGTCAAGATTGTGTTCCGGCAATAACAAACTCCACCTTAGTCTTTGATTTTTATTTTTCATCTTGCCGATGAAAGTAAGGGGGTTGTTGTCACTAAAAACTATAATCGAAGAAGGAGCTGAACTAAGATAAACTTCAAAATGTTGTAAAGCCAAAATCAATGCCAATCATTCCTTGTCGATAGTTGAATAATTTCTCTGGTGCTTATTTAATTTCTTTGAAAAATAGCACAATGGATGTTCAATATCATTTTTGTCTTCTTGAATTAAAACTGCTCCAACACCAACATCACTTGAATCGACAGATAATTTTAAAGACTGACTGAAATTTGGAGCTGCAAGAACTGGTGCTGTTTCAAGTATGGCTTTTAACTTGTCAAAATCCTCCTGATATTTTTCAGTTCAAAAGAACTTGTTCTTCTTCTTTAATAAATTTGTCAGGGGTTCTGCAATTATAGAAAAATTGGAACAAAATTTCCGATAGTATCCGGCCATCATCAGTTGCTTTCTATTTTCAGGCATAGGGAATTTAGAAATAGCCTCAACTCTTAGCATCTATTGGTTTAACTTGTCCATATCCCACAATATGTCCTAAGAAAGTCACAGAAGCACGGCAGAACTCACTTTTAGATAAATTAACTGTCAAACATGCATCAGTGTGTCTGTCAAAGAATTTTCGAATTGTTGCTAGATGTTCTATCCAAATGTAGTTGTAGATAATGACGTCATCTATATAGGCATCACAATTTTCCAGACCAGAGGTGATCATATTCATAAGACGTTGAAATGTACTTGGTGACCCTTTACATCCCGAATGGCATTACTTTATATTGGTAAAGTCCATCTGGAGTCACAAATGCCGAGATTTCCTTTGCTCTTTCCGTTAGTGGAATCTGCCAAAATTCTTTCAGAAAGCAAATTTGGTGACATACTTGGCATTCCCAATTTTACCAATACAATTGTCAATTCTTGGAAATGGGAATTAATCTGTTTTGTCACACTGTTCACCTTCCTATAATCAGAGCACATACAGAAAGTTTTATCTGGTTTTGGAACAAGTATGCATGGTGAACTCCAATCTCTTTTACTGGGCTCGATACAATCATTCTCCAGCAAATATTGAATTTCCTTTTTTAAGTATTCCTGTTTGATTGGATTCGTCCTGTATGGATGTTGTTTGACAGGTTTGGAATTTACAATTTCAACGTCATGATAATTTTTGTTTGTCCTTGTAGGAACAGCTGGAAATAAGTGCTCATATTCAAATAATAACTGTTTCAGTTCATTTCTTTCTTGCACTTGTAAATGTGAAAGTTTCTGGTCTAGATCTTTCATAATTTCTGAATTACAAAGATTCGTCATTTCAATATCAGTAGAATCTGATGATATTCCTTCACTGAGTGGGACAGGTACAACTAAATTAAATACATGTTTAAGATGGCTATCTCTTTCAATATAATCTTTTAGCATGTTTATATGCCAGAGTTGTTTTTGTTTGCGCCTCTCAGGAGTATTTATGATGTAATTTATGTCATTAAGTTGCCTGTCAACTGTGTAGGGACCATACTATTTGGCCTGAAGAGGATTTTGTGGCATTTGTAACAGAGCCAGGACTCTATCACCAGGCTGAAAACTCCTTCCCTTCGATTTGTTATCATATCTTGATTTCATTTTAGATTGAGCAGAGTGCAGATTTGCTCATGCGACCTTACAGGTCTTTGACAACTTGTATCTAAAATCGGAAACATAATCAAGAAGATTGATCTCAGTATCTTCATTAGAGAGAAGTTTCTCTTTCAATAACTTCAATGGTCCACGCACAGTGTGTCCAAAAACCAGTTCAAAGGGACTGAAGCCTAAAGATTCTTGAACTGATTCTCTAACAGCAAACAATAGTAAATGAATGGCTTCATCCCAATCTTTATTCGTATCAAAACAATATGATCGGATCATATTTTTCAAAGTCTGATGGAATCTTTTTAATGCCCCTTGGCTTTCAATAGGCAGAAGATTTGATTTGCTTAATGCCCAATTCATACATAACTTGTTGGAAAATTCCAGACATGAAGTTTGAACCTTGATCAGACTGAACAGATTTGGGAAGGCCATACTGAGTAAAAAACTTTATCAAAGCTTTTACTATTGTTTCAGATTTTATATTCCTCAACGGAATGGCCTCTGGAAACCTTGTTGACGCATACATAATGGTCAACAGGTATTGGTTAACTGACTTGGTCTTGGGATAGGGACCTACAAAATCTATCCTAATTCTACTAAATGGTTCGTTAAAGGCAGGAATAGGTTATAGATGAGCCTTAGGTATCTTCTGATTGGGATTTCCTACCATTTGACAAGTATGACAAGATCTACAGTATTTGGCAACATCACTTTTGATTTTTGGCCAATAGAAGTGAGTCAAGATCTTGTGATAAGTTTTATTAATCCCTAAATTGACCAGCCAAAGAAGTTTCATGAGCCAGGTTAAGTATTTCCTGTCTGTAAGGTTTTGAAACTACTATTATTTGATAGTTCACCGACCACTCATCACCAGCAGTTACCTCGGGAGGTCTTCATTTTCTCATACGAATTCCATTTTTAATGAAATAACATACGGGAACTTCAGTGGCTTCAGTCTCACTTATGGCCCTTTAAAACAAACAGGAGAACTCGGGATCTTTTTCTTGTTCGACGACAAGTGGCTGTCGTTTTTTCACTCTGATTAGAATAAAGAGAATGAGTTGTTAAAAGAGGGTCACGATGATCAATACCTTCTGATTGATCCAAACAAGGAGTAAAAGTGACCTCATCAAAAGCCTGACCTATACACGTGTCAGCTAAAGGAATACTGGCTTCATCAACATCATTCTCAAGAGCTTTCTTTGCCATAGCTCTGGCAACTGCACAAGCTAGAAATATATCAGGGAATTCTTTTTCAATTGGATCAACTTTCTGATCCAAATCATGCTTGTCAGTTACAAGTGGATTAACCACAACCCTGTCTCCAGCTAAGTCGTTGCCTAGCAATAAATGAATGCCCTCAACGGGTAAAACCGAGACTGTTCCTACTCTCACAGGTCCTGATACTAAGTCTGATGACAAATTTATACAATGGAGAGGAACATTAACAAAGCCGCACTCTACTCCCTGAATAAGAACACTTTCATTAGAAGAAGACTTCTCAGAAAAAGGCAAAGTACCTGACAATATAAGACTCTGAGAAGCTCCTGTGTCCCTTAAACTTTTAATAGGGGTGGGAGTGGCTGAATCACCCAAGAGTGTTATAGAACCCTTTGTTATGAATGGTTCATAATTCTCCATAATAAAATCAGACTGGGATTTATTAGACCCAACAAATGTATTGCTTTCAATACATGACCGTGACCTTGACCTCTTAGAAATAAGAGCATTTGGAACAGGTCTGTCTTGTTTCTAGTGCCTATTTTTCAATTTGAAGCAATCACAAATAACGTGTTCTTTTTTCTTGCAATAGGTACACGTCGGAAGAGACAAAGATCTACAATCAAGCTTCTCTGAAGTTCGATTTTTGAAAGTTGTGCTAGTTTGTGTTTTAAAAGGGCTGGTATTAGACTGAAATACTTTTCTGCAGGAAGACTGCTGATTAGAAGTCTTGTTAACAAAATTAACTGTATGAGTCAAAGAATATTCGTCAGCAGCTCGAGCAGCATTCTCCAAGGTTTCAATCCTGTGCTCATCGAGATAAGTTTTAACGTCACTTTTTTTCACTGTTTTTGAAATCTTCAATTAATATCATTTGTTTGAGATTTTGATAATCTCGTTCGACTTTCTTGGCTAAGCACCATCTATCAAACAACTGCTCTTTTTCTCTAGCAAATTCGTCATAAGTTTGTCCAGCTTCTTTTCTGTAATTTCTGAATTAATGCCGATAAGCTTCAGGGACTAACTCATAACCCCTTAGAATACATTCTTTCCCCACATCATAGTCACCATCTTGGTGAACAGACATTGAAGTGTAAATCTCACTAGCCTTACCAGTGAGTACACATTTAAATAACTGAGTCCAATGCTCCCTTGGCCACTTTAAATTTTCTGCAACTTTTTCAAAACGAATGAAGTATTTGTCTACATCTTTTTCTCTCAAAGGGGGCATAATCTAATATTCCTTGCTAAATCAAAACTTAAATTTGGATTTGATGTATGAACGTGTTTTTCACTTGCCAGCTCTATTTCTTTCATTTTACATTTTTATTCTCTTTCTTCCTTCTCTCTCTCTTTATCAATTTGTTTTTCTTGTAACCGATTGAGCATCTGCTCTTTTTGTAATTCAAATTGTCTCTCTCTCTCTCTCTCCTCTTTTTCATATTGTAATTGTCTTTCTTTCTCCTCTTTATCATATTGTAATTGTTTTTCTTTCTCCTTTTCCTGAAATTCCTCCTTCTTCAACTTTAATTCCATCTTGAATTTTAATTCTAATTTCTTTATTTTAATGTCAGAGTCTGATGCAGACTTACTAACCGAAATCAAAGCACTTTTTCCAAAACATTCTTTTGTACCAAATATTGGACCAAAATCTTTTTGATATCTTGTTTTGTTAAAGAAGCCTTTACTTCAGAAAGATGATATTTTCTGACAAGTTGAATCAACTCATCTTTTATGAAAATATCTAACTGCTCCTGAGTAGGATTAGAAATAAATATTTCTACTTAAGATGTCATTTTAATAAAAGCCTGTCAATCTCACTAAAGATTTAAAAACATTTTAAAAACTAGGCGAATTCAAATTTAAAACAAAAGTTTTCTGAAAAAGAATCTAGCCAAATTCCAATTGATCCCAATCTCGGACGATGTCCCAATTTCTATCTTACGTGCTTAGGCTCGAATAACCAGTAACATAGAAAGAGTGAAAATAACAAGCTTGTAAAAACTTAATAAACAATTTATTGAGCACAAATATTTTCCAGAAAAATATAAACTTACGGTTTTAAGAATAAATTGCAAAATTAATCCAAAAATAATTCAAAATATTATCTACTAGAGAAATTGCAAAAGTCCTGGTAATAAAATGTCCAAATAATTCCAAGTTTAAATCCCAGCGAAGTATCCAAGATGGAAGGCGATGTCACTTGATGAAGTCAGTTCTTGGTAATAAAATTCTATGAGCACAATTCTTTTCCAGATAAATAACAAAATATTTCCTCTTGATCCAAACGAATTGAAATAATTTCCAATACAAGGTAATTTAAAATAACTCTAAACGACACAACTTGATATTCTAACAGCCCAAGTTCTACTAAATAGTTCGCTCCAAAACATAATTTATATACCTGTTTTTACGTAAACAATAAAGGGGTCACATGATCTTCTAGAATCTTTTAGAACAAATTTACGTTCAAAAAATCACATACACACCGTATGACCCAAATAAAATTAGATGTTTATAACAAAGCTCCATAATGTCCTTGGAATCAACCAATCATTCTAAAAGCTTGTTTATAAATTTGAAGCCAGGTCAGAAATGAGGTCAAGACCTGGTGTTTATTTTGTAAAATACAGGTCATCTCCCAATGAATGAATCTCAAACTAAAAATGTCAACTTGAATCTGACAAACAAACAATAAAAATAAATATAAATGACCTATATCAAATATACGTAACAATACTAACGATTAGAATGTATCACACGGACTCTACCGATCGAATACTGCAAACAGAATATATATATATATATATATATATATATATATATATATATATATATATATATATATATATATATATATATATATATATATATATATATAATTAACTCGATTGATCTAATAGTGTAGATTGGATTATATAACATGAACTGCAGTGATCGGACTGTACGTATGGACATACAATCAGCAAAGACTTAGAATTTTAAGAGTTAGTTCTGGCTCCCGACGTTTGAGGAAAAATGAATGTATGTACAGGCGTAATTACTTAATATAAACTTGATAATATATCTTGTATTTTTAAATTGTAAAAAATATGCTGGTAAGAAGTAGGCCAATAATCATGATTGTATATTAGAATTTAAAAATGTCAGAATTGAAATTAAATAGGATTATCTGTTTCACTTGCATGTAAAAATGTTTGCTCTTAAAATACACACACTCACACACAGACATACACACGCACACATACGTACACACAGACTCAAACGCGCGCATACGCACACACATACACACACACACATACGCGCATACACACAGAGACACGCACGCAGACACACACGCACACACAAACAAGCGCACACTATAAATGGAAGAGATAGACATCATTCACATAGCGATAAGAAACCGTGCTAGTGTAAAGGTCTCCCCAACGGTAATATGATTAGGATCGGTGATTTATTTTACAAATTCGACTTTAATAAGTTAATTAATAGGTACAACAACCTTACCCACACATGAGGGTTGGAAGAGAGTATTGCAACATGACCACTCTATTTGCAATGACAGAATCAGAAAACCAGCTGAAACATATCAAATATACGATGAAAGTTGGAATGAGCGGATATTACGAACTTTATTATCGCGTTGAGAGGGGTGGGGTGGGAAAAGTTGTTGTTGTTAATTGTAGGGTTAAACGCTATTTTTCAGCACACGATAGGCTATACATGTCGTCCAGAATTATTGGTGGAGGAAGAATTTATGAAAACCCTCGGAGAGAACCACCCACCCACGAGAAGATACTGGCTAGATTTCTCACATAACTACATTAGCGGAATCTTAGACTAGAACCCACGAAGACGGAATTCAGAAAGCAGTGATATGCAACAGAGCGCGCTTTAGACCACTAGACCACCCCCCGTGGGGAAAGTGAATTACTTAAAGTGATAGAATCATAAAAGGAACCATAATTGATGATATTCGGACCGCGGTTTGTGTGCGTGTGTGTGTGTGTGTGTGGGGGGGGGTGGCTGGTCAGATGGATGCAAATAAATTGAATACATAGCAAGTAAATATTTCAACATGGGAACCACGGTAGCCTAGGTTGTGGAACGTCAGACCCGTAATCCATGAGTAAAGGTCTCGATAGCCCATGCTAGCCAGGATCAGTTGCCTCGGTGTGTCATTGGTTCCCAGTTCTTCTCTACGTTGAATGTGTCGTTAAAATCCATATCATTATTATATATCAAACGTTTAATGGGTAGTGAAGCGAGTGGGGTGGCCTTACTGTAGCCTATATACGAAAATTAACTAGCTCGTCAAATTTGCCAAACCACCACCCTCCTAAAAAAATTTAAATGACGTCCCTGCCGCCTTGTACAACTTTGAACTATGTACTTATTGCCCGATTTGTCTACATGAATTTGAAACTCTTAAGTTTCTCATATTGCCATGTCATTCCGATCAAGACTGCCATAATGGAGGTTTAGAGGTGGAAGTTTACAGGAGGTTTACGTTTTATCCCTGTCCCACACTAATATATAAAGTGCCATTAAAAAAAAATAAAAAAAAGGAAATCTTCTGCGCTACGACTATAATTGGATGAGTTATTTCGTTTGTGCATATTGGTTTCCTAAAGAAGCGCACATTCCTTGACATGGGGATTATTTGACATCATTCTACATTTTAATTGTAAACATCTTTTAAACTAACAAAACGACCAGACATGAAAACGCATCCGTGAAATTTGTGACCTCGGATGCTTCTATAATGATGTTTATATGTATCACATATCTTGAATTTGTATGGAAAACAATAACACGTCCTCGAATGTATTGCATTTCTCCGTTATGATCTTACTGGTTGATAGTATTATACTTGGTAATTTTATACTTTGTAAATTAAGAACACTTACAAGTTTTCCTTATGTAATGGTATAGCGTTGATTAGAATTTATTATTAAATACTCGATATGTTTTAACACAACATGGCACAATGGCTCTTTAAGGTATTATTTTACTGTATGCGTAGTGTTGGTTATGAGAATTTAACATTACGCCACCATTTTAAAATGATTTATCAATGACAGATATGGATATATAATATGTAAAAGAATGTTCATAGATCTAACATTGTGGCCACTCTGTGGTTTAGTGTGAATTTAACATTACAATGGCATTTTGGGGGCCCTATGTCAAGTTTATATTGTAGTCCGATATGGGGATCTAATGACCATCAAAGATATATAATAAGGAACCTGCCAATGTACTGCCAGACCGGCGTCAACAAATCAAACATTTCAAAAACCACGTCAGTCATAATATAGTAGTAGTAGTAGTAGGAGGAGGAGTAGTAGTAGAAGTAGTTGTAGTAGTAATACTAAATTGTGAATTTAGCTTCCCCTTGCATAACATTTCCTAACACACCAAAACATTGTCGCCAAAAGTTCAAAGAATCTAGCATTCAGGGCCTGGCTCTCATTCGGTACTAGACCTCACGAGTGATTTGGAGATGGATCTTTTTGCGACGCTGGCGGTCGTGCTATCAGGGTGATGTTGGGCTAAATCGGTAACATGCCTAGTAGAAAGATGATCGACTAATGACATAAAAAATACTTTTCCCTTCAATGTATGTACAAAAAGCGGATAGGGCTTGACATTGAACCAGAATGTTTATCAAAATGGTTGCCAACTTATGTATATATATATATATATATATATATATATATATATATATATATATATATATATATATATATATATATATATATATATATATATATATATATATATATATATATATATATATATTACACAGAAAGCCACACCTATATCCATATGGGAAGCAATCAAGACTTGAAAGCTCGTAACTTTGAAAGGGACTGGAGTTGATCCAGAGATTATAGCACGGCAATATAGGATGAGATTATTAGATGTTGTAAGTGTATTTTAATAGGAGCTTTGATATATGTATTCCTCAAGAGCGGGAATAACAAGAGCCACAAAAATATATTAGGCTTGTGTCTTGTCACGCGTGAAAGTCTTGTAGATATAACCAACTCACCAATTTGTCAGAAATCATGTACATGGAATCATAGGTAGCCAGAAGCATGCTCATTCTGCAAACTGTGAAGATGAATCAGGATACAGCTAAGAAGGAATTACATTCGTGTAATGAGATTTAGAGCTACAAAGAAGAACGTTTATCTGACGATCTTGGAATTATAGACTTTACTTAGTGTGACTGAACATAAGACCTTGATGGAGATAATCCATCATTCCAGATTTCAGATATAGATTATTAGAAGGACAGAAAAGATAAGAAAAGTATCATGTATCAAAAGGAACAAATCGATTATAAAACTGGTGCAGATATATGCCATTATTTTAAAACCAACGTCATATCACAAGCACTACGATAGTTTGGGTATTTGTAAGTTAAAGTCATCTTGCAATATCGTGGTTTGTTTGTTTGTATTTTAGCGAAGCACCAGCATCTTAAGGCTATTTAGCGCTATACAATACGTTGCATGTATACATCTTTGAAAATGCTTAAAAGGTTTAATATCGATCTGCGATATCAAAAACCAAATAGTTGAAAGTAAAATGGTAAGATGTTGGTGATAGTAGAATTCCCAATGAACGGGCCATGTCAATGCTGTATGTTAATGCGAATAGACGAAAAGATGTTGAAATAAGCTGGGTATTTACATTAGATAGAAATTCACAATGTTATGGTATACAATGTTTATTTAAAAATAAAGGTTTATTTCTTTCAGGAAATCTGAAATACAAGTGATATGTATAGTAGCAAAAGGTTCCTACTTGTCATGCAAATTATGATATTTATCTTGCGTTGTTTGCAGGTCAAAACACTCTGTCATGAAGTACTTAATTGTGAATAGTTCAATGCAAGGAACGAACTCTGGCGGATCTTTACCTTTTAGGATGTGGGAGTGGGTTACTTACGTATGAACAGTTCTTATTCGTTCAATAACTACCTCCTACCTACGGATGGTTCTGTAGAAACGAGTCCATTATCCTAGGGTTGGTTTGATCGCGTGAAGTTTGGTATTCACTGCATCATTCCACGATGCCTGCCACTTCTGGGTTAGGGACTCTTTGATACGAGGTTTAAAATCAGTTAACGGTATTTAAAAATCATATGGTTCTTATGATAGAGTCATTTTAGCAGCGTGATCTGCTTCTTCATTACCTGTAATACGTATATGGCTAGGTAACCAATATTATACTATATAGTAGGAGGTACTCATCTCAGTATTTTTGTCGAGGAGATTGATAAATAATGTTTTTTTTTCAGTGTTCTATTTTGTAGTGACTGAAGCACTGATATTGAGTCACAGAAGATAATGTTGTTCAAAATACGGTTCTTTTCAGTAAATTTCAGAACAAGGTCTATTGCTCTGATTTCGGCTTAAACAATGAACACATCATTTGGCCAAAATTTTGCATTAATGTCTTTGACACTAAGGAATGATGCAGTATCATTTTCCTCATCCTTTGATCCATCAGTATAAAGTCTAGTGTAGTTTCTAAATTCTGTGTGGGGTTCATGATAAGGGTTCTGGAAAATGTAAGGGTTTGTCTCAGATTTTGTCCCATCGTGTAACGTAAAAACTACTTTTGGTTGTTTAAGGAGCCAGGGTGGTGTTCCTGAGACAAACGTGTTCTAAATGATAGTAAGATCAATTTTGTTACTGTCAAGGCTGAATGATATTATATTGCCAAATTAAGGTATGGTATTTGGTTTGTGTTGGTATAAGATTTTGTATTTGGGTTGAAAAACGGCCGAAAATGCAGGATTTAAAGGGTTTTACCTAGATTTGAGAGCAAACTGTGCAGAAAACATTTCTCTACGATGCAATAAAGGTGGTTCATTTGATTCCGAGAGAAGGCTTTCACATGGGATGTCTTAGATGCTCCCAGATCGAGCCTTATTCCATGATGATTAATTGATCAACCATAGTGACGCTATTTAATATAAAAATCAATAGCATCCCCAATTGTTTAGCTCTCGGTGTGGATTGCTCACTATATGTTGATGATTTTCTAATATGTTATAGATCAAATCACATGCATATAATTGAAAGATAACTGCAGCAAAATATCAACAAGATACAAATTCGGGCCAGTACTAACGGTTTCAAAGTTTCAAAAGCGAAAACAGTATGCATGCATTTCTGTCAGTTGCAAAGAGATCATGATGACCCTAAACTCACTCTGGACAGAATACGGTCGTGCATAATCTCTTCGTTCACAAGTGTGTAGCTCTCATACCTGTAAATCTATACAGCCATAACATATGTCAAAAGATTAACAATCCATTCAATATGGCGTATTTTAAAAATGTTTCAGATAAATTAATTATCATTTAAATACAACTTTCCAAGAAAAAAAGTAAAGTCTATATTTTTATTCTACGGTTTTTAAACTTTAAGCTACTGAGAATATAAAAAGTACATGAATTAGTTGAAATGCAGTGTAAGGGAGATATGTAGATCGCGAATAAGATGGAGATTTCTAACACATAATCAATAAGAACTATATTATTGATCGGGTATATACGTTACTTCTATTTTTTAAACGTATTGTACAGAAAATACCTTTAGCTAGAAAACTGTTCTGATACGAAAAGCAGTTGAATACATTAGAACAAGTTTCATCAGTAGCAAAACTTACTATTAAAAGAAGCACACATATTTTTATATGCATGGAATGACGCGCTGGAGGACAGTTATCGATTTGTAAACGAGTGAGAAAAGTTAAATTTAACAAAATGCACTAGCAACAGCCCTTGTTTTAAATATAAATGATAGGTTCGCCATCTTGGTGTATTTTCCATGCTTACAAAAAATAAAAAATGCTAGGGTGGTGCAAGGGGTGATATTTGCACCGGGCGCCGTCTTTGGGGGTGGGGTAGGCGCCGGAACAAGAGGATTGGATGATTCAATGTGTACTTTTACAAAGTGTGCTTCAGGAGAAACAACTAAGAAAACAATTAAGTCCGTGCCAGGATGTCTGGATGAAGGATATTAACTCGGGTTCAGACTGAATCTGGGTCACGCGTACTTCTCCAGTCACCTCGGGCGCCAATTACTCTCCGCTACGCCTGGAGAGGGATGGGGGCATTTTCAGTATTTTAAGTCTTACTTTTAAGCACGACAAAATCAGTGCTAATATATGTTTCTTCCCTTAACTGAGTCTTTTTTAAATATCAGTACAATCTTCAAATTTGCTAACACCTCCAATATTACGATTACTTGAGGCATAGGTATAACTTTATCAATGAATCGCTGGAATGTAAATGTAGCCAGTAGACAGCCGGTCACTAAATACGGAATGTTGATGTGATAATGGAAAGTAAAATGACTGGGTGTTGGTCACTATATACGTCATGTTGGATAGTTTCTGTGGGGTTTTGATCACAATATACGGCATGTTGATGGCACAAAGTAGGGTGTTGGATAATAGATTACTGCGTCTTGGTCCAGAAACACGACGTATTGACCCCATACTTTTTCACATTATATATTCTCGTTTGAACCCATACATGATTGAGTACCAAAACGGCCTATAACAAACCTCAAAGTTAAAATTAAATTTCCCTTAGGAGCCCATAATGTCATCTACATATGGAATGTTTAAGAATATGATTTCCAGTACGCTATTATAATGATGTAATAGACAGAAATTTTAAACCGTGACTAACACATTACAAGTATGAGATATTGGCAACCTGCCAACGTATGAACATAAAACCAAACCAGACCGGTTTGAGCTTGTGTAAGAATCATACTACATACACAATCAAAATACTCTCATGAACCATTTATAATTACTGTTTATGTTCATATTTAACAAAAAGTATTTTTGTTTGATTTTTATTTGATGTAAGTTAAACAATTGAGACACTGATAACATTCTTGTAAATGAAATATGTAGAGATAAGTATACCTTGTTTGGATGGACAATAAGGCCTAGACAGTTGCAGTGCACTCAACGACAATCAATAGATAAGTTCTTATTTGTAGTTGCAATTCAGTTTCCTTCATAACTATGTATCATTTCGTGTTGATCATTACCTTTATTTTCATTCTTTACACACGACTTGTCCAAGGATGTCCAAAAGCTGGAGGAAACCAGTAGCTCAATTTACAAATTGGATGTCAAGTATTTGATTTAAATTTTCTTTGATTTAACTTGTTTTTACTCTAATAGTGCCTATTGCTTTATCCAGCGTCATTAGAATTTATGGATTTAACTTTTCAATTAAATTAATATAGACTTTATATTATAGTTTTATATTTATATCACGTTCACATTGTATCATCACGATACTGACACGTGAAGTGATGTTACAGGATTATATGAAATAACTTAATTGAACATACATATGTTCTGCTTAGAAATGCTATATTTATGGATGCTTAAACAAATCAAGAAATAATTAACACAGTTTGAATAAGTGTAATCTAAATGCAAAAATGAGACTTTGTAGAGACTTGAACAATCTTTTGTCCGTTTTGACCAAGGCATATGAACTGTTCTGATCGGATATTGCATACTAGAATATATCACAAGAACTCTATCGATCGGATACTGCATACTAGAATATATCCCAAAAACTGTACTGATCGGACGGTACGTGAGTACATAGAATCAGCAAAGCTTTGGAATTTTAAGAGTTAATTATGGCTCCCGACGTTTAAAAGAATGAATATCTGTACATAGGTAATTACTTATTCTAATCTCGATAATATCTCTTGTATGTTTAAATTGTAAAAGATATGCTGAAGAGAAGTAGGTCAATAAACATGATAGTCTATTAGAATCTAAAAATGTCAGAATTTCAGTTTGAAATAAAAAAAGATTATCTTTTTCACACACACACACACACATGCACACACACACACACACACACAGAGTTCTCCCCCACATATGCACACACAAAGACACATGCATACGCACACACAGAGATACACGGACATTATATATGGAAGAGATAGGCCTCGTTCACATAGCGATAAAAAACCTTGCTAATATAAAGATCTCGCCAATGATAAGAAAATTGGTATCGGTGATTTGTTTTTTTTATAAATTCGACTTTCATAAATTAATTATTAGGTACAAAAACTTACCCACACAGGAGAGGTGGAAGGGAGTATTGCAATCAACAAAACATGTACACTCTACTTGCAATGACAGAATCAGAAAACCAGCTGAAATAGATGAAATATACGATGAAAGGTGGAATGACCTTATATTATGATCATGATAATCGTGTTGGTTGGGGTGAGGAAAGTGAATGATTTAAAATGACAGAATCAGAAAAAGAACCATAATTGATGATATTCGGACCGCGGTGGGGTGGGGCTGGTCATGTGGATACAAGTACATTGAATACATAGCAAGTAAATATCTCAACGTGGGAACCAGTGTAGCTCAGGTTGCGGAACGTCAGACCCGTACCCCATGAGTAAAGGTATCGATAGCCCATGGTAGCCAGGATCAGTTGCCTAGGTTTGTCATTGATTCCCATTTCTTCTGTTCGTTGAATGTGTCGTTAAAATCCATATCATTATTATATATGAAACGTTTTTTGGGGAGGGCAGAGAGTGGGGTGGCATTACTGTACCCTATATACGAAAATTAACAAGCCCGTCAAGTTTTGCACCACCCCCACTCTCTTGAAAAATTTGAATCACGTCCCTGCCGCTTAGTACAACTTTAAACTATGTACATATTGCGTTATTTGTCTACACGAATTTGAAATTCTCAGTTTCTCATATTACCAAATCATTCCGATAAAACTTGCCGTAATGGAGACTTAGAGGTCTGAAAAAGGCTTTACAAACTCATACTTATTATCCCTATCCTGCACAGAAAATAATATGTGCCATAAAACAGAAACAAAATATATCAAAAAAGTGTATCGTCTGCGCTACGACTATAATTGGATGAATTAGTGCATATTGGTTTTCTAAGGAAGCGGACTTACCTTGACATGGAGAATATTTGACATCTACATTTGAATTGTAAAAAACATTTAGACTACCAAACGATCCGACATGAAAATTCATCCTTGCAATATATGACCTCGGATGCCTTTATAAGGTTCTAGGTGCTTTGACCACAGGTGTTTTGACCATAGGTGGTTTGACCATAGGTGGTTTGTCCACAGCGGGGGTTTGACCACCGGGATTTTGTTCATAGGTGTTTGTCCACATGTGGTTTTATATAATAGTAAACTGTTATTTAGAGTTTAAAATTCTGGTTCAATTAATGAAATTTTATGTGACAAGTTTCCTTTGAGTTGCCAATAAGTGAATGCTAATTAGTAATTAACATGTAATAAATAAAAGTCAATAACAGCTTGTTTTCGGTCCACATAAAGGCTGGTGCCAGGCCTACTCGATTTATTATTAAACAGAAAATGAACACAAATTAGGCAACAAGTCCAACGTTTCATAAATTAAGACTGTAGATGTACTAGAAAATTACACTCAGTCCTACAAAATACATACCGCATATAAATGATAAAATCAAATCAAAACATTAATGTCATGCAAATATTATAGTTAATGGAATAACAGTTTTATGGTTAACTAAATGACAAATGTGCAATAGCACGCAAATATAATCCCTTGATAACGTTAAGATATACATTACGCAACTTATAATCCTTCAACTATACAAAATTTAGTGAATTAAATGCCGCAGCTTATAATCCCTGAAGATATGCTTTTAATCCCTCACTTTAATTCCCAAATATACTTACATCTAATGCTCCAACAACTAATCATAGTCTTTTCATATTATGGTCAAACCCCCTGTGGTCAAACCACCTATGGTCAAACCCCCGCTGTGGACAAACCACCTATGGTCAAACCACCTATGGTCAAATGACCTGTGGTCAAACCTCTGCGTACCCTTTATAAAGACATTTCTATGTATCACATATCTTAAATTTTGTATGGAAAACAATAATACGTCCTCGAATTTATTGCATTTCACCGATACGATCTTACTGGCTGACAGTAATACGCTGCTTTCTTATAAATTAAGTATTGATAATTGGTTATTTTATACTTTGTAATTTAAGAACACTTGAACGTTTTCCTTATGTAATGGTATAGCAGCAGAGTGGGCGAAGAGACCAAACTATAGAGACGTCTATTTGGTAAACAAAGGTCTCCTACGAAAACGAAAAATATGTCAAAAATTATTACACGCGTGATTGTTTACATTTTGACGCATATTCGATGTCACGCCCTCTCTGCTGCTACGGTTTTATCCAAACATTTTATCAAGTCCGATACGATATTTTGATCTGGGGTCATGTAAATTTGTTGTTATAAACCCGTGTGGGGTTGATTTAGCATGACTAAAGAAATTTCTAAAAAGATTATAATCCATATCTCCGCTACACCAGGTCCAATGAATATTTCTAATTGTATGTGTATGATCTCCATTAAACACAGCAAGAATATTACAGTTATCTCTGATTACTTTAGGGATTTGTGTTTACCGCTAGGTTACATGTAATCACATCAGTATTTGTATGCCTGTCTCTGGAGAATATCCGAACAGGATTTGATTGTTTATCCAGCATTACATCATCGTACACGACTAAATTATTAATATTTCCATAAAGGTCATCAACACTCGGTCCTTCATTGATATTGGTGATAAACTCAGTCACATCATCATCTTCATTTAACGATTTTGCATTTTCATTAAAATCTGTTAACACATCGTAACACCGCTGATCGTCTTTATATGGCGCTATCAAATAAAACTTCTCTCACGCTAGCCATCTCATTATAAGATTAAGTAGCAATTGCGTTTTCACACTTCTAGATGGTCCAATAATTATCATTCTGATGGAATTGGGAAGCGCAGCAATATGTTTAACAGGATCCTGCGTTCTTGTCGCTGAGAAATCAATAACATTCATGTTATTATAAATAAATTATGCATCTATATTGTGTGAAATGCAAGACACGTACGAGTGCAAACGAATTAACAACGATTACAACAAAAAATAATATATCAGCAGTTGCCAGTTGCACAATGTGGTACAAAGAAATTTAGATTTAGTTCTGCAAAATCAGGTGACAAATCGAATTTGAAAACAAAATGACAGCCAAGACCAAAAAAGACCAGGAGAATATCCTATAAATGAAACTGATCGAGTTTGTCATGCTCATGATGTATCTTATAAAAGTAACAATCTGCAGCATATCCGTCTCGCAGATGTGAAATTGATTCACGCGTTAAATTCTATTACGAATACATCTTTCAAGGAATCAGTAGATAACTGGTTAGTAAGATCTGCGATGAAGTGTTAACTAGTATTTGGAAGAAGAGCTTAACGGGCTAGTGACTATGTATTATTCCCGAAGAGGATATTCTAAAGGTAACACAGCCATTAATAAACTAACAGAAACAGCAAAGGTAAAAAAAGTTACTTCAGCTGATTGGTTATCAAGACAGGCAATATGGCAACTTTATCTTCCACCGCCTAAAATAATCGAGTATGCTCATTTTGGTGTCATCGTTCCAAATGAAGTTCATCAGGCGGATATATTATTCTTGCCACATGATACTAGACGTCGAGTAACATACAAGTACACGTTAACTGTAGTTGATGTTGCGAGTAGATACAAAGAAGCTGAGCCATTATCTACAATGGCGTTGAAAGAAGTAGCTCCTGCGTTTGAACGAATTTATCGACCATGACGTTTGCAATAGCGAAATCTATTACATGTTGATCCTGGAAGGAATTTCAAGGTGCAGTATCATCGCTGATGAAGCAACATAACGTCACCATCAAACGAAGTCATACTGCAATACACCGTGATCAGGCAATTGTTGAACGATTTAATCGAACACATGCTGAGCAGTTATTTTGGATATCAATACGCGAAAGAATTTATTCAATACAAGAAATCTCGTTCATGGGTTGCAAGATTACCAAGTGTGATAAATGCATTAAATAATGAAATATTGAAATTACTCGAACAATCAAAATATGAAACTTAATAGCGTGATCACAAAATATATATACCTGCACGAAATGATTTTTCAAAACAAAAAGAACTTGGTAATGTGACTGTCCGATATTTATATGAACCAGGTGAGCTCAAGGGAGGTTAAAGAAAAGCTTCTGATCCTATCTGGAGTGTTACATCGCACAAACTATCTAGCATAACAAGATTCACAGGTAGACCTGCAATTTACATATTGGGATCAAGTGCTCGTCAGCGTAGATTTACACGGGAACAGTTGCAAGTGACACCTGGGATACTCAATTACCACCGCGAGCACTTAACCAGCACCTTTGCGTCTATTGCACCCAAGACAGGTCAGTATCGTATTTTCTCGTCTATGATTACAGCTCACACAGTGATTATTCTGCTGTTGCTACAGCATCATTAAAAATTCAAAATCAATATCAAAGTAACGATTATTTTGTTTGTCGCTTTATTTATAACCAGCGAAGTTTTATTTCTTATTCTATCATTGCTGACAATTTCGTTACTGGTGTTGTCATAAGAATTTAAAATAATTCTCCGAAGTTGAATCATTCTTCTAACTGGTGATTCTGCGAGATAAACTAAATTCGACCACTCGATGTGATCATCTATGATCCAAATAACTGTATCAGAGATGGTTAACCACTGAAATGAGTTTATCGTCATTGCGTATCCTAGGATCCAGGGAGATTTATCCGCGCGCAATGCAACTTCGACAACATCAATATCGACTAGGACAATATCATTTAAAACGATTTTCTGTTTTTCTGTTTCCCCAGGAATATCAACTGCAATATTCTGTCTTCGTGTATCAGCTGGTCTATAACACAACTGCACTGGTAGCGCTGGAACGTTTTGTTTTTGTAATTGTAACAACAGCTGTTGAAGTGTGTCTCTGACTCTCTTCCTACTTGCCACTGTCAAAACGTTTGGTCTCCACGCTTCCCAAAAATCATTTATATTTGTTTCTAGAATTATCTCACGCGTTATTTCACATTGAATTTTATTCTACTGTAATCTGATTAATTTTTCTTGAATAGCTTAATTCTGGATCAAGCGGGCTATAATCGGTATTAATTTCTTCGTAACAATCTACACATTGCTTTAGCCAATCATGTGGAGACAACCAACAAATGATTGCGGTTGACCATGATCGCCACTCATTATCACAGCTGTATTTGTCAATAACAACCGATCAAGAAACATTTTTAATATATCCAGCGACACAGTGCATATCTTATCCCAAATAATGGTCTTTGGAATATATTTCTCATGCGTCACCCTTATACCGAAAAAAAAACTATGATAAGTGCAGGAAGTTACACCTCGTTGTTTCATCTCTCTGGCAAGTCTGTGTGTAGATGCTAAGACAACTATATCTGACTTTTCCGGAAATAATTCGATAACACGAGACGTCTTCCCAGACCTGCCCATCCGTTGAAGTAAACGGCCTTATATCTACATACTAGATCGGATAACGAAGGTGCCCTCGATAATTCTGATATTTGATTATTTTTCAGGAAAGTATGTTCAACCGTAGCATCTGCAGATTCAGAATAATCATGTAAAATTCCTGTTTTATTCTCCATGATCCCCAACGCGCATCAGAATTTGTAAAACATAGCCACTGCTTCTATATACTTGCAATCTATATAAAATGATTCCGTGGCGACTCTGCCTGCAATATCAGTGAATTTATTTATCATCGATAGCAGGTTTATAGAAACATAAGCCAGCATAGATGATCTTAGATGGCTAGACTGAGGAGATTGTAACTAACAACTGTACCATATCGTGTTCCGTCAGACAAGAAAGCATTTTCACGACTGACAAATATATTGTTCGCTGTTGCATTTTGCAATGATAAAATTGTATTCAGCGTCATCTATCGTTAGTCGTGTATAATGTCGTTTGTGATCCGTCTTGAGTAAATTTACCGATTATTCTTCTACCAAGATCCTTTGCGTTTTCATCACTGACTCCACACCTGCTCTCAAAGATCTCCTTACATCATTTAACAATCTTTGGCGAGATCAGGAAAATGTCCTCAGTATTTTACAATCAATCATACATCGTAATAACAATACCAAACATAACAAATCGGATGGAGTTCTTAAGCGAACTCGAATGATTCCGGTTTGATCAAACTCGGGTAGTGGTCCATTTTTCGCAACTCGTGTCATCTCGTGCGTGAGATGTCCAAATCGGTTAAAATACTCAGCACACTCTCCTTACCTGAGGAAACTTATAAATATATATATAAATAACCGCGGTCACAGGATACGATCGCTCATACTACGGTTTGTCAATTCCAGTAAATATTCATGGTCTGGAACTTTGGCTCACAATGACGGGTTTCTTTTATTAGCGAGGACAGGGCCGTATTAGCACGAATAATACAATTTCCTGTTTCTGCTAGTATAATACATTTAACTATGACAAAATGCTTTAGTTTAGTTTGTAATTGTTGCACTTCATTGTAATGGACGTTCATTTTATTATTTAATTAAATCAATTACAAATTCTACATACCATGTGATTGACCTTGATGCTAAATTACCACTATAAGGTGTCATTGTAAATGTTTCGGCGGATCCATCTTCTATTATTGCACTTACACAATTAACATCAGTAGATGTACTTGATGATAAATTGAACAGTAACAGTGAACTCAGGATTCATCTATAGATACCTAGAACATCTGCAGTAACTTTAATGGTGTTATTTTGAGGTGTGCAGGTGAAAGACCCCCAGAGTATCGCGTATTCAGTATTGATATTTTCTGTACGCGGTAATTTAATCTTATCAAGCCTCTCAGCGATAGCAGGAAAATCACTAACGATATAATCCTGTGTTTGTTTAATTGTCTCGATAGTTGTTTTAATATCAGAAAGTTTCTTGGGGATATTTGGCGGTTCTCCAAAACAATTATCCTCGGTCTCATCAAATGTTCAAAATTTTTTACGGAGATTTCCAAACGCATTTACATGAACATCATATTCGGCTCGCAGCGTTGATATTTTATTGTCTACTACATTTACATACATTTTTGTTATCGCGTCGGTGTCAGATTTTGGATTACCAAGTGTCGTTATTTTATTCGAGTTCATGTTGAGCTCGCCTGTCATTATATTAATTCAATGTGAAATAACGCGTGATTTGTTTTACTCGTGCTTGAATATTAGCTAATTCAGCTGGAAGATGAACTCCGGGTCTAATCTTACCAGTGTATTCAAATAACGCTATGGAGTTTTCAGTTACTCCATTAATTATAAGAATAATATCGCTCAATGAAAGATTCATCGTTCTTAATTTCCCCTGTTTGTCTTGAATTATAAGAATTTCGTTTGGATTCACATCTACAAAATTTAGTACTTCGGATAATTCGTCGTTACTGTTTTTTCGCTTTCTCGAGTGATATTTCTTCAGTCTTTTTTTTCCTAAAGATAGACCTTCCGTAAATATCTACCATTTTCCTTTAAGATCTCTTTAAACAATTATTACTCGTATACTCGTGAACGACTTTATGGGCTGGTTTGGTTGATTTTGATACAGTATCAAGTACAGAAATTACTTCTCTGCCGTATATTGCCTGGTCAGTTATTGTCTGTGTTGGTAACGTTGAGTACGAAAAAGGAGTTTTTAATCGATTAATATAATACATACATTTCTTTGGTGGGGCTAACCCGTATGAATCAAAATAAAGGATTCCACTTGG
Source organism: Unio pictorum (assembly GCA_030141615.1). Lineage (NCBI taxonomy): Eukaryota > Metazoa > Mollusca > Bivalvia > Unionida > Unionidae > Unio > Unio pictorum. The sequence goes on along the minus strand of JARLTB010000063.1, from coordinate 5,135,550 downwards.
ATCAACAACATATGCTGTCCAGTGAGTTCCGGGTCCGGTGCTATTATCGAGAGTAATAATAACTGTTTCAATGTTGTTTCGGTGTTTAGGTAATTGATATCGCATAAAACACCTCTGAAGTTTTTTATTCTTAAATTTCAAGCGGCATCGATTAAATAAAAACTGACAACGGCGTTATTAAATCGTCGTTTACGAGTAAATACTCCCTGGTAGTCTCAGACCGCTTCCGTACGTGAAACGGCTCTCTGGCCATTACGTGAAACGACTGCCTGGTAACCGTAGACCCCTTCACTTTTCTGTATGTCTGTATGTCCTATCCCTGCTGCTTTTTTTAGTGCCATTCCTGCCGCTGTCCTAACTGCTCATAACGCCGCAGCTTTCACGTCTGCAGGGGCGGCTGCAGCTATCAATGCCTGTAAAGCAGCGAGATGTGGAAATACACCATTTGATTTAGTTGTATCTTAAATCGCACCCGCAGAGAGACTAAGTTGAACTGCCGTTTTATTTTTCGTGCATCATTACAATTCTTAATATGTCGCGTTGTCAGTGTATAATCACCAGAATATCATGCTGAATGGATTAAACCTCTCGTCCATCAATCATGTATCTAGCGCGACGAAACAGCGCCATAATACCGTTATTGACAGAACCAACCCGTGTATTTTCTGCATATGGCGTATTATCCGTCTTTTTGAGTTCTCCTTCTACTTCAATATATACTTCAGCGGGCAGGAAATATTTACTTGTTTCCTGAACTTGTAGTTCTATTGTTGATCGTCTATTTGTTTGTTTTTTTGCGTTATAAGAATAAAACTGATAATCGCGTACAGTTTTGTCTTTGAGAACCGTTGCATCTATAAGAAATGCTGGGTCAGGCGATTGTGGAAATATTTTATTATATATTTCTCGATCTAAATCGCGATCTAAAACCACTTCTTGCTATTAACTTTGCAGTAATATTTCTTTGTAATTGTTCAGATACTTGATGCATGTGGATGTTTTTAGGATATATTTTAATTTCTGCTTAGTAATTAGTATGAGAATTTAGGCCACCATTTAAAAATTATTTCTCAATGACATATATGGCTATTTAATATGTAAAAGAACGTGCATAGGTTTAACATTGTGGCTACTCCGAGGTCTGGCTTGAATTTAACATTACAATGGCATTTGTAGGCCATAAAGTTAATATTGTAGGCCGATATGGGGACCTAACGACCATCAAACCTATATAATTAACAACATGATAATGTACCGCCAGACTGGCGTCCATAAATCAAACATTGAGAAAACCACGTCCGTCGTAATGTAGTAGTAGTAGTAGTAGTAGTAGTAGTAGTAGTAGTAGTAGTAGTAGTAGTAGTAGTAGTAGTAGTAGTTGATTGTGAATTTAACTCCCCCTTGCATCACATATCCTAACACACCAAAACATTGTCGCCAAAAGCTCACATAATCTGGCATCCAGGGGGTCTGGCTTTCCCTTGGTACTAGACTTCATGAACCATTTGGAAGTAGATCTTGTGGGGGCCTGCTAGCAGGGTGGTGTTGAGCTGGTTCGGTAACATGCCAATTAGAAAGATGATCGACTAATGATACTAAAAATTCTTTTCCATTCAACCGTCGCACAAGAAGCGGACAGGGATTTACATTGGACCAGCATGTGTATCAAAATGGTTGCCATCTTATACAGGACAATATGAGTAGGTAATTGGCATGCAATATCGGATTAGACATGCTAAAAGAAATGTTACCACTCCACTATATATCCATTCACAGAAAGCAACACCTTTATCCATATGGGAATAAATCAAGTCTCGAAAGCTCGTAACTTTGAAAGGAACTGGAGTTAATACAGAAATTATAGCACGGCAATATATAATAAGGTTTATTAGATGATGTAAGTGTACTTTAACAGGAACCTTGATATTTGAATTCCTCATGAGCGGGAATAACAAGAGCCAGAAATTTCTTGTAGATATAACTAACCCACCAGTTAGTCAGGAGTCATGTACATGTAATCATAGGTAGCCAGAAGTACGCTCATTCTGCAGACTTTGAAGATGAATCGGGCTATAACTACGAAGGAATTACTTATGTGTGATGACAGTTAGAGCTATAATGAACAACTTGACGATATTGGGAAGTATAGACGTGACTCGGTATGACTGGACAAAACACCTTGATGGAGATAATCCATCCTTCCTTCTTCCATAGCTAAATTGGAAGAGGCATAACATAGTGACTCTAAAAGAGTATTTGTGGAGCTTATAGATGAGTTCGAGGAGTCGCACGAATCACACCAGTTGAAAAGGGCCTTTGACCTTTTTAGGTTATAGGTTCGTAGATCACTCATTTCGGGAGGTTTAAGTCAAGGCTTGAGGAAGAATACATGATAAAATTTATTACGTAACCCCACTTATTCTTTTATGAGATTGGCTTTGCATTATAATTGACCTGAAGAAAAGTTTTTTTTCTCGGCATCATTCAAGGCATCTGCGACATGGACATTTTAAGGGCAGTGTAATTGTCCATCTTGTCTTTGATTAGTGGCGTCTACTCGCTATTTGAAGAAGATAGACTCAGCCTGGAGTAGCGACGACATCGCATACACATAGAAAAAATTACTGTCTGAAACGTTTACTTTCTCGAACACCATCAATTTCCTGATTCTAGTTAAAACCTCAGGATCCAAACTTTCGGACCTTATTGTAAGGGACACGTCAAAGTCCACTGCCAGGCTCTGTTATCATGTCAGCATTACCATCTACGATAATTTGATAGACAGCCAGAACCTCGCCACATGGCTGGCCTTAGACCGACTGGACACATTTGAGCCCGCGCACACAGTGACCCCGGGCGTTAGTAATTTTTTTTTATAAATATATCTTTAGAGAGAAAGTAATTTTATAGCAAACGATGGAAGAATCTGTACGTTCAACATCAGTTTAAATGGTTGCAATGTTGAAGTTCATCCTGACATAAACTTTCGTGTTGACTGTCCTCCGAAGTCAATCCAATGCCAGCAATAGTCGTTAGAAAGATATTAGAAAATATATTTTGTCACAATTTGACTACAGATGCATATACATCAATACAGTATATTTTGGTGGTGGATAAGCAGTATATCAAGTCTACAGGTAAGAGTGAAAGTGGCACATGTCACATAATAGCTGGTCTTTTTTATGAACCATGTGAGCATACTAAATGTAATAATCACACGTGATTTCCGGTGGAAAGATTTTCCAAAGTTTACAGGAAACACCTGGAGGGAAGACAATACAAACCCAAAAACCTTAATCTTCAGAAAACTTCAATGTAAGGAAAACAACAAAAATAGAAGACTCTCGTAAGGAATTATTTTTCTCAAAAATTGAAACAATAAAGCCTCTTGGTATTTGAAAAGTTAGTTAGGAGTAACTTCTAAAGCTCTAGCCAGTACTATATCCTGAGGCGGATCTATAGGTGACCAGCTGGTTCGGATTTGGAGTTGACCACATATACTATCTGACTGACTAAGAGTGTCAATATTTTAGTGACTGAAATAGTCACATTCTTAAACTCAAACTAAATAAAATGTACTTATATCAAAGGTATTCAATGAATTGTATTATTATCATGTTCTGCACCTAGTAATGAAATATGTGCATTTATAAACGATTCTCATTTCGTTTGCCATATAATTAATTTTAGTTTTCTCTTATATTATACATTTCTTAAGTCTCAAGGGAAGTTACACGTGGACTTGACTATTTATCATCACAAGCTTGAGTTTCCACAGCTTTATTGCCCTTACAAAACTTCAACTCCTAATGTTTCAATAAACCATTCTTAGAACATGAGATGCCTACATTTTATAATAACGTTTTTTTTTGCAATGATGTATAAATAAAGGAAACGAAGAAAAATGGAAATATAAAAAGTAACAATTTTAAATGATCAAAAATGTGGCTATAAGAAGTTTGTAAAACAGAATACCCATTACATACTTCAAACATTATTATAAGGTTGCAATGTTATTATATATAAAGCAGTAGGAACATATAAGTTGTCAGATTCAGGGTATGGTTGCGGTAAAGTGTGGTACGTATCGAGGATTGTTTACAAATATTGCGGTTTAAGTTTTAGTCCTGATGAACATCCTTTCCGATGGACTTTGACATCATGGATACGATGCTTTTCCTCTTTACTTATTCTTCTGTCGACATTGCTTTCGATATCTTACACGTTGTAGACTTTCTTTGTTACTCGCTGAACCTTGAGCGTGTATATTTATTTTAAGATGTCTTCGATAACATTTTCCAATTTATAGACAGGATGATCACGTCACGAAACAATTTTTTTGTTCAATTTGGTAAATAGAATTGGTCAAATGTGCATTTTGTGCAGTTTGAGAAGGTTCCATTTAAATAGTTTTAGTTTCAGGATTTTCAGTGGTGAACCAATTTCGTGTCGTTTCTATTTTTGCAAAAGCTTCCTCAAGAAATTCGGTGACGTTGATTTGTTTACCATAGTAGATGGTGTCGACCCCTTTGTTAGAGGATGACTCTTAAACATCGCATGAACACTGAATTCGTTTTTGAGGTAAAAAATAACCAACCTGAAATTAACATTTCAATGTCACAATACAAATATTTGTAAACGCGATTTCCATAGATCATCGAATCCAACTATTTTCGTTTGGCTTGCTGAACAGTTCGATCGAATGGATTTGTGTAGCGTGTACGTCGATTGTACTTGTAACCAATGGCGTGTTTCTTGCTGAGGTAGATCTATTAGACCAATTTTGACTCCACGATACAATTTTTGAATTCCTCAGTAGCCAAGAGCAGGACGTGTCCGACCAGCAATTGGAATATGAAAAGATGTATCCATAGACGTCAGCAGTTCCGTTGTATTTTTTGTTACCATACTGTATTTTATCATCTACTGAAGAGGTGTCAACATCATCTACTATACCAATGTTTCATTTGTTCTAGCGTCGGAGTAGGAGAAGTTCATTTAGGCTGTCATTCTTCGAGCATTACTAGAGTAGGACACCAGTTGTTTCTTTCACTTCTTTGAGGCACCTGGCCGTATCTGTTTTGTCTCTGGAAAAGATGTTACGTTTTATTTCGTAAAATCTTCCAGAGTATATCCATCTCTTGTAATGTTTTCAAGTAAACCAGCTCAAGACATTGCATAATGTGCCTAGAGTGCCAGTAACGCGAGTTTTACAGTGTTAGTAAATCTGTTCCGTTCATCAACGGTTGTAACTGCTCTTGTAACTGTGTTATGTATGTTGCATCCGTTGTATGTATCAACGGTGAAGCTACATCTACCATTTATAATCAAGTGAAATTAATAAATGTCCGTGGATACTGTCCAGAGTTACAGATGTGATGTTCATTTTATGTACACCTTAACACTCTTTCTAAATGAGGTACATGAATCAATCCTAACAAGTGCGCAGCTATTTTTAACAACGATCCTTTATGCACGGGAAGCAATTTTCTCGTCGATCGAGTAATATTTACTTGTGACATAGTGAGCTTTTCATTTCGCTAAGTCCGTGATTATGTAGTCCTAATCGCTTTTTCTGAATCTTCTCTGATTGGACCGTTCCCTTTAAGACAATCAGTTAATATTCACAGACCGTATCAATTATTTATATAAGTGTTCTTTTTAATGATTTGTTTTTGTACAGTAGAGGCAGTGGCTTTGGTAAGCAATTTCGTCACATTCTAATGCTAGCTAAACAAAATTGGATAAAGCCTGTCGTTTAGTTGTTTCTGTTTGATTTTGTTGTTGTTGTTTTTTGTCTCTGTTTATTTTATTCCAAGATATTTTTGAAAGTCGAAAATGGTATGAACTTTGAAATGAAGACAATATTGTTCCAAAAGCCGAAGTAAATCTAATCCAACACTTTTTCTTGTAGGAATTCGTCTACGATGATTATAGGGAAGATGTACAAACTTGACAAGAGCCACTGCTGGACGAAAAGGTTTTCTTAATGGGCCAAATCCAATTCTTATTAGGAGAAATCCAGTAAACTTTACAATATGCTAGTTTTTTCTACATATTCTACGTAGGGGTAACACCTTATGGCTTGGCTACAATTAAAGGCAGATAGAAGAAGACGTAGACGGAGAAGAAGTAGAGTGCTATACATTTTACCCTTGTAAAATACATTTTGAGGAATGTACATAATACTGGCAGTAAGATGATGTCTTAACCGTTAAATTAATGGTGAATATACAATGCCTACCAGCATTGACAGTGTGACTTTTCTTTCATCGCTGAGAACGGACATAACACTCGATGAGTTTGGAAGATTCTGAGACATTCTCCAAGATAATAAGACATTTCGTACATGCTAAGTACTTTGCTTATGATAAAAGAAGAATTTTACATTTCAAAACAAAGTTCCTGCATTCCTGATTTCATCATTCACACACGGCATATTTAGCGTAGTCAGCATCCTCGTCTTCACAATCGTCGAAGCAAAGACGTTTCCAGTCATTTTCATCTTCCAGTCGTACATTTCGATGTACACATCACATGCCAGACACACACATCTTGTTAAGTATGGATAAGGTTCAATGTATACGATGTATTTATTCTCACACAGATGTAAGTTTGGACTGATCGCTAATCGTAGCTCTTTCAAGACTATATTTACTTTAAAACAATATTTACTGGATTTGGGTTAGCAACATATGATTTTTATGACAATGATATGACCAGTTTATGGAGAGGCATGACAATCGACACACACATACACACACGCACACACACACACACACACACACACACACACACACACACCTTCCATTGAATTAGATGCGCAAAACGGATTGCAAAGGTCTTGGTATTGCAAGCCTTGTAACGTGTTAGCTGTTGATAATAGTCTGACAATAGATCTTCAAGTTCTTTTAAACTTTTCATTTCAATGAATATATCGTAAATTAGCAAATATAACATAGATTACTCATGGGTGTATATAACCAGCGTGTTTTGTAAACAATAAGAAACGACCAAAGTCTGTGTTAGATTCCGGAAATGTGAAATTTTCCGGAAGTCAAATCGTTTACATTAGATCTGAATCAGGAAACGACAGCGAATCAGACTCATCAATGGCTGTTAAAGAGTTTAGTAAACAAAAAATTGTCGCTCGTCAAAAAATTATTAAGTTACTAAATTGAAGCTACTGATGTGCTTGTTATATTTTCTTGATGCTACGAAACATTTAACTAAATTATAAACATTATTAGACAAACAACATTAGACTTGTCCACTGATTCTCGAACTAAGAGTCTTATAAAATAATTACCATAACGTAGTAATACGAGTAAAACCCAAACTGTATAACACACATAGATTTATACCACTCCGGGGTAAGTGTACGTGGTAGGAACACCCGGGTGTTATCTTCACTAATTCACGGTATTTTCTGAGAAACTTCTCATATGTTTGCCAAAATGAATCAGCTGGTACACGATACTGAAGAAATTGAATCATTATGTCCCCACACGTAGTGGATGATTTTATTCTTGTGAGAATTCGTATTTTTAAATGATTTTTGCAATCCCGGAAGTCTTGAAGCCTTCCCAGTTCTCCAACAAAATGAGAAAAGAGAACACACGGAAGGATCAGAAACAAACGAAATAGCAGAAAATTAACCAATTCCGGTGAGAAAAAGAACTTAGATTTTATGAATCAAATCCAAAAATATTTCAAGAATAATCCAAGAATAAAAAAACAAAAGCCCTAGTAATAAAATTCCCTAATGAATCTGAGTTCGAATCCCGATGAAATCCAAAATGGAAGGCGTGTGCTATGGTAAGCAATTTGCTGAATTGCAAGAAATAATATTCCGGTGTTTGAATTCTATAAATTTCGATAACTTTCCTTGTCCAAGTATTAATTTAGAGTACAAGTATTTCGAAATCTCTTAGAATACAAATTTAAAGATAAATAAGACAACAGAAAACACATGACTTCTCAAGCGCTAAGGCAAGAATAATAATTATTTCTCAATAAATCCATCTTAAATCTGGCTACTGCGCAGAACAGATGCTTAGACGCGGGTCAATCTTCAGGTAAAACTAGAGTTTGAAGCAAGCCACAATTCGATGAAAATCTGCTCCAATCCATGTTATGGATTTCGATGTTAAAGTGATGTCAGGCACTTTCATTCAGCACTGTCATGACAGCAAACACACAACAGGGGCAATGGAATACAGAGAAATAAACAAAATAAACAAGAATATCAGAAAACAACTTGAAGAAACCAAACGAAGACCGATTGGACAAAACTGCACAGAAAAATGGAGCAGTCTGATAAAGAATAACAGCAAATGAACGTTCCAAATTGTATAAGACCTAATCAGGCAGAAACAACCAAGAGTCAGTACCATTCAAGACGAAAATGTCTAATGCTTCACAGAAGCGAGTAACATTGCAGAAAGAAGGACTGAGTATTGCAAAGAGCTCTACATCCATCAAGCTACAGGAGACCCAGAAGTGCTTAAAGTTCAAAACTCCTCAAATGATGACGATCTCAACATTCTCAAAGAAGAGATGGAGTCAGCATTTAAAGCAGTGAAGAATGTGAAGGCAACTGGAGTAGACAACATCCAACATATTACTAATGGGTGGGAGGTAAGCAGCGATAGAGCTATGGACACAAATCTGCAGAAAGATCTGAGAGACAGGTGAATGGCCAACACAGTAGACCTATGCACTGATTATAACACTTCCCAATAAAGGCAATTACCAGCTGTGCTAATATTACAGAACTCTCAGTTTGATCAGCCAAGCTAGTAAGGTGATGATGAAGATCATCGTAAACAGACTGAAACCACAAGCAGAAGAAATAATTGCTGAGGAACAAGCCGGGTTCTGGAGCGAAAGAAGCATGACAGAACAAATATTAAATATCAGGTTCCTGTGTCTAAGTATTCGCAATTCTATCAGGTGCTTATAGATTTCAAAACAGCATTTGACAGAATGTGGCATCAGGCATTGTGTGCCACAATGAAGACGTAAAACATGGGTCAAAAGTTTACTAATACCATCAAACAGCTATACACTAAGGCTTCCAGTGCAGTAATTGCCCAGTGTTCTGCGTGGGATTGGTGCCAGTCGACAGTTTGAGTACTTCAAGGCTGTTTCCTGTCACCCACGCTTTTCAACATTTACTTAGAGCGCATGATAAGTGAAGCCCTGGAAAACCACTACGAGACAGTGAGCATTGGAAGGCGTAACATCACCAATCACCGCTTTGCAGATGACATTGATGAGCTGGCAGGCAGTGAAGATTATCGTGCCACCTTAGTGAAGAACCTGGATGAACATCGTCCAGATTTGACATAGAGATAAGCGTTGAGAAGGCAAACCTGATGACAAATGTTGGCAAACAAACCTCAGACAAGATTAAAGTCAGAGAACATGAACTGGAAACAGTGAGGCAGTTCAAATATCTTGGTTCTATAATCACCGAAGAGGATCTTGAGCAGAAATGTTGTCACTATCATCTCAAACAACGGCAGCTATGTCCAAGCTAAGACCCATCCAGAGAGACAAGAATATCTTTCTAAAAACTACAATTAGGCTATTGAGAGCACTAGTCATCTTAGTATTTTTGTATTCAAGCAAGACCTGGACCCTGGCAGCAGAATTACAACAAAGGATCCAGGCACTTGAAATGAGATGCTGCCGAACCACCAATTGCATCTCTTACATGGACCACATCACACACAAAGAAGTGTATAACACCATCGAGAGCAATGTATGTCATTATGAAGACCTCATTACCACCGTGAAAATGATTAAGCTGAAATGGTATGGCCGTTTCACTTGAGCCAACATTATATTCACAACAATCCTGCAGGGATGCGTCCAGGGTGGCCGGAGCATATTAAGACTGAGAACAAAGGCGACTGACAACAATACAGAATGGACCAGGAAACGTGTTGTGGAGACACAGGCAATAGCATATGATCGAGACCGTCTGGTGGAGAAAACGTTTTCACATGTCCAAAGGCACAGCTCCTTGACGACCAAACTAGGTCAAGAGACTGGTGCTGATGATGATCTTCATATATACACACACTAGAAAGTTACATGAAACTTTTTAAAACAAGATGTTTAAAAAACTCGATCACTAAAAATATCGACTAGAAATGAGATGGTTAAACTATCCTAAACGGAATAACATAGGCGGTATTACCAACCATCAGTATTATTATCTTTGCTGTTGTTATAGTTGTTACTTTGTTGTATGCTGGCTCACACGACATTTAATTTATCAAGGACCTCACCTCCGCCATTTGATAGCGATTGTATGCAACGAAATACCACCACGTGACAATTTTCTAGAACATACCTTTCTTATGTTCTACACCTGCTCTTTGTAAATCACTGCAATATCTTTGAAGTATCTTAGTTCCTATCTACATGACTTAAAGACAGTTCCAAAGCTTGATTTCTCTGATTAGATAGTTAAAGAAAACAATCACTGGCGTCAGATACAACAATTCACAAGGACACGATAGTGCAATACTAAAAACAAGCATTGATGTAGAGCAATTTAATAACAAGTCGTATATTGTTAGATGAGAGATGCAAAGATGACGATATTTTACGACATGGATTAGTTGTTAAACTCTCTAGAAAGCATAACAACAACAGCAGCATGTTTTGAATTCCATATTGATTCGAATGTTGTTGAATGCAGTTCGACACAATTTTTAAAAACTTTTAGCCACATTTTAAGACGATTAAATTAAGTTCATTTTGCTACAGATGCAGATATCATGTGCGATACTGTGCGGAATAAGGTATATTACTTAAACTTTCTAAGAAAATGAAGGTCACATTGACCTATATTTTACATTTAACTGACTAAGGTTAACATTTCGTGTTAAGCTCATGGTCACATACGTCATTTACACCCTGTGCGAATACTGTTATATCTCAATCCATGAGCATTCGGGTTTTCATCTCGATTAGTGTTATGACCTAATTCATAAAAGAATGTCAATATAACATAGCTTGTTTCCATGTTTTATGCTCCCGCTCTTTGACATCAAGGCTTACCTAATTCACATCAAGTTGGTCAATTATTTATTATTTATGATTTAATAAGGAATGCGTGACCACTTGCTGATTTTCTAAGGAGTACGAAACCGATTCCAAAAATGCTGCATCAGATCAGAAGACTTTACTGAGCGTTCATAATTGTCTATTCAATCTAATGGGATAAATATAGGTATTTGTATCGGTATCAGCTATATAAAGCTTGATATTGGCAGTACATATTTATAAATGCTATCAGTGACGTAGACTCTTCAATCTGACATACAGACAAGTAGACATACAGATAAGTAGACAGAGAGACATACAGACTAGTAAATGTATACATCCATTATGAGGTGCAAGATTTTCGGGGAGGGAATATCTCCCGCAGGCCAGGCCCTAGGATGTGCAAGCGATTAGCGCGGGCCCCAAGCCAACAAAATGCATTGGTTGAAAGGTCGGGGCCATTGGCGGTTGCCTCGTTCGCCTTGCCTTGCCCTAGGTCCGGGCCTAATCTCCCGTCAGAAGTTGACGTATATTATTTTAAAGAATCATATAGATGTGGCTACCTATGTATTATTTAAGGAGTGTGTTTGCATTTTAAAATAAGAATTTTCAGATATATGCACAATTATCGCCAACTATATTCCTAACACACGATGATACAGTTATTTCGTTTATTATTTCAAATTTAATAATTTTACAATGGGTGAATTCTGTAAGGTTATTATTTACACCTTTATTAGCGATCATGTTGAAAGATTACCAGTGAAATGTCAAGATAAATAGATTCTGTAATTCATCTAGATATAACTATATATCTGTACTTAATTAGGTATTCTATTTTTACGAATTTTTTAATTGACGTATAATTTATATTTTGGTTTGTAATCTGATTGTGTTTTTGTTTCAAAATCGTGTATTATCTGAAACATGATATCTCTTTTAAAGAGGACATGCATACATATGTACGTACATATTTTCTCATAGGCTGGTCTAATCTTCTTCGTATTCAACATTTGCTTACCTTTCATGTATAGGAATTCGTTATGTGGTGAAAACAGTATAAAAAACATTTTATTTTCATTTTGATAATTTTGGCATCCACATATAGGTACATATCAAAGATAATAGTAATTACATACAAATCTAGGCTAGTATTAATGATTAAAACGTGTAGGATCTGAAGATTTTATTTGAAATATCTTAAAGACAATAACCTCCAAGAGGTAAATAAGAATCATTTGATAACAAACGAAGGATGAATTAAAACATTTTTATTTCTGCCTAATACATTCATAATCAATGATTACGGGCAAATATCATTAAGCATCGTGTACATATTCATTTGTGAGTACATTTAACATCTGAAAATATCATTTCCTCCCAGTGGAGAAAACAGCTGAATGTTTAAAAAAAAAATGTTTTAGTTTGCAAAATAAGGAGATTTAAATAAGGAGATGCAGAAACAAAGGGGAATTGAACAGCCACGTCATTATGCAAATAATAACGTAGACGAAGACCAACAACAAGCATATATATCATGAAAAACGGCACAAAAATCGGAACAGCTGCTTCAAACCGTTTAAGAGATAGGGGCGTTCTTGTCCGATGGTTCAACAAGCAAACATTATTAAGCATCCTGTAATTATTTAGTTGTGAGCAAATTTTAACACCTTTAAATCTCATTACCTCCTAACATCTTATGTAATGTGTATTCATGTCGTTTCATGGTTAATTTAAAGAACTATTAGTTCATTTAGAAACAAATTTAATCAACCATAACGTAAATCGCCTACTATTTGTGCAGTTTTTTTAATCCCATTTCTTTCGTATTTCACTAAGGTAAGAATTGTAATAGCTTGGTTTTTACCCACTCACCTTCTTCAGAGTCTATATTTATGAAGTCATTTTCTCAACGATAATTTACGACTAGTCACTGTGGTTAACTCAAAGATTTAAATTTGAGCACATATGGAAGTTCAATATACCTGGCCTATAAAGGTTGACAATCAGGAAAATCTACACTGCAGTGTTTGCAGATATTGAATGAACGTTGATATGAATCTTTGTCCGAAGAATGTATCTTCATGTAAAATATTGTCTTATGACATCCATCTGCTTTTGTAGATTTGAGATTTTCATGCTTATTTATTGCAGTCAGTTTTTTTTGTTATTTTGTTTTCTGCACCTGTTAATATATTTATATATTTTGAACTGTTATCTTCCATAGTCTTACATACTTAGAAAATGCAAAATTTATAATAGATGCAGAAAGTTTATTTAAAAAAAAGTATACTCTGGTCGATTGGTTATTCGATTATCATTGAGATTTAAGTCGATGTTAATTCCTTCTTCTAATAAAATAATTTTCCTCATCATTTTTGGAACCAGTATGAATCAGACATCAAAAGTAACAAGGAGATAAATCCCCAAACGTTATCTAAATTATTTACACAACTTAAGTGACACAGAAAACAAATTTAAGTCACATGTTCATCGAGAAAGCATATGATACAACATTACCGTCAAGCTATTAATTGCATGTAGTTGTCATTAATTCGTAACAATATGTCTACGCTCAGGTGGCTTAGTGGTTAGAGCGTCCGCATCGGATGCGAGAGGTTGTCGGTTCAAACCACGACAAAGTCATACTAAAGAGTTATCTGAATGGTAGAAGCAGCTACCTGGTTAGGCACATAGCATTAAGACGTTAGTGTTATGACTGGTTGGCCTGGTGTCAGGATAATGTGACTGGGTGGGACATCATACTACATGTGTGCGGCATGATGCCCCAATGTTAGACATCACTATAAACTGCCTCACTGCAGACCACACACACACGCACACATACACACACATTTACATCGTCATCTCTGATGCTAAACTTGGACTGGTCCCTTTCCGTCTTTACATTAGTGTTGATTCCGATACCATTACACATTTTCATCAATGGAACAGACATTAAAATGAAATACACCATCACCACCACTAGGATAGATTATTTTCATCTTGGAATCTGCGAAGAATTATGCAGTTGCTGCCATTATGCTTTTATTGTGTAGTATCCCCTTGCTGTCAAAATGTAATAACTTCATTAACCCTTAACGTTTAAAGCATCCGATAGTATTGAAACATATATTATGAAAGAGTTTAAGTTTTTTTTGTACCTGTGTAATTAAAATTTGCCGATTATATAAGACCTTTTACTTTGGTATAATCTTACACTCTTTTCATTAAACCGTTACCATCTTGAACTGGAATTATTTCTAGCCTGCTTTCTAGTATGATGCTGTTGTTATTTACAATTATGGTGTATGGGATCCTAACCTAAAGGGAAAGAAAATTGCAGAGATCATAATAGTGGTTGTTATTTACATTTTTGGTTTTGTCATATGATACGTGAATCACAATTTCTCCTATAAGAGATCTCGTTGCGTAAAAATAGCCAATTTACATGATTACCATTTATCGTGTCAAGATGAGGAGGTATTTTAAACTGTTTCAGTGTACTAATGAGGTATTTTAAAATTGTTGCAGTGTATTGAGGAGGTATTTTAAAATTGTTGCAGTTTACGTTAAATTGTTTGGGGGTCAATGTTATTGTTGATTGTATTTAGATTATCTTCATCGGGTAATTGAATAATGCTTTCAGGTTGTAGTCATTTTTAATCTCTAAGATGTTATTAAATTTAATCTATCCATAGCTACTCGTTAGATGAACAAAGTTTAGCTACACAAAATACATCATTATAATGTACAGACATTAACTGTTTCAGTTCGAAATTTGCCAGCTTTACTGTCAGCCGTAGCCCTTTGCATTCATAAATTTTAATCAAAATTTACGATATTGTCGGTGTTACTAGCAATGTAAGCGATATAAAAACACCGACAGTCTTTTTATTCAAGGTCAGTTTAATGGATGCAGAAAGTTTTGTTCATCGTCATATAAACGAAATAAGTGTGCCCCACTAAATTTTCAGAGCAGAGCTAAATAGTTTGGACTTTAGTTAATTAGAATTGTGATGTGCTATGATTTTTTGTAACGTTGCAAATATTAATCAGAGAGGACTTTTTTGTTAGGGCAACTAAAGTTACACATTTGCCAATCTTACATTTACTTGACCTCAACTGGGTTTACTCTGAAAGGTATTTTGGGTATAGATGGAAGAGACGGGGACTATCGAAACTCTACAAAATCATTCTTGACATTGTTGGAATGAAATCACCACAAACATCGTCTTTTAAAATTTTTCAAGGAGTGTATTTCATTAAGATGTTTTGCATTCGTATAATTTAATTGCGTCACCTCAGTTGCCATGTTTCTTTGCTTGATACACCAGCAGTGAACAAATGCATCGATATTTTGCATCGTAATAGAATTCGGGAATACATTAATACACTAATCAAAACACTAATGTTTCATTTAAAAATGTAATTCGTATTCTAATCTAAATATCACATAGGTTTCTATCAGCGGCACTGGCACACTGCTACAGTCTGTAGGGTTGGAAGGTAAAATGTTCAACCAGCGAGAAAATCAGCCATGCCTATAATATCTCCCAGTGAATGGCTAATGGGGCATCCACCAGGGTGTCAAGCACTTCCACGCTCGCAATACCCGCGCATGTGGCATGGATTCTGTACGCCGTCGCCAAACGATCGACAATACTGACAGTTCTGTTCGTACTAATGTGAAGCCTACCTGTCTGAGAGGCGGTCATGTCAACAACATCCAAAATGGTCGCTCGGCAAACGTGGTCCTTGTTAGCCACATCAGACGGGTTTACTGAGTCTGTCATGTCCCCATGCCCTTATGGTGATCATATCTAGGTCTACAGGATGGAACTGTCCATATAACCAGGCAGCATCAGCAAATTAAAACAATCTTTAGGTGCTGGTATCGCGTGAGGCGATGGGGTCTGTAGAGTTTACGACGCGTTTTGAGGGCATGACCAGATGACCAGCCTTTGTATAAAAGGCCTAGGCTACGCGAGTAACCACCTTGGCATCGACATACTGTTACGTATATTTGTTTTAAGTTATATTTTTTTTATTGTTTGTTTGTCAGATTCAAATTTGACATTTTAAGTTTAAAATTTATTCATTGGGAGATGACCTGTAGTTTACAAATAAACACCAGGTGTTGACCTCATTTCTGACCTGGCTTCAGAGTTGTAAACAAGCTTTTAAAATGATTGGTTGATTCCAAGGACATTATGGAGCTTTGTTAGAAACATCTATCTAATTTTAGTTGGGTCATACGGTTTGTACGTGATTTTTTGAATGTAATTTTTTTCTAAAAGATTCTAAAAGATCACGTGACCCCTTTCTTGCTTACATAAAAACAAGTATATAAATTATGTTTTGGAGCGATCCATATAGTAGAACTTGGGCTGTTAGAATATTAAGTTGTGTCGTTTTGAGTTATTTTAAATTACCTTGTATTGGAAATTATTTCAATTCGTTTGGATCAAGAGGAAATATGGTGATATCTATGTGGAAAAGAATTGTGCTCATAGAATTGTATTACCAAGAACTGACTTCATCAAGTGACATCGTCTTCCATCTTGGATACTTCGTTGGGATTCGAACTTGGAATTATTTGGACATTTTATTTCCAGGCCTTTTGCAATTTCTGTACTGGATTATATTTTGAATTATTTTTGGAATGATTTTGGAATTGATTCTTAAAACCGTATGTTTATTTTTTTTTCTGGAAAATATTTGTGCTCAATAAATTGTTTATTAAGTTTTTACAAGCTTGTTAGTTTCACTCTTTCTATGTTACTGTTTATTCGAGCCTAAGCACGTAACAATACTCGGTGTCCCAAGACATTTGAATTTGTTTTTGATGATGGTTTAATCGATATACTTCTTAACTTTATTGTCCTTACTATCCACATAATACTTGTCAACCACTTTGGACGGCTGACCTTGTAAACATCCATGTTGTTTGTTTGCGCATCCCAGGAGTTTGTGTAATGATGTTCAAATCATTTACCTTCTTTTCAACTGTGCAGGGACCATAATACTTGGCCTAAATTGATTGTGTGCTAAGGACAAGAGAGGCCTCGTCGATTTCATTGTAGTATCTTGAATATCTACATCGTTTCCGACGTTCACTCTAAACAAACGTATTTCCAGATGTCCGGTCATTGTGTTGCTACCTTACTTATGTTTCTTTCTATACGCCTACCAAGTTCATGGTCGACAACATCCATGGCAACCTCTGTGAGTGTGTGTGTGTGTGTTGTGTGTGTGTGTATGTGTGTGTGTGTGTGTGTGTGTGGTCTCTTTTTCATGTGCAAATTATGGTTTATGAATTTTAGTACTAAATGAAGTAAAGGTCATTTTTATTTTGAGCATCCGCTTCTATTGGTCGAGATCATACCAACGGCTGGTAAAATGGCAACATTAGAAGGTTAGTGTTAGGGCTGGTCGTCTTGGTGTCAAGATAATGTGACTGGGTGGGACATCATTCTACATGTCTGCGGCATCATGCCACAGTTCTAGACATCACTATACACTAGGAAACTGCAAACATAGTAGCGATATGGTTGAAAAATTATTAAAGCTACGTTAAAAATTTATCACACACACACACACACACCACACACACACACACACACACACACACACACACACACACACACACACACACACACACACAATTATGCTGATATTTCAGCAAACGTTCTGAAAATTTCTCTATGTTGAATCATGCTTTTAGGCACAACAAAATCAGAACTAATATGGGTTTCTTCCCTTAACTGTGGCTTTTTAAAACATCAGTATAATCGTCAAATTTGCTAACACCTCCAACATCCTCATTAGTTAAGGCATAATGCTTTATATATGAATCGCGGGAATGTAAATATAGTCAGTAGACAGGAGACAGCCGGTCACTAAATCAGAATGTTGATGTGATAATAGAAAGTAAATGAACGTGTTTTGGTCACTATACACGTCATGTCGGATAGTTTATGTTTTTTGATCACAATATACGGAATTTTGATGGCATAAAGTAGGGTACTGGATAATAGAGTACTGCGTTTTCGTAAAAAAAAAAAAAACACGACTTGTTGAGCCCATAATTTTTGTCCCATCATATGTTTCCGTTTGAGCCCATACATGATTCAGTATCAAAACGGCATATAACAATCCTCAAAGTTAACATTAAATATCCTTTAGGAGCCTATAATGTTATCTCCATACGGAACGTTTCAAAATAGGATTTCCAGTATTATCCCATTCTGTCCCGACATGTAAACCAGAGACTAAATAATTTTCATTTGACATCCAATCGCCCAATTTATCTGCTAAGAGCTTTCAATTCGTATACTATATAGTCAATTAGTTTTATTTTTTAACATTCTTTTCTCATATTTCATTAAATGAAAGCATGTAATAGAAGACCTTTTGATAGAGATAATCCACCCTTCCTTCAGAGTGGTTTCGCGCGTTAGTAATTTTCAAAAATATATCTTTAGTGTGTGGGTGTGTTTGTATGTTTGTTTGTGTGTGTGATAAAGATTTTTAACGTATCTTTAACAATTTTTCAGTCATATCGCTACGATGTCTGCGGTGAGGCATTTTATTGTGATGTCTAGCAATGGGGCATCATGCCGCAGACATGTAACATGATGTCCCCCAGTCACATTATCCTGACAAGAGGCCGAACAGTCCGAACACTAACCTTTTGATGTTGATCGCCAAGCGAGGTAACTGTTAGCACCATTTTTGTAAGTCTTTGGTATGACTCAGACGAGGATCGAATCCAAGGTCTCCTGCTTCCGCGGCAGACGCTCTAAGCACTTGGCCACCGGACGGTTAGCATTAGAGAGAATTATTTTTAAAGCAAGCGATGGAAGAAAATATTCCTTCAATATCATATAAAACTTTTAGAAAAACGTGTTTTCAGCCAAATTCCTTGCTCATAGGGGGTTAGTGGGTAAATCTGGGGAGGGGTGGGGCATCCAAAATGATCATGAGTTTTCTGAGGCCGTTCCTATATATCCAAAAATAGCTTCCGTCTCAAAGAAATGTAATGCTAACAATGTTGGAATTCGTCCTGACATAAACTGTTGTGCCGACCGTCCTCCCACGTCAACTCAATGCCAGCAAAAGTCGTTAGAAAGATATTAGAAAATGCATTTTGTCGAAATTGGACTGCAGATTCAAATAAATTCATACAGTTTAATTAATTAATTTAATCTTGGAGTTCTTCATTGTAATGTTAAGCTAGAGATTGTGGAGCTAGGTTAAACCATTTGACAAGGCAATTTGTGTTGTTATTTGTCTGGAGGAAGTACGGGGGGGGTATAATTTTGTAAGTAGATTTGTCGTTTCTTAATGAAAAGAAGATCAAAATCTAGAAGAAAATCTGCACTAGTCTAATTGGATATATATATATATATATATATATATATATATATATATATATATATATATATATATCAAACATGTAGTATGATTGTGAAGTATGAAATTCTATTCAAAATCAAAGACTAATCCATAGTATTACAATATGCTGGACATTTGGAAATTCTGATAAATGAAATCCTGGTTGTGTCATGTTTTGAGATATGGAATTTATTGATTCAATTTGAATAATCATCGTAGCCAATGGTAACCAATGTGATAGGAAAATAGTAAGATGTTGGCAGCATTTTGTAAATAGGCGTGCAAGAGACTAAATTATTTAATTTATTAGTTAAGGTTTTTTGAACGTCTTAAAAAATGAAATGATTGATTCCGAATATTTGTATATATAATATGAAATGAAATCTTGGTGTAGATTTAAATGTGCTTAGCATGAGCGACCTATAGAATCAATAATCAGATTTTACAGGTCATCGTATGTTAGAAAGTATTATAAGTATAAGGGAGAAAATGACATGATGAAGAATGTGTCTTGCATTATCCTATCTTAATTTATGTATACATTTCATTCTACGGTTTTTCATTTGAAGGAGTTACCTTATTTCAAGATTTTTAACATAGACAAAGTTTGCTTTTGTGATACTTACTTCAAAAAACACTCTAAAGGAAGTAAACCTTTATTTTCAACTATACATTGTGTACCATCACCTAGAGCATTTTTATCTAATATAAATACCGTCCCTTTTTAAACATCTTTTCATTAGAACTCATTAACACCAGGTACATCGCCTATTGATTGGGAAGCGTCATACTTTACTGTTACTAACATCTTACCATTTTATGTTAAACTAATTGTTTTTTTATATCGCTGGTCGATATTAAACCCTTTAGTATTTTTAAACATATATACATACAACCTATTGTATGGTGCTAAAAAGCCTAAGTGTGCTGGTGCTCCGTTAAAAAATCAATCAATCGATCAATGAATCACTCAGGAGTAAAGTATATTAAAATAAAAAAATCTTTCTATTAAAGTACAATGTTCAAAAGTGAGTATGATGTTATAGACTGTAGTATCAATACGAAAATGTATAGCGTTTTAGTGAGATGTATCATTAAACACGCCTGAAAGGTGACTGCTATATAAAAAAGGGAAACAAGAAGCCCTGTAGTTTGGTTTTAAGCTGATATTATTGCCATTATCAGAACTCATATCAACGAGAGACTGCATGTGTTATCATTTTCGGAAGGATGTATCAAAGCATTGAAAGAACCAAGCTATTGCACAGTAAACTATCCAGGATTTATTATGTAGGCCGTTATTAGGAAGTTGTTAAGGATAGGATCACCCTGAATAGAAACCTGAAGAGTGGCGTGTTTTTGAATTAAGGGTCATGAATAATCCCTTTGCTGGCATGTATAGTTCTCACCTATATGGCTACGCAGCCGTACCGCATATTAAAGGTTATAAATCCTCTCAATATGGAGTGTTTGTAAATATTTCAGGTAGCTTAACTATCATCGAAAGTCTATAATTTATTGTTACATATCTGAAAATTGTACCCTGCTCAGAATAATAAAATACATGAATTAGTTGAAATCCAGTAAAACGGTATATTTACATGGCATATGGCATCACGTTACTTCATTTTCTAAATGAATTGTACAGAAAAAATACTTTTCGGGAGAAAACAGTTGTGATATGAAAAGCAATTGAATAAATTTAAACAAGTTTCAGCAGTGACGAGGCTTACTGTTGAAAGGGACACACCTATTTTTATTTTCCTGGAAGGACGCGCTGGAGTACCATTGTCGATTTATACACGAGTGCAAAAAGATAAATTTAACAGAATGCACTAGTAACAGCCCCTGTTATAAATATGAAGGATAGGCTTGCCATCTAGTTTGATTTACCATGCTAAAAAATTTCCAATATAAATAAATAGGCAGAAAAATAGAGAAATAAAGTGTAAAGTTTCAATCAGGACAAGTCGATTAAAACATGGTGCAGATATGTTAAATTTTGTACAACAATATATCCAAAACACTACAATATGACGGGTATTTTTAAATTATATATAAATCTCGTAGACTTTTACATCTGAAATAAAGAATATGTTGAATCGGTGTAT
This sequence comes from Unio pictorum, assembly GCA_030141615.1. Classification (NCBI taxonomy): domain Eukaryota; kingdom Metazoa; phylum Mollusca; class Bivalvia; order Unionida; family Unionidae; genus Unio; species Unio pictorum. The sequence continues at coordinate 5,113,975 of JARLTB010000063.1, read as the reverse complement.
AGAATATCATTCAGGGAAACATTATTCGTTTTCAATTTATGCTGTTTGTCTTGAAATACAATAATTTCATTGGGATCCACACTTGCGAGGTTTAGCATCTCGGATATTTCATCTTCGATTATTTTTTTTTACATCACCGGCTGCAGATATTTCCTCGGTGGTTTTTTTTCAGGCTTGTGAGAGATCTACCCCAAATATCAATCATTATATTATAAGATCTCTCTAAAAAGCGATTACTCGTATATTCGTGTACGGTTTTATGAGGTGGTTTAGTTGATGATGAAATAGAGTCGAGTACATTTAATACTTCTAATCCGCATATTGGTGGGTCGGTCATTTTCTGTGTTGGTAACGTGGAGTACCAGCGAGGGGTGTTAAATTGATGTGTATAGCGCATAAATTCTTTAGGCGGCGCTAACCCATATGAATCGAAATAAACAATTACACGCCGATCAATCGCGTATGCAACCCAGTGAGTTCCAGGTCCGGTGCTGTTATCGAGATTAATGATACCGGTTTCAACGCTGTTTAGTTGTTGTGGTAATTGATCTCGCATAAAAACACCTCTAAAGTTTTTTATCGCTAATTTTTTTTAGCGACATAGAGTAAATCAAAATTTGACATTGGCAATATTGTTAGTAAATTGTTCATGGTTTTCTCAGGGCGTTTCCGCTGTACTATGAATGCTGAGTTTCTGGTAGTCTTAGACCCTTTTCCATTTTTTGTATCCCTTTTCAGCTGCTTTCTTTAGTGCCATCCCTGCCGCGGTACCACCGGCTCCTAACTCAGCGGCTTGCGCCTCCGCTGGGGCCGCGGCTGCAATTAGCGCTAGTAACGCAGCGAGAAGTGGAAAAATACCACCTGATTTTATCATGTCTTTGTTCGCGGACGCAGAGAGAGTGACTTGAACATCTCTTTTATCTTTTGAAAGCATTATTGAAATGCTTAATCTGACAAGCTGTCAGTGACAGTTTATTTTGACCACCAGACATCTGATTGTGTTTTAAGATATCGTATTTCCACATTTTTTAGCTGAATCCGATTGCAACGTTTTAATCTGACCAGGAGTCAGAGTGACATTAACACGACTATATGACATTTTATTTAATAACAGCTTGATCTAATTGTCTACATATGTTTGGAAAACATTTATATACTTTCCACTGGTGCATCAACTACTCTCATTCGTCTATCAACACCTTCGAGTAGCATTGATTTGTCACTGAGAATGACAGCAACTGCTCTGTAAACATCAGCAGGAGGAGCGGTTACACGAGCTCGAAAGTGTATGTCAACGACGGACTGTCTGGTTAAAGATGTTCCAACGAAAAGTAATAAATGGGATATCGATTTCTAAAATGTAACTGTGGTTTTTGCAGACCAGTATCTACATTATTATCACGTCCTATAAATGTCAGCAAACGATGATACGCGCGTGCTATTTGGTTTTGTCCCTAATTAAGTAAAATATCCTCGGATGGTTTGTCACAGAATTAGGCGAAAATTGAATTTATTTTTCTTCTTGAATTACAAACTAATTTCACCATTTTTTTTTGTTTCGTCGTACATGCGTTACCTGGGGTGAATAAGTGGTTTTTTCCAAGGTAAGCGGCGTGTAACGATATGCATGTGCCTGACTTCGTATCACTTGAAGTCAGGAACATTAGAATCACGGGGTGCACGGTAATTTTGCCGTCAATTCTGCTCACCTATTTGAGGATATATAAAGCAGAATATTTCTGATAATATTACGGGACCAAAAGTGTCTTATCACAGGAAAGATAGCTCATCATTCTTTCTCCAGCCAAAGGGGTGAGTGTTACATTTATATTTCGTTTTATTGTGAATTTTATTCAGTTTATCATTTCATGTAATGATGCCTTTATTACAATGCAGATTTAAACGTGGAATATTTGGAATTACTAGTCACTATTAGACCTTAAATGCAATAGTGTAATCTAAGTTGTAGATTGTTTTAGAAAAAACTATTATTAGTTTGGTCTCTTTATTGTAGCTGATATTGTAGCGGAGCATCTCTGATATTGTAGCGGAGCATCTCTGAAATTGTTGCTGATTGTAGCTGAACGTCTCTGAATGTATCTGATTGTAGATGAACGTGTCTGAATGTCTCTGAATTGTAGCTGAATGTGATTAATTGTGCCATTTGATTGTGAGATCAAATTGAGGTATCTGACTGTCTGTTTGTCGGATTGTCTGTCCGTCTACATCTGTCGTGATGTGTAAATATCCGGAAATCTAGAAGTGTCGGAGCTGTCTAGAGGTGTAAACATCCGGGGTGGCATCTAGGTATTTGGGAACGTTGGTTATAGTAGATGCTGTATGCTGTCTGTACGTATAACTGTGGTGGATCCATGAAGGGCAAACGGCCGATGAAAGTATTGGTCAACCCTAGGTATTCGTGGAAGCTGGGCGGCGATTCAACAGTTGGTGAAACGTACGGTTATACAGGGTCTAGACACATGTGTGTGTTGCAATTGTAGTACAATTGAATACATTGTTATATTTACATAGTTACTTCAAATCACAGCAGTATTTCAAGGGATTACATGAATCTCAATAAAAGTTAGCAACTTGATTAAATACATGTATATGTTCGTTCTAGTTGTCGCAATCCATACGTGCGATAGTATAGTTTGATGTTTTGTATTTGTTATCGCAATTTATACTTGCGGTAATATAACTTTTGTAAAGGTTCCTTGGATCTGTGTATAGTCCAAGAGATTCCTTTGTATCTGTGTTTTATTTTGTATTAATATTTAATTTATTCATGTATTGTGAATGGTTGTGAGTGTAATTGTGGGTTGAACGCATGAGTTATTGTGTTGATACATCATTATTTTTCATAAATAATTTATTTCATAAATTTATATTTTCTTTCACATATTGTGTTTGTGTTGTTCATTAATCCACCATCCACTCGGTAACAATTCTGTTACATGGTTCTTGTTGGCCGTTTATCCTCAGCGAAACTTCATTAACACCTAATTGATCAAATATCATATAGCTGCGCTCCTGAGAATTTCATCGCGCCCTATCCTGTAACTCAACAAATATGTGCCGCGGTGCAAAAATTCCATGTTTTGATGGCAGGTGCTATGTAAATGTACCGTTAATTTCAGTATCCATAGTATCTGTTGTTGTTGTTAGCCATGATAGCAATGATTTACCACCTGTATCCATAAATGATAGTAATTGTTACTCTGCGGTAATTGATGGAGTCATTATCGGCATCCGTAATGATAGTTTTGTTATATTTACTTTACAAGGAGCGAGTAGAGCAGCAGGGCCTGCTTCTTGCCAGATTGTATTATTATCATCACTCCTTCGCACGAGGACTACTGTATGTTTCGCTCCATAGATAACGATTCTAACATTTATACAAAATCCGAAAATATGAGATAGTGGAATCGCGCATGAGAATAGTGTACGCGGTCCTTGTGACATTGATACGCGTGGTGCAAACCCTAGACTGTAACGAGCACTGTCGCCTTTTATAATCAAAAGTAGCACCTGGTCTAGCTTCGTGTTCAACAGAGGCATTAGTTTGTGGTTGTGGATCAGATGCAGTATCTTGTGGTGTCCGTAATTTAATATACTTATTGTGATCAGCGTAACCAGTAATATCCTTCGCAAACATCATAGATGGTCCAGCCAATCTTGTATAATCATCAGAATATCTTGCTAAGCCCACTATTGTTGTGGCAACATCATCATCATGCTCTATAGATTCAATCTCTCTGTTATCAATCATATATCTAGCACTCTCAAATAATGAAATAATGCCATGATACCATTATTGACAAAGCCAACTTTGACACCATCTGCATATGGTGCTGGTACAGAAGGAGTATCAGCAGTAGTTACTAGTTCTCCTTCTACTTCGATAAATGCCTCAGCGGCTAGAAAGTATGTGCTGATATCCTGGACCTGAAGATAGATTTTTCATCATTGTATTGCATTATAGGAATAATATTGATAATCGCGTACGGAATCATCCTTGCGCACTGGGGCATTCATATCAAACGCTGTATCAGGTGACGATTTGAACATTTTATTATACTTTGTCATTCCACTTCCAGCTATCATATTTGCAGTAATATTTTCCTAGTCACTGCTATTTTTTGATCCACTGCGTTGTTTATTATTTAACTAATACTCGCGGGCATAATTTCCGTAGATGGTAGGTTTCCTATTGATTTTATCACTGGTTTATTTCGTCTTCGAACTAACGCTAGTAGATTTTCTTTGGCGGCGGAAAATGCTTTACCGGCAACATCACCAACAACGCTAATACCTTTATCACGAATAACATCAATAGCTTTGAAGGATAACTGTTTTCCGATTGGTGCTTCTTTTGGAGCCATCCTTGTAAATAACCCTTCAACGACATTACCGAGACCATCTCCATAATAAGCCTTATTAACAAGCAATCGTGAATTTACTACGTAGGTCATGGTTGGTTTATTGTGGTTGTAGTGTATGATCATCTTATTTAAATGCTATTTATCTAATCGAATGACGAAGTCATCAGTGACAATTAGTCGCTGTGGTAACCACTGACGGTGAAACCGTCCGCTACCTCATCAATAAACTCTCGATATACACGAATATCCATGATACCACCATCAAGTAGTTGTCTGCAAATATCAGCTGCCTCATTAATTATTTCTGGTGAGTTATTTCCGGCTTGTTTCCCTCCTTCTAATCGTGATATATCCCAGAGAATATTATTAGGACAACGAACAAGACCACTACCATGATATCCATGACCTGCCAGTTGCACCTTGTGTGGGAGCTACCACACCCCTAACAGATTTTATTTTCTCGGGGTGTTGAGACTCCACATATGATGGTAGACCTCCCTTTATATCATACATCTTTTTCATATATGTGTTAAATCTATCATCTTCTTTGGAGGTTTTATCTCCACCATATCTTGCCAAATGTACTCTTTTGTACCAGGATTAATCATTTGTTACAGGATTTTCATATTCAACATTTATATATTTTTGTCTCTTTGAAAATTTTTGAATAGCAAAATTAGCTAATTCATCCAACGTAGAAGTGTTTTTAATTTCATCCATACTCTCTCTCGTAAATATTTGTTCAGGTGGATATATTTTTTAACTCAGAGTTTCCTCTTGAAATTCAGGTTCAATAATATCACCCTCCTGTTGTTGTTCAATAATATCACCTTCTTGTTCAATATCACCTTCTTGTTCTTGTTCAGGTCGTGCAGCAGCTATTATATCACCAGGAAGTGTTTTTAAAGATATTTTTGTTTGCTTGGATCTCCTTGCTATTTTCTCGAGTACTGGTATTACAGCTTTTTCAGTAGCAGTAACACCTTTCTCAGTAGCAATAACAACTTTCTCAGTAGCTGTGGTTACTGGTTTAAATAATTGTTCAGTACCTGTTGCAAAAGAGTTTGAAATTCCTGTCGCGCTTGTAATTTCTGTCTGACATAGCCCCGTAAGAGAATACATTTTTTTTATTGCGGCCAATCGCTCATGATCGGATCTAGTTGTTAAAGCCTCTCCAATCATTATGTAAAAATCCATAGGATTTTCTAATTGCTAGCAGTAAACGGAAAATCTATAGGATTTTCAACTACCCCTCCCCCTCGAAAATTCTGTTAAATTTCAACGATATTACTTCCGTGATCACCGGTGCAAAACAAATAACAATTGATCACACCTGTCCGTAGAGACTTTGTCTCGGTGATTTTATCAATGGAGACCTATAGAATTTCTACCCATAAATGTTGTCAAAAGGACTTCAAAACACGTAGTGAGTAATCACATACCTGCAAAACACGTAGGCAGGGTACATGTAGTACAACAGATTAATGTTAGTTTACGTTTGGAACAGTCGAGTGAGGAAAGTGATGATCATTCACAGTGTTTTCTAGTGTATTACTCTCCTTGATGGTGTCTTTAATCGCTTTTAATCCTTGAGTTTATTGTGCGTCTGACCTGGTATTGTTGGCCGAGTTCAGCTCTGACTTTTTAGACTGCTGTAAATAACGGAATGAATTTGTTCACATTGCTACAATATCAGAGATTCGTGTACAGCATGTTGAATTCTTTTTATTAACGCATATTGGTTTGGTAACACGTATTTATTATTCTGAGTGCTATCACTGTGATCTTAACTTATGCGACACTTGTATTTTTTGATTTTCAAAATTTGAAATCTCATTGATGATATCATTTATATTTTCGAAATTCATTATATGATATATCTATATATATTATAATATAATATAATATAATATAATATAATATAATATAATATAATATAATATAATATAATGTAATGTAATGTAATGTAATGTAATGTAATGTAATGTAATGTAATGTAATGTAATGTAATGCAATGCAATGCAATGCAATGCAATGTAACGTAACGTAACGTAACGTAACGTAACGTAACGTAACGTAACGTAACGTAACGTAATGTAATGTAATATAATATATCTATATATCTAATATGATATATTAGTTTGGGAGTCAATTTTGACCCGTTTTCATTCAAGTGTGATGTATTTCTTAATTAGGAACAATACAGCCTTTAACCTCTGTATTAGAGAAGGTGTAAGGCACATGTAATGTAACATAGACGGTACCATACATGATGATATATCAGAATACCTACCCTGTCCAACAACAGTTTAGCGAATTGCAATGAATGACGACAGCCTATCAGATTACGTAACCTGTCACAACAACAGTTTAGCGAATTCCAATAAGGTGTGGTTTGATAATGAAACATTATTTACAAAGGACAATACAACAAAGGATTATAATAGGACAATACAACAATGGATTATATAGGACTACACAAGGACAATACAACAAATACAAAGGGGCTATTATCTACATTCAACTAAACCACTCTCCGTACAAAATCCGTTTGGAGTGGAATGTAAAAGACATTAAACACCGCATGACGGTGTGACGCAGATTGTTTTTTAAGTTGAATTTCGAATGGCTTAAATCCCCAATATTATAATAGGTTGTTTTGTATATAAACCGACTAATACACAGAAATTAATAAAATGGTGTGTGATTTTTATTCTCTCCTATACTTAACTGTGATTATTGACATCATCTAAACAAGTCTAAATACCTGAAAAAAGTATAAAGAAGAAAACTATTATTGTAAATACATATTTATTTCATTCGTTTTCTCACAGAACGAATAAGCGATTATTCTTATGAGATCACTAAAGTATTTCTGTAATAACAACAAAAGAGTTATCTCTGTACAGAATTAGACACAAATATGCCTACACGAGTTATTGCTCTTGGTATTACATAATAGTAAAATGGAATTCAGTTATTAGAGTATTTTATTGTAAATATTCAAACCAAATTCTGTTTTTGAATCGTTTTGAAAATGCCAATTCATAAATTCGTTCTGCAACGCGTTGAACCGAGGGCATGCACATATCAAAATATTTACCGGCTTCAGTCATTGATTGAGGTATTCTTTCTTCGTTATTTTCTATATTAAGTGATTTTATGTTTTTTTCCAACTGTTTTTGAAGGACCAGTTCTGCCGCGTTTGGTATTTTTACTCTGAGTGATAGCTTGTAGATTTTCCAAATTGTTATTTATTGGACATCCATCAATATGATCAATTACAAGACTATCCTTGATCAATCCGCTGTAACATTCGAACACAAATCGATGACAATAATATCCTTTCCCTCCAACGACAAATCTAAGTTATCCCTGATTATTAACTTTACCTACTAGTTTCTTCAGCCTGCGGTGTCTGACAACACCATCACGAAATCCTTCAAAGTCGATGATCACAGGATGTGGTTGAAAGTTTTGGCTCATTTATATGCAATATATTATTTGTCTAATTAATTTTTTAGTTTTATTATTACTTTTGAATCTAGTAATGTAATCTTGAGGAATTCTTATGAGTTTGTCAGTGATGGAGTCAGGGTCGCTGACAGATTCAGGGTTATTGATGGAGATTTTAATTCTCTTATCATAATAGCGCTTTAGTTCATTGTATCGCTTACCACCACAATTAAGACACAGCTACGATATTCCTCTCACACACCCCTCACATCGTATGCATGGAAGTTTACCTAATCTTCCACGCCGTACGAAGTGTGAATGATATCCACATAATTCATTTCTACATGATTTGTTACAGACAGTTACCGATCCTATCATAAGCCATTCAGAATTATTCATTATATATATAAATTCTTTATTTACATACTTGTTTTAATTATAATATGGAGGAGCTCGAGAGATTATCGAAAATAAAACCCTGGAAATATGCTAAATTCAATCTCAATAGAGTATCCATTGATGCACCCGATATGGGTCTAAAAAATGATAGAAATATGATAGATAAAATCCATGATGCATTTATAGAATTCAAGCGCGATGGTGCATCTCACTGTTGGTCAACATTTCGAATTGATGGTGGCGTTGATGCTACTATGAACGACCCAAGAGCAGCAGTGATAATCTCGCATCTTGACCAGAATAAGTATTTGTTTAGAGTGAAATAATATATCCGTTCAGAAACGGGAAATTGGATTATACAAGACAACTGTCACTGTGAGTCAGGATTCCAAACCAGGAATGTTGACTGTGATTGACAAACCGTATTTCGAGAAAGCTTATCCCGTGACCGCGGTTGTTTATGGTATCTATCCGTTAATTGGCAAACGGAGTATTGAGGAATTAAAACCCCTGAAACAATCAGAGAGGATAAATTGTGTAGCCGAACGAATAATAGAGCATTTTACAAATGCGTTGGGTGGAAACAAATTGATGGATCTAAGACGCAACAAAATAAATGAATAGGAAATAAAAATAAGAGAGAGCCGTGCAACAATTCAAACTGTGGCTGAGTTAGAGACATCACTAATATTCTCAATAACCGTAACGACGATAACAGGAGAAGTATTACACGAATCGAAATATAAATCTAAGGGATCCCCAATAAAAATTATTGACCATAATGCACACGCGTGGACCTCCGCGGTAACAATATTTCCTCGGGATAGAACCATAAAATATCTACCCGTGGAGTTCTCCCCGTGGAGGGGGAGAAATTGTATGATTTTATTTATCAGTTAAGTTAAAACGATCCTGTGTCAGTGTGGTTATTCAAAGTTTTGAAGGCGAAGAGTGTAAATTCGATCAATTTGCAAGACCCAAACGTAAAATATACCGTACTGAATCCTTACATGACGAGATGAGAAAACTAGCTCGTGATTTTACAACGGATAACGACGAACAATAACTAACAAACTTTTTTACAATCCCATCAGTTGCAGCTCATTTCGCGAGAGAGAGAAATCTATGGAAACCAAGACGCGCTGAATATCTCAGATATGCAGTCAAATTGTGTTAAATGTGGACGTGGTGGATTATGGAATACCAAATATGACCCCGAAAGTGTTGTTTAAGTTGATATGCGTGTTATTCAGAGAGTTTTCTCGGGTATGGAGAATGCTCTGAGTATTATAAACGATTGGTGATCGTACACACGAAATGACCCGTGTTGCGATTAATGGGCCGCTACCCGATTTTGATCTAACCGGATTCGCTCGTGTGATATCATTTGAATTGGCTAAAGGACTTCATCCGTGCTGTTATGTTTGGTTTGGTAGACACATCTCTGAAAAACATTGGATGCCAATAGTGTTATAACGGTATATGATTGATTTTAAAATACTGATATTGCTGATTGTCAGTGAAGCAATTATATCATATCGGGCGCAGACTGAATTCTGGTTACCACAACCCGATAGTCTAGGTAGTATAATTAGCGAAAACAAAGAAAAATTCCCTTCACTCGACGAAGAATATATCGTGAAATGGTCCAAGGAGAGTTTTGAAGTTAGAAATAAACACGCAAAAGATCTCGGTAGAAGAATAATTGGTAAATTCACCTAGGGTGGAAAATATGACCACAAGCGATATTCTTCATGATTATTTATAGCTGATGCTGAATACGATTTTATAATCACAGATGCAAAATCTAGAAGTATATATGTCAATCGTAAAGACGCTTTCTTGTCCGATGGAACAAAATTCGGTACAGTTGTTACTTTAAACGATGGAGATAATCCTCAATACACATACTTAAGGGCATCTATGCTGCCTTATGCTTCTATCAATTTACTTTCGATGATAAATAGATTTCCGGACACCGCGGTTAGAGTCGCCACTGATTCATTTTATATAAATATCAAACATAAAGAAACAGTGGCTGAATTTGCAAACTCCGACGAGTGTTGGGGATCATGGAGAATTAAAACGGAAAGGTGATTATTCTAAATCAGCAGATGTTACAACTGAAAACAATTACTTGAAAAATAATAAGATATCTTAACTATTTAGTGAACCATCGATATCCGATCCAATATGTAGATATTAAACCAGTTACCTAAACGGATGTGGTGGGTCAGGGACGACGACGATGGAGAGGTGACGAATGGACTCCTGATCGAATGGGCGAGAAATATATTCCTGAAATTATTATTTGGGATGAGATATGCACAGTGTCGTTAGATGTATTACAAAAGCTTCTTAACTGGCTATTGCTAGCGAATACAACTGTGATAATGTGTGGCGATCATCGTCAATCACCACCATTTGTCGGTTGACCCCCACATAATTGGCTAAAGAATTGTGTAGATTATTATGAAGAAATTAATACCGATTATAGTTCACTTGCTAATGAATTAAAAGAGTTTAAGAAACTAATCAGATTACAACCGGATAAAATCCAGTGTGAAAAAGCGTGAAATAATTTCAGAAGCCTCATTAATTGATTTTTGTGAAGCGTGGAGACCAAGCCATTTGATAGTGGCAAGTAGAAAAATAGTCAAGACAAACTTCAGATGAAGTTATTTAGCACGCATAAAGAAAAACTCGCAACACTTAGAGTGCCATTGTGTTATACGCCTACGGACACATGAAGACAGAATATCGAAGTTGATATTCCAGGATAGACTGAGAAGCAGATTCTAGTGTTAAATGATATTGTGTTGGTTGATATCAGTGTTGTCGAAGATGCATTGCGTGCTGATAAATCCCCATGGAAGCTAGGATATGCAGCGATGATACAATCTACGCAAGGGGTGACTATATCCGATACAATTGTTTGGATCGTAGATGACCGCATCGAGTGGTCAAATCTAGTTTACTTAGCAGTATCCAGAGTACGATAATAAATCAACTTCGAAGAGTTGTTTTAGATGCTAATGATACCACAATCAGTGATATTGTCAGCGATGACATAATCAGAAAACAAAACTCGCTGGTTATAAACAACATGACAAAAAATATAACAGAAAATTTGACATTGATGCTGAATATAATTACACTGAAACAACAACAGAATAATGAATGTGCGAGTTGTAATTGTATAATGCGTTAGTGTTGGTCGGATAAAGATCCTCGCCAATTTACCGCAGACAGAAGAGATAGCAGCCTTGGTCATACCAGAGATAATGTGATGTTGACTTGTCTTGAGTGCATCAGACAAAGAGGTGTTAGTTAAGACCACGAAGCGGTAATTGAGTATCCTCGGGTATCACTTGTAATTGTTTACGCGTAAATCTGCGCTGAGGAGCAATTGAATCCAATATATAGATTGCTGATCTACCAGTAGATCTCGTTATGTTAGATATTTTATGTGCGGTGACACTCTAAATAGGCTCTTTTTGTACCGCCTTCAAGCTCTCTCCTGGTTCATATAAATATCTCACAGTGACATTGCCGAGTGCCCGTTGTTTTGAAAAATCATTTTGTTGTTTTTGTACAGTTATATTCCTCATTTTAATTGCGTTGTTAGGTTTCATATTAATTGTTCCAGTAATCTCATTATTTAGCGCGGTAATGACACCCGGTAATCTCTTGACCCATTCACGAGATCGTTTATCCTGAATAAATTCCTTCGCGTATTGATATCCAAATAACCGCTCAGCAAGTGTCCGCTTAAATCGTTCAACAATTGCATGATCGCGATGTAGTGCAGTATGTCGTCGTCTGATGGTGACATTATGATGCTCCATTGTTGATAACACTTCACCCTAAAATTCCTTGCCAGGATCAAATTGAAGTAGATTTTATTCACTGTAGAGGACCTTGTCAATAAATCCTTTAAAATGCAGAAGCTACTTCAGTTGATGACTTTGTCTTTAGCGGCTCTGCTTCTTTGTATCTACTCGCGATATCAACTATGGTTAGCGCATACTTGTAAACAGTATCATGCTTCAGAAATAATATATCAGCCTGATGAACCTCATTAGGGACGCTGAAATCAAAATGCGAGAAGTTATTTTGTTTAGGCGGTGGTAGATAAATCTGCCATATCGCCTGTTTAGATACTTTTGCGGCGTTAGCGAGTTTATCAATTGCTGATTTACCCCTCCAGTATCCTCTTAGAGAATAATAAATAGATTCCATGTTGTTATTAATTACCAGAACCCAGCATTAATTTACTTTTCATCGCCGATTTTATCAACCATGAAGCTAATTTTTCTTTGAAGGATTTATCAGTGATAGAATTTAACGCATGAATAAATTTCACATCTGCGATATGTCTGTGTTGCATATTGCTGCTTTTATAAGCAACATCATGAGCATAACATGCCTTATCAATAGCGTTTATTGGATATTCACCGGGTTGGGGATGGTTTTGATCATCGAGTCGTATATCGAGTCTGGTTCCAGGCCCACAATAACTATACCCTTGGAAGTGTTTTTCTCCTGGATATTTTGCCCATGGTGTTCCTGGTAATTTAACTAGTTTGGCTGCAATATCACCTCCCTTTTTATAAACAATCTAAAAATATTTATACCGCATCGTTCACACTTGTCAGTGATAGCTTCTCTGTTTTTTTATCATAGTAGGTGTTGGGTAAATTGTTAGTGTACGCGTCCTACATTTCACACAATATAGATCCATAATTTATTTATAATAACATGATTGTAATTGATTTTTCGGCGACAAAAACACTAGAACCAGTTAAGCATCATGCTATTGGACCATCTGGAAGTGGCAAGACACAGTTGTTACTTAATTTAATAATGAGATGGATGAAATGGGATAAACTAAATTTGGTAGTCCCGAGTGTAGACGATCAGCGATGTTACGAGGTGTTAAAGGATTTTAACGAGAAAGCAAAATCGGAAATCGATGAGGATATTATTGAATTTATAACCGATATCGGGAAAGCGGCTAGTATTGATGTTATTGATGGAAATATTAGCAATTTAGTCGTATATGATGATGTGATCCTAGACAATCAAAAGAATCCCGTTAGGATATTTTCCAGAGGTAGGCATAAAAATACGGATGTGATATATATATATATATATATATATATATATATATATATATATATATATATATATATATATATATATCACAAATACCAAAAGTGATCAGAGATAACTGCAATATTCTTGCTGTATTTAATCGAGTTGACAGTCATACACTACGAAATATTCACCAATGGTGCAGTGGAGATATGGATTATCTCTTTAGAAATTTCTTTAGTCGCGCTCAGTCAATCCCACATGGATTTGTAACAATAAATTTGCATTACTTTAGATCAAGATATCGTATCGGAGTTGATAAAATACTCGGTTGAAATCCTAAAGTATTTTACCATAACAATTTTGATTTGTCTCCGTAGCGGTCTATTTACTTTCTCTGGAGACTCTGTCTCCGTAGTAGCTTTTTGTTTGTGTGAAATAGCTCTAAAATCGTTAAAGCTTCATGTGGCAAAAGGAGACTTAAAATTATTTGCTTAAAATCTAACTCAATTAGAGATTCCGATTCACACTCTCAACTACTGATATATTGCCTGTCTTGATAACCAATCTGCTGAAATATCATTTTTGACCTATGCTGCGTCGGCTAGTTTATTAATAGCCGATTTACCTCTCCAGTACCCTTTTGGGGAATACTAAACAGATTCCATAATATTAATTACCAGCCCCTAATATAACTTTACCCTTCATCGCAGATCTTACTAACCAGTTAGCTAATGATTCCTTGAAAGATTTATTCGTTATAGAATTTAACGCGTTAATCATTTTCAACTCTTCGAGATGTCTGTGCAGCAGATTGTTTTTTTTATAATACACGTCATGGGTGTGACATGCCTTATCAATAGCGTTCATAGGATTTTCATGTGGTTATGGTTGGTCTTGGCTGTCAATTCTGATTACAGGTCTGGTTCCAGGTCCGCAGTAATTATATCCCTGACGATGTTTTTCTCCTGGGTATTAATCCCACGTAGTCCCTGGAAATTTGGTCAATTTTGCGTCTTGCATTTCACACATTATAGATCCATAATAACATGAATGTAATTAATTTGTCAGCGAAAAGAACGCGAGAACGTGTTAATCATATTGCTGCGCTACCACATTCTATTCGTATGATTACAAATGTACCATCTGGTAGAGGTAAAATGCAGTTGCTACTTAATCTGATACTTAGATGAACGCACGTGAGTATGGTGTTTTATACTGTAATGTCAATAAGAAAATGTATAGCGTTTTAGTGAGATGCATCATTTACACCCCTGAATGGTGACTGCTATATAAAAAAGTGAAACAAGAAGCCCTGTAGTTTGGCTTTAAGCTGATATCATTGACATTTTTAGAACTGATCTTAAAGAGAGACTTCAGGAGCCATCATTTTCGGAAGGATGTATCAAACCATTGAAAGAACCAAGCTATTGCACAGTAAACTATCCAGGATTTATTATGTAGGCCGTTATTAGGAAGTTGTTAAGGATAGGATCACCCTGAATAGAAACCTGAAGAGTGGCTTGTATTTTAGTTCAGGTCATGCATAATCCCTTCGATGCCATGTGTCGCTCTCACCTGCATGTCTACGCAGCCATACCGCATATGTAGAGGCTATAAATCCTCTCAATATGGCGTGTTTGTAAATATTTCAGATAGCTTTATTATCATCTAGAGTCTATAATTTATTGTTACAGATTTAAAAATTGCCCCCTGCTCAGAATATAAAAGTTACGTTAATTAGGTGAAGTGCAGTAAAACGGTATATTTACATAGCATATGGCATCACGTTAATTCTTTTTCGAAACGAATTATACAGAAAATACTTTTCGCGAAAAATAACCCAGTTCTGAAATTAAAAGCAATTGAATAAATAAAAACAAGTTTAAGGACTGACGAGGCTTACTGTTGAAAGGGGCACACCTGCTTTTATTTTCCTGGAAGGACGCGCTGGAGTACCATTGTCAATTTATACACGAGTGCGAAAAGGGAAATGTAACAAAATGCATCAGTAGTCCTTGTTATAAATATAAAGGATAAACTCGCCATCTACTTTCATTTACTTCTTTAACATATTTCTTTAAATGAAAGCATGCAATGTAACACGTGCTATTGACTATCACATGGTTGAGATTATGTAAAGTTCATCCCCATGGAATATCATACAATGTAGAATTTGAAAATATTAATCTCTGGATCTAAACCACGTTAGGTATATATATATATATATATATATATATATATATATATATATATATATATATATATATATATATATATATATATATATATATATATATATATATATATATTAAAACTTTGTAATCTACAATAGAAAAAGTTTAAAGTATTTAATCACTCTTATTTGATCTGTAAAAGTGAGAATAAATGCCCAGACGACACGGTTCAATAATATGAAATTACAAGGCACAGATTCTATGGTGTGTAGACAATTCTGTGTCATCACAGTCTTGGAAATTCTTTAGAACATTTAGTGACTTTATTTTGATCGTCACTCGTCTAGAAATGATGACAAAGTAGATCGATGGTTTGTGACCATTATGGCTATCTGTTGTCTTTAGCTAGGAATCGCAGTATACAACAATGGCCCAATGACTTCCAACAGTGGAAATCTCAATTTAATTCACAACGTTGTCAACCATGTAAAATATAATTTATTTGTGTTATTGAAAAAAAATGTTTGTTGGTTTGTTTAAAAAATGTTAGTTAGTTGAAAATAAATGTTTTGCTAGTTGTTCGTTATTTTAATAAAAATGTTGTGTTTCGAAAGAAATGCGTCTGTCATTTGTTTGATTTTCATTAATATAGACGCTCTTTGAGTTCTTTCTATCGTGTGATTAGTAGATTTGTGTTTTGGCGTCTGCCCGTGTGTGAACAGTAGATTGTATAGTTTGTTTTGATAGGTGTATTTTGCCTGGTCCACTTTTGAAAAAATAGTGTTTAGGTGTGTTCCCAAAAAATATATAGAAGTAACAAATCTGAAAAAGTCAGTTTGAATTGAGGTTTTTTCATTAGTTGGTCCAGGCAGATATTTTTGCCATTTTTCTTTGAAGGTATGGAATGGGCTTTTAAAGTTACAGTATTCAGGCAAGCGCACAGGGAACGAATATTCGTCTTTCAGAAGTTTATTTCGATACAGATACGGTAAAATTCCAAGAAGGTTACTTTGGATTGCATGACATCCGTAGGATGGTAGCCGCATGGTTTCAAGCGGAGATGGCATCGCTTTGCATTATGAGTGCTTGAGAAGGTACTGTACGGCTAGGGCACGTACGTACTTTAGAAGAACACTTCTCGACTACGATGTCTCATTCTTTCTGTCACTTTTACTTTGTTGCTGACAACGATGTCTACCAACAACTGCATTTCTTTATTTGATTTATTTAAAAATATTAAATACTAGATCCATTTTGACAAAATATACTCTTATTCGACAACAGCGACAACAACTCCTGCTCTTACCACAGCTGCAACACCTACAAAGGTGATCCTTCCCCAGACCAAAGTATGAGACAGCGCAAGCAAGTTGTGAAGTTTAGTGGATCTATATAAACAGCAACTGTCAAGCCCGCTATGTTTAAGTGCTCTGTGTGATAATAATTTATGATTATGATATTTCACATCATCCAAAGTGAAAGGTTACAAACCGTACAGAAGTTATATGACTCTAGCTTTTGACACTTACACAGACTCTTCGCTGTAAAAGTATTACGAAAAAAACAACATTTATCCAATTTGTTTACGATGTTCTAAAAGACGTACTTCTTCATAACATAAAGAGCTGTCTAGGGACGTTATAATAATCTAGTATAGCTTTTTACACCGGTTGTCGCATGAGCTCGCACTTATACCAAGAGAAAAAATTCGCGAAAATCGCATGTTTCGTAGCCGTATCTTCAGTTTGGTATAACGTAGAAAAGTCATTGATGGATTGATGAATAGAAAAGTATCTCAGGAGTAAAACGAGCAATAGAGAATGATCATGTGCTTTTAAAAACGGAAACAGCAGAATGAAATCGAGGGTCATGGGTGGAACCAAGTATTTGGAAGTTTGAACATTCTCTTTTTATATAGTATGATAGTGACGGTCCTATATCAGAATGGGTCACGGGTGTTATCGAAGGTATTTTTGTCACTCTGTATAATTTCGTTTCCTTTAGATTCTTTGTTTTCTTCAAATCATGCTTGCTTTGAGCACCTGTGCTTCTGTGTGGTTAGTAGATAGTATGATGTTTGATAATATATTTTGTAGAATTGTTTCGCCCCATTCTGTGTGAATAAGAGATTGTGAGCTTTTTGATAATATATTTTGTGGTATTTTTTCGCTCCCTTCTGTGTTAATAGGAGATTGTGTGATTTTTGATGACATATTTTGTGGTAATTTTGCGATCCCTTCTATGTGGAAAGTAGATTGTGTGATTTTTGTTAATATATCTTGTGTTATTTTTTGCGCTCCCTTCTGTGTGGTTAGTTTATTCTGTTGTTTTATTTTCCTTCCCTTTCGTGTTGATTGGGAATTGTGTGGTTTGTTTTATGGACCACTCATATACCTCGAAAAGATATTTGCTTTCTTTGCCTAAAGTTCCATTGTCGCTAGACATGACCAAATAATATTCTCCATGTTAAATTCCCCTTGACACAATACAGGCACACCATGTTAAATTCCCCTTGTAGCTATACAGACCCACAATGTTAAATTTCCCTTGTCACTATAGAGACACATCATGTTATATTTCCCCTTGTCGCTATAGTGCCCCACAACCTGTTTGACTGGGATTTCCATTGTCGCTATAAATCTTGTCGCTATAAGACCCCACAATCTTTTTGACTGGATTTCCCATTGTCGATGTAGGGTCCAATATTACTACTTACGCTATTATGATGATGTATTAGACATAAAATTTAAATCGTGACTAAATGTTTCTACCCAAATGAAACAAATTACATGTATGAGATATTGTCAACCTACCAACGTATGTACATAAAACCAAACCAGGCCGGTTTCAACTTGTATAAGAATGATACTACATACACAATCATAATAATCTCAATAACCATTTATAATCATTGTTTATATTATAGGATTAAATGATCATGGTTGGGTATTTATTGATGTGTAAATTTTACCTAATCACTCACAAAGTAAATAAAGTCCGAAGGACTTTATGTTAACTTTGTGAGTGATTAGGTAAAATTTACACATCAATAAATACCCAACCATGATCATTTAATCCTTATAATTCCAATTTTATCATTTCTATCGTCAAATTAACTTATTCCATCAATAATGCATTCGAATTTACGTTGCGCGTAGTTACCTTTCATTCGGCGTTTCACACCGCCCCGTAATACATAACCTGTACAGAATCACACGAAGAAATTGACTACAGCCACAGTTACGTTTATTCATTAACTTCATCTTTTACATCATAGGCAATGGTTACCGTGGTTTTTAACACATTTTGTTTACTGACAACATTCTTGTTCAATTTTAGTCAGTCCCATCTGTTACGTCAGATGACCATGACCTTACATAATAACAACTGATACCGTCTCAACAAGTGTGCTAAATTGAATTTTACTCAAACCTGAAATCATTATGGATTTTTTCAGTGAATACTTAAAATTTTTATGGAAATATGAACAAGATGATGCTATCCCTTACTATATAAAGGTAACAATGAAATAAATTCTATACAAGAGTAACATTTTATGTCATTCTCAGCAGTGTTAATACTTAACTCGGTGATCTACTGAGAAATGAAATGTGACTACTGTCACAGTTACGTTGTAGCAGACGAATGCTAAATTGTATAGTAAACTATTAATTTGAATCAAAGAATATTGGAAAAAGTATAAAAGTGTAAAAGTTATATTTATTTGCAGAATTATATATTTTACAGATGACAAAATCGTTTCACAATAACGTGTCTACAATGTTTATTTATATTTCAAAAACCGAAAGTAGTCCCAGAATTTATCGAATTTTAAACAATTCCTGATCAACATCACGTGACCGTTTACATCCAATCATATTACAGAAATTCGTTTAATTCATAAAAATTGGAATTATTCATATTTAACAAAAACTATTTTTGCCTGAGATTTATTTGATGTAAGTTAAAAAATTGAGACACTGAGAACTTTCTTGTAAATAAAATTTGTAGAGATAAATATGCCTCGTTTTGATGGACAATAAGACCTTGACGGTTGCAGTGCACTCAACGACAATCAATCGATAAGTTCTTACTCGAAGTTGCAATTCAGTTTCCTTCATAACTATGTATTATATCGTGTTGAAAATTATCTTTGTTTTCATTCTATTCACACGACTTGTCCCAGGATGTCCTAAAGCTGGAGTAAATCAGTAGCTCAATTTACAAATTGGATATCAAGTATTTAATTTAATTTTTCCATAATTTCTTGTTACTCTAACAGTACATAGGGCTATATACAGCATCATTAGATTTTGATTGTTTTCACTTTTCAATTAAATTAATAAAACCATAGTAGAATCTATAGTGTATGGGATCCTAACCTAAAGGGAAAGAAAAAATCCCACAGATCATATTACTGGTTTCATTTAAAAATGATATTGTATGGGATCCTAACCCAAATGGAAAGATAATCCCAGAGATCATAATACTGGTTTTGTTTAAAAATGAAATTGTATGGGATCCTAACCTAAATGGAATGATAATTCCAGAGATTATAATACTGGTTTTTATTTTAAAACATTTAATCATCTGAAAAGTGAATACCACTTTCTCCTATATCTTGTTTAGGTTGTGCGGCAGCTATTCTAGCTGGAAGATCTTGGAAAATCTCTTGCGTTGCCCTAGCAGTTTCTTGTATTATCCCAAGAAGAGGTTTCTTATTTTCTGAATCCGTGATATCTCCCCATACAAGTTTCTCAGTTGTTGCAGTAATAGGTTTAAATAATCTTTCATGTACAATGTTAGGCCAGACAATATGCCTTGTCCACGTCTTAGTGACGCTTTGAAAATGGGAATATGATTATATTTTAAATATTCTGTCGATAAGATTTTTTTATAAATATAAAAATTACACATTGATCAGAAAAAATGCAATGCAGAAATTGCGATAGTACGTCAGTTTCCGTTGACCAATCAGAGAGCAGAAAACCATTCAGGTCAATGCATTATTGTGGGTAGCAGACGCAATCTACTATATATGTCGTTATTTCAAAAGGTAGAAATATGGGCTGGCATCCTACAATAACTTAAAAGGAACGATAAGTTCCTGTACATATGAAAATTAAAACATCTCAGCTAAACATCGCAAAAGCTTTTATTAGGCTACGAGTAATAACACTGGAAAAATCAATGTTGATAATAACCTAGATTGTGTGGAAGTGTCATATCTTGTAATTCCATTAAGTTATAAGGTGTGGTTTGAAAAAAGATCGTATAACTCTACGGAGTGAATATGAGTGTCTTTAATTTCTAGCAGGAAGTATCTTTCAATTTTACCAAGTACCCGAGGACTCAAGACAGTGGCCGGTTATAAAATGACGTTCATCTCTCCGTAGCAGATCAGGTGAGGAAAACATGCCATTTGGACAAGAAATATTGCAAACATAGAAGAAATAAGCGCAGTCTCCAAATCTAACTGTATGTATGTAGCTGGGATGAAAAGAATATTCAATTATGTCACTATAGTTTTAGAAATCCCATTTAATATATACTCTAACCATTACTTTGAGTTAGTTGGGAATGTTTGTTTTCTTCAGCAGATCATTATACCCGACATTATCAAACTTGTCATGTTACTCTGTTATAATTCTACTTCAAGGAATGATAATTAAAAAAATAAACAAAAACGCTCAAAACAAATGGATCTAATTAATGCACCACAATTTGCAATGGATTATATAACTGGCAACTTAAGCAATGTGTAACAGAAACCCATATATCAATCCAGGACTTGACGTTAGTACAATGGATGTCGCTGTCTTTGTGTATTATTTGTCAGTTAAGCTCTTGTAACAAGGCGAATGAGATTACTAAAATTAAAATAAAAAGTTTGCGAAGTCAGGTTTGAAGATATTATATTGCAAATGGAAAGAAATACAAAACCAATCAGACTGTGTAAACAATTAGCACAGGTGTTTGGCTATTATCTGAAAAGATTCCACATGCGATCAACATGTGATTAAATATCGCCTGCTAGACCACAGACGAAGCTTATATACTTATTTCTTACAATATTAGTAAATGAGGCCATTTTCTGCATGTAGTTCGCGTAGATTCACATATTGACTTGCATGCAGTTTGGTTCTTGCCACAGTATAAATGTTTTTAAGTTTAAAAAAACCCCGATCCCTTGTCTTTAGTGGTCGTAGAATAACATACTTTAGATCGAGTACACTCTGAGATCAAAATAAATTTGCTATGCAATTAGAAAATAGCTTTTAAAATTGATTTCAAAATACAATGCATGATCTGCCTATCGATCTTTGAATATTGTTTTATGAAGGGTATTTTCCGTTGCGTCAGTGTCTCCATTTGAGCTTCATTTTGGTTAGTAATAAATAATAATTTTAAATGTATAAATAAAGGAAACGAATAAATGGAAATGTAGAAAGTAACAATTGTAATAAATCATAAAAGTGGCTATAAAGAGTTTGTAAAACAGAATAATCATTACAAATTTCAAACATTATTATAAAGTTGCAATTTTATTACATCTACAGCAGTAAGGACATATAAGTGGTCAGGTTCCGAATATGGTTGCGGTAAAGTGTGGTACGTATTGAGGTTGGTTTACAAATATTGCGGTTTAAGTTTTAGTCGTTATGAACATCTTTCCCGATAGACTTTGTCGTCATGGATACGATGCTTTTCCTCTTTACTTTTTCTTCGGTCGAGAATGCTTTCGATATCGTACACGTTGTAGACTTTCTTTGTTACTCGCTGCAACTTGAGCGTGTAGGTCACTTTTAAGATGTCTTCGATAACATTTTCCAATTTATAGACAGGATGATCACGTCACGAAACAAATTATTTTATAGTGTTTGGTAAATAGACTTTGCCAAATGTGCATTTTGTGCTTATTTTCGAAACTTAATCGTACGTTTCAACCTTTTTATTTGTGGTGTTCGACGTTCTAAACAATGGATCAAAGTCATTCACAGCAATTTAATGTGAAGCTTCTTCTTGAGTACATCCGATGCTACGATGACAGTATTGATTGTTAGATGTGGTATTAGGTTGATCTATTTGAGAGTATGTTTGAGAAGGTTCGATTTCAATGGATTTATGTTCAGGATTTTCAGTGGTGGAACAATTAACGTGTCGTTTTTTTGTTTAAATTTCTTTCTTAAAAGCTCGCTCAAGAACTTCGGTGACATTGATTTGTTTACCATAGTAGATGGTGTCAACCACTTTGTTTCAGGATGAATTTTAAACATCGCACTAACACTGAATTTGTTTTTGAGGGGAAAAAATATACCCAAACTGTTTTTAAAACATCAAAGCACAAAACAAATATTTGTAAACTCAAATGCCATAGATGATCGAATCTAGCTATTTTCGTTTGGCTTCCTGAAAATTTCGATCGAATTGATTTGTGTAACTTGTACGTCGATTGTACTTGCAACCAATTGCGTGCATCTTGCTGAGATAGATCTATTAGACCAATTTTGACTTCACGATACAATTCTTGAATTCCTTCGTAGCCAGGAGCAGGACGTGTCAGACGAGTAACATAAATATGTAAGAAAGTCTCAACAGAAGTCAACAGTTCATTTGTATTTTTTTAATTGTTTTTATAGCAACTGTCATTTACCGTTTGCGGAAGAGGTGTCAAAATCATCTATTATACCAACGTTTAATTTGTTCAAGCCTCGGAGTAGGAAAAGGGGTCATTTAGGCTGTCATTCTTCGGGCGGTGGGAGATGTAGCACAGTAGTTGTTTCTTTCTCTTCTTAAGCACCTGGCCGCATCTGTTATCCTCTTTGAAAAAGCTGCTACGTTTTCTTTCGTAAAATCTTCCAGGATAGATCTAGACATCTCTTTAAATGCTTTCTGGTAAACCAGCTCATGACATTCCATATTGTACCCTAGAGTGCCAGAGTCGTGATTTTTGCAGTTTGAGAAAATCTGTTCCGTTCATCAACGATTGTAGCTGTTCTTATAACTGTGATATGTCTGTGAGAATAGAATTAGGATGTTGCATCCGATGTATGTATCAACGGTGAAGCTACATCTACCGTTTATAATCAACTGAAATTAATAATTGTCTGTGGATACTATCCAGAGTTACAGATGTGATGTCCATTTTATGTACACCTTAACTTTCCTTCTGAAAGAGGTACCTAAATCAATCCTAACAAGTGAACAACTACTTTTAACAACGGTCCATTGTGCATGGGAAGCAATTTCCTCGTCGAACGAGTAATATTTGCTTGTGACATAGCGAGCTTTTCATTCCGCTAAGTCCGTGATTATGTCGTCCTATTCGCTGTTTCTGTATCTTAGCTGATTGAACAGTTCCCTTTAAGACAATCAGTCAATATTCAAAGACCGTATCAATTATTTATGTATGTGTTTTTTTAATGATTTATTTTTGTGCAGTAGAGGCATTGGCTTTGGTAAGCAATGACGTGACATTCTATTGCTAGCTAAATGAAAAGGGATATAGCCTTTCGTTTATTTGTTACTGTTGTTTTTTGTTTTGTTGTTGTATTTTTGTTTATTTTATTGCAAGACATTTTTGAAAGTCGAAAATGGTATGAACTTTGAAAGGAAGACATTTTAGTTCAAAAAGCTGAAGTGAATCTAATCCAAGACTTCTTCTTTTATGTAGAAATTCGTCTACGATGATTATCGAGAAGATATAACAACTTGAAGAGAAGCATTGCTGGACGACTAAGTTTACTTAATTTATCTATTCCAGTTCTTGTTTGGACAAATCCAGTAAACTGTGCAATATGCCAGTTCTTTCCTGCGCATTCGACGTAGGGGGAAGCACCATCTGGTTTGGCTACATCAAAGGGGACCAATTTAGAGCCTGGAAAGATGAACATTCCGAGGGCAAGATTCTAACTTTTGCTAGTGGAGGTTCTAAAAATGACGGCTTGAATACCGGGACAAATAAAGAGACGTGCATACGGGATGTCAAATGAAAGCGCATTGACTATCAATTCTCGCACCAGTCGAGTTGTGAACTTTGGTGTATTCAAAGAAGCCTTGGAGTCTGGACAGAGTTAATACTTTAGAGTGACCACGTACGAACCGCACAATATTGTACGTTTATTTACACACCAAATCGTCAGTCGACCCTTGTAAAACGTCTATCGAATCGTGTACCAGAAGCTTGCATCACATGTTGCATTAGTTGACAGTTGGCAGTGTGGAATCGACTAGTAAGTACCACACAGTGAGAGTTTATAGCCTAGCATTCAG
Organism: Unio pictorum; assembly: GCA_030141615.1. Taxonomy (NCBI): domain Eukaryota; kingdom Metazoa; phylum Mollusca; class Bivalvia; order Unionida; family Unionidae; genus Unio; species Unio pictorum. The sequence goes on along the minus strand of JARLTB010000063.1, from coordinate 5,089,188 downwards.
GTCGCAAGGGCTGAATCTGGCCCAAGACCTGACGGTTAATTAAATAGTGAGTTTAACCAGTAACTTAGGTTCAAATTCACTGCTACAACTATTACTATCTATTATCATTTCCTTCCTACCATCCACACTACTAACCAATAACAATGCAGTAAGCATGCCCAAATAACCCACAACAACGGACTGGAATGTGAGCAGCGACGAGAACGTAAGAACATCCTAATGAACAATTTAGGTCCTCCCTACCTTAACATTATAAAGTGACCTAAGACAAATCACCTGCCCCATCCACCCCCACCCACCCGGACAAGGCGGAACTAATCAGTTAGCAATGTCTTAAGTCCCCAAATTACAGTTTAAGAATATACGGTGACCAAAGATAGGTTATCAGGCTCCCGCCCACACCACCCCACACAAGGTGGAACTAACATCCAAAACCAATACAGGACCAAATCAATAATACACTCCACTAAGTAACAAAGTGGCACAACGTATATTTCTTTTTCGAAATTAATTGTCAGTAAAGTTCACACCAGCTGCATATCATGGCGCCTCAAGCGACCCAAGTCAGAATACTAGAACAGCAAAGGAAGCAAAAAACAACCTAAAGGAGAAAACCCCACAACAACCACATGGAAAACAACGAAAGCAACGACAGAAGGTGGAAAGGAATAGAACCACGAAGACCTCTACCACCCTCATTGTTGTTTTTTGTTTGGATGGTTGTATGACTGTGAAACACTAGCAAACACCAGGATAAACCCCTCCCAGCGGCAACTGCTGCTCTGAGCTCATTCACTGAGGCTCCCGTTGCACCAATCCCCTATTTTTTCACACACGTCTTTCTTTGGGTCGAGGACTAATATCGATCAAACCTCTATCCCCACAAATCTACCTAGACATCGCTATCAACATTGACACCACCCAATAATAAAAATCAGGACACCAACCGAATCAGGAAAACTTAATCTCTACTGATTGGTTATCTTTTGTGCAATTAATAAGTACACTCTGTACCATAAGTTCACACTATATAGTTCGCAAGTAAATAACGCAGACTCTTAGACCAATTGAAAAGGTGTCCTACACATTATTAGAACAGATTAGCTCATCCATTAGTACAAGTGAACTGAATTGGACATAAAAAGTTCTGGAGTTTTTGGATGTACTCATCATTGTTCCATCCTGCGACGTTCTCCGCCTCGCCGCTCACATGTCTTCTTCTGCTACCCTAGACATGTTCATCAAGGCAACACTTGCCACGTAAGATGGGTCGCTGTGGTGTCAACGATGGGGGTAGCTGGTTTACAAACTATTCGGAAACTATAAATAACTGTAGCAAAGGTCATAAAGGTCATGCATGCGTACAGAAGAGACTAGTTAAGGTTATGTGGATAATCTACTCGATTTGCCTTAAAAATACCTTTAAATGGCAATAACTTACTTTATTTCACTCACGTACATTCATGTTTCTTTTATAAGTCATTATTATATCGTGTCGATAAATAATTCCGTACAATCAATGTTAAATTAGTTCGACATGTTTGGGAAACGTTAGACAAAGAGTGATTTAGTATAAACGGGATTAGATGTGGCGCACTGTAATATCAGAATGAAAGCAGGATGTGTTGAAAACAAATTCGAGCTACCCTGTTATTTATGAGGATAAACCTGACGCTCTCTTTTCGTGACACATTTTAGTACCTGGCTGCCATTGTAAAAGTGCATAAAGATGAATAAATTTCGTCTTGAAGTATTTAAAATGACATTTAAGGTGCAGAGATATCAACACGGTTTGAATCAGCTGCGGTAAACTAATTAGGAATTAAATTTTATTGCAAAATTTAATATGAAATGTAATTTTAGAAACTTTTTTTTACCGTATGCCATAGGTTACAGACTGATATGACACTTTTATTCGGACCACAACACTTACATATGTTTCACATACAATAATACACATTATTTTCCAGATACGTTGGGTAGTTCAAATAAATGAACCCCGTTGGGTTAATATATATATATATATATATATATATATATATATATATATATATATATATATATATATATATATATATATATATATATGTATGTATATATATATATATATATATATATATATATACATACATACATATATATATATATATATATATATATATATATATATATATATATATATATATATATATATATTGTTACATGGTTAGGCTCGAATAACAAGCAACACAGAAAGAAGTGGAAACTAACAAGCTTGTAAAATTTTAACAAACATTTTTATTGAGTACTATTATTTTCATGAAAGAATATAAATAAACTTACGGTTTTAGAGAATCAAGTCCAAAAATAATCCAATATAGAATTCACAAAAATAATCCACGGATGGAATTGCAAGAGTCCTGATAAATAAATGTCATAATAGTTCCAGGTTCGAATCTTGGCGATGTAATCCAATATGGAAGACGATGTCACGTGATTTAGTTCTTGTTTTTATACTAATCCAAATGAAAATCTATGATCACATATTCCTTTCCAGATAAATAAATTCATTCCTATTGCTCCAACGAATTGACACAATTTCCAGTACACGGTAATTAAAAAATAACTCAAAAAGAAGACACAACTTAATATTATAAAATCCCAACATCTACTGAATTGTTCTCTCCCAAACAATAATTTAAATACCTGTTTTTACGTAAACAAGGGATCACGTGATTTTCCAGAAGGTCACAGAAAGAACGTACGATCATAAAAACACGTACACATGGAATGAAAAATCAGCCACCTCTCACCCCCCAGAACTAAAAATAAAAAGATGTCCTTGGAAAACAACCAATAATTTACAAGGCATGTTTATCACTCTGAAGCAAGGCCAGAAATGAGGCTAACAAGTCAACGTCAACACCTGTGTTTACAAATAAAGTATAGATCAATCTAATTTTCCAGAAAACACTTCCCAATTTAATGAATTATAAACCCAAAAATGACAAGTTTTAATTTGACATTTAAAAATAAATAATTTAAATCAAATATACACCTTCCCCCATAAAATTAAAAGATAGGTTTATATGATAAAACTTTCTTTTTATCACAAACCCATTTACATCTGAGGTTAAAAAATCTAGTATAAATGACACAGTATAATAAATTGTTATACACGGGAAAGAGCGTCTGCAATTATATCATCTAGAAATAGCCTCAACCTTTTAACTTGTCCATGTCCCACAAATTGTCCTCAGAAAGTCATACTAGCACGGCAGAATTCACTTTTAGATAAATTAATTGTCAAACATGCAACTGTGAGTCTGTCAAATAATTTTCGAATTGTTGCTAGCTGTTCTATCCAAATGTCGTTGTAGCTGATGACGTCACAATTTTCTAGATTAGAGATGATCATTTTTATAAGACGTTGAAATGGACTTTCTTTATATTGGTAGAGTACATCTGGAGTCACATATGCCGAGATTTCCTTTACTCTTTCCGTTAGTGGAATCTGCCAAAATGCTTTCAGAAGGTCAAATTTGGTGACATACTTGGCATTCCCAATTTTATCAATATAATCGTCAATTCTTGGTAATGGGAATGAATCTGTTTTTGTCACACTGTTCACCTTCTATAATCAGTGCACATACGGAAAGTTTTATCTGGTTTTGCAACAAGTATGCATGGTGAACTCCAATCACTTTTACTGGGCTCGATAAAATCATTCTCCAGGAAATATTGAATTTCCTTTTTTTAAATATTCCTGTTTGAGTGGACTCATCCTGCATGGACGCTGTTTAACAGGTTTGGGATTTTCAATTTCAACGTCATGAAAATTTTGTTTGTCCTTGTAAGAATATCTTGACATAAGTGCTCATATTCAAACAACAACCGTTTCAGTTCATTTCCCTAAAGCATTTGCAAATGTGAAAGTTTCTGGTCTAGATTTTTCATAATTTCTGAATTACAAAGATTCGTCATTTCAATATCAGTCATCATTTCAACATCAGTAGAATCTGATGATATTCCTTTACTAAGTGGGACAGGTACAACTAAATTAATTACATGTTTAACATGGTTATCTCTTTCAATATAATGGTACTCCTATAATTTATTTAGATCCCAGGAGCACTAATACTATAATTTAACTAATTCATTTCTTCTTAACTTTGTAAGGGTCGTAATATCTAATCTGAAGAAAAGTAAGAAGAATGAACAAGAGTAACACAACTCCATTATCAGACTCAAAAGAGCTCTCCCTTGTAGTTCTTTCAAACCATAGTTTCATTTTTAACTTGAATTGCTGAATGGTCAATTCATTCATAACTTGCTGGAAAATTCCAGACATGAAAGTTGAACCTTGATCAAACTGAATAGATTTGGGAAGGCCGTACTGAGTAAAAAACTTTATCAAAGCTTTTACTATTGTTTTATATTTTATATTCCTCAACGGAATAGCCTCTGGAAACCTTGTTGACGCACACATAATGGACAACAGGTATTGGTTACTTGACTTGGTCTTGGGTAAGGGACCTACACAATCTACCATAATTTTACGAAATGGTTCGTCAAAGGCAGGAATAGGTTGCAGATGAGCCTTAGGTATCTTCTGATTGAGTTTTCCTACCATTTGACAAGTATGACAAGATCTACAGTATTTGGCAACATCACTCTTGATTTTTAGCCAATAGAAGTGAGTCAAGATCTTGTCCTAAGTTTTATTAATCCCTAAATGACCAGCCAAAGGAGTTTCATGGGCCAGATTAAGTATTTCCTGTCTGTAACTTTTTGTAACTGCTATTTGATAGTTCACCGACGTCTCATCACCAGCAGGTACCTCGGGAGGTCTCCATTTTCTCATAAGAATTCCATTTTTAATGAAATAACAGACAGGAACTTCAAAGGCTTCAGTCTCATTTATGGCCCTGTGAAACAAACAGGAGATCTCAGGATCTTTTTCCTGTTCGACGACAAGTGACTGTCGTTTATCACCCTGATTAGAATAGAGAGAATGAGTTGTTAAAAGTGGATCATTATGATCAATACCTTCTGATTGATCCAAACAAGGAGTAAAAGTGACCTCATCAAAAGCCTGACCTATACAAATGTCAGCTAAAGGAATACTGGCTTCATCAACATAACCCTGACCCACGCATGTGTCAGCTAAAGGAATTCTGCATTCATGAACATAAGCCTGACCCATACATATGTCAGCTAAACGAATACTGAATTCATCAACATAAGCCTGACCCACGCATATGTCAGCTAAAGGAATACTGCATTCTTCAACTTCATTCTCAAGAGCTTTCTTTGCCATAGCTCTGGTAACTGAACAAGCTTGAAATATCTCAGGGAATTCTTTTTCAATTGGATCAACTGTCTGATCCAAATTAGGCTTGTCAGTTACGAGTGGATTAACCACAACCTTGTTCCCAGCTAAGTTGCTGCCTAGCAATAAATGGATGCACTCAACGGGTAAAACCGAGACTGTTCCGATTGTCCCAGGTCCTGACACTAAGTCTGATGACAAATTTACACAATGGAGAGGAACATTAACAAAGCCGCACTCTACTCCCTGAATAAAAACACTTTCATTAGAAGAAGTCTTCTCAGAAAAAGGCAAAGTGCCTAACAAGAAAAGACTCTGAGAAATTCCTGTGTCCCTTAAAATTTTAATAGGGGTGGGAGTGGCTGAATCACCCAAGAGTGATATATATCCCTTCGATATGAATGGTTCATAATTCTCCATAATAAAATCAGACTGGGTTTTATTAGACCCAACAAATGTATTGCTTTCAATACATGACTATGACTTTGACCTCTTGCAAAAAAGAGTATTTGGAACAGGCCTGTTTTGATTCTGATGTCTATATTTCAATTTGTAGCAATCAGAAACAACGTGTCCTTTTTTCTTGCAATAGGTACACGTCGGAAGAGACAAGGATCTAGAATCAAACTTCCCTGAAATCTGATTTTTTAAAGTTGTGTTAGTTTGAGTTTTATAAGGTCTTGAATTAGGCGGAAATACTTTTCTGCCAGAAAATTGTTGAGTAGAAGTCTCGTTAAGAAAAGGAACTTTATGTGTCAAAGAATATTCGTCAGCAGCTCGAGCAGCATTTTCCAAGGTTTCAATCTTATGCTCATCAAGATAAGTTTTAACGTCACTATGGACACAATTTTATGAACTCTTCAATTAATATCATTTGCTTGAGATTGTGATAATCTTGTTCGACTTTCTTGGCTAAGCACCATCTATCAAACAACTGCTTTTTTTCTCTCGCAAAATCGACATGAGTTTGTCTAGCTTCTTTCTGTAATTTCTGAATTTTTGTGGATAAGCTTCAAGGACTAACTCATAACCCCTTAAAATGCATTCTATAACCACATCATATTCACCACTTTGCTGAAAGGACAGTGAACAGTAAATATCACTAGCCCTACCAGTAAGTACACATTGTAATAACTGGGTCCAATATTCTATTGGCCACTTTAAATTTTCTGCAACTTTCTCAACACGAATGACGTATTTGTCTACTTCCTCTTCTCTGAAAGGGGGCACAAATCTAATATTCCTTATTTAATCAAAATTTAAATTTGGATTTAAAGTATGACGGAGTTTTTCACTTGCCAGCTCTAATTCCTACATTTTAATTTGAAATTCCCTTCCTTCCTTCTCTCTCTCTGTTCTTATCAATTTGCATTTGCACTTTTTGTAATTCAATTTGTCTTTCTTTCTCCCTTTCCTGTCTCTCTCTCCTCTTTATCAGATTGTAATTGTCTTTCTTTCTCCTCCCTCTCTCTATCAATCCGCATTTCCTCTTTTTGTAATTCAATTTGCCTTTCTTGAAATTCTTGCTTCTTCAACTCTAATTCCATCTTGAATTTTAATTCTAATTCCATTACTTTTATGAGTCTAATGCAGACTTACTGACCGAAATCAAAGCCCTTTTTTCCAAAACATCCTTTTCTACCAAATACTGGACCAAAATCTTTTTGATATCTTGTTTCGTTAAAGAAGCCTTGACTTTGACTTCAGAAAGATCAAATTTTCTGGCAAGTTGAATCAACTCATCCTTTTTGAAAAGACCTAATTGCTACTGGTTAGGATTAGAAGAAATATTTCTACTTTAGATGTCATTTTAATACAAGCCTGTCAGTCTCACTAAAGATTTAAATGTTTCAAAAACTAGGGGAATTCAAATTTAAAGCAAATGTTTTCTGAGAAAAATTCTAGCCAAATTCCAATTTTTCTCAATCGCAATCTCAATCTCAATCCCGGACGAGCCCCCAATTGCTTTGTTACCTGCTTAGGCTCGAATAAGACGCAACACAGAAAGAAGTGAAAACTAACAAGCTTTTAGAAGTTTAACAAATAATTTTATTGAGTACTAATATTTTCATAAAAGAATATAAATAAACTTACGGTGTAAGAGAATCAAGTCCAAAAATAATCCAATATAGAATTCACAAAAATAATTCACTAATGGAATTGCAAGAGTCATGATAAATAAATGTCATAATAGTTCCAGGTTCGAATCTTGACGATGTAATCCAATATGGACGACGATGTCACGTGATTTAGTTCTTGTATTTTATACTAATCCCTATGAAAGTTTATGAGCACATATTCTTTTCCAGATAAATAAAATAATTCCTCTTGCTCCAACGAATTGACACAATTTGCAGTACACGGTAATTAAAAAATAACTCAAAAAGAAGACACAACTTAATATTATAAAAGCCCAACATCTACTGAATTGTTCTCTCCCAAAACAATAATTTAAATACCTGTTTTTTAGTAAACAAGGGATCACGTGATTTTCCAGAAGGTTACAGAAAGAACGTACGATCATAAAAACACGTACACATGGAATGAAAAATCAGCCACCTCTCACCCCCCAGAACTATAAATAAAAAGATTTCCTTGGATAACAACCAATCATTTCCATGGCCTGTTTATCACTCTGAAGAAAAGCCAGAATTGAGGTTAACAAGTCAAGGTCAACACCTGTGTTTACAAATAAAGTATAGATCAATCTCATTTACCAGAAAACACTTCCCAATTTAATGAATTATAAACCCAGAAATGACAAATTTGAATTTGACATTTAAAAAAATAATTTAAACCAAATATACGTAACAATATATATATATATATATATATATATATATATATATATATATATATATATATATATATATATATATATATATATATATATATATATACCATGAAATGAAACAACGTAAAACTTTATGCCTAAATCGCCAATTTAGGTATGAAATATTCTTTTCAGCAAATTTAAATAGTTTGTTTTATTAATAAATAATAATCTACTCACACTGACAAAACTCGTGAAATATGGGCTTATGCAGTAAATTTTCATCTTTGCCTATCTGTTTGTGTCTCTCCGTCTGTCTGTCTCTCTCTCAATATATATATATATATATATATATATATATATATATATATATATATATATATATATATATATAACGATCTGAGTCTTAATGCCTTTTTAAAAATAAATCTATGTAGAAGATTAATTTACACTGAAAAAACCCTATATACAAAACAAATTAGCATTGTGGGTGAGTTTCATTATCTAAATTAATTAAATATTATATAATGCATGAATAATGTTATTGAAAATTGATACTGTACAAGAGCAAACATAGCAACTTAAAATAAAAACAACAGTTTATTTAAATTTATTTATTACTTTGTTTGAATATTGCGCGCTCAATGAATTTAACTGCAAACACTAACAGTGGGACCATACCAAAACAGTTCGAAGTGTACGAAATTTAACACTTTTCCAACGATACCACACGGGCGACGTGACACAGAAAGGCATTTTCGCAGACTGCTTGGATTCCAATTTGAAACTGAAACAAGAATACAGCGGCTATCCTCCCTGTTGCCACACTTCCGAAGACCAAATTAAATTCAAAAAGAAATACTTGGAGCAGGAAGGCATCAATTTAGACCACGTGGAGAATAACGAAGGGTGGCGATCTTTTGCCAAAGTGATGTTCTATTGCTTGTGGTGTAAAATGGCACAATAACCGTCTGTACCCGAGACAGAGTATTGGTCCTAACCTTCCCGCCACTTCCAGATGATTTGCGACAAAACTAAATACATGAAACACGTGGGCGTCATTCGTGGATACTTGATCATAGTCAATTACGAAAAGGAACAGAACTTTGTACAAGCCGACGAATGTGTAATTGTCATTAATGCGGCTTGCGTACTAACCCATGTTCGCTTAAAATGTACGTAGTTTTAGAACTGTTAGGAGATCGTGCGTTGTATTTTGACACGGCCAGTTGCATCTACATCGATCACCTGGGTCACTGTTACCCTAACATCAAAGGGGACCAATTTGGAGCCTGGAAAGATGGGCATTCCGAGGGCAAGATTCTAACTTTTGCTAGTGGAGCTTCTAACAATGACAGCTTGAATACCGGTACAAATAAAGAGACGTGCATACAGGCTGTCAAGTGAAAGCATTGACTATCAATTATCGCACCAGTCGAATTGTGAACTTTGGTATATTTAAAGAAGGCTTCTAGTCTGGACAGGGTTAATACTATAGAGTGACCACCTACGAACCGCACAATATTGTACGTTTACCTACACACCAAATCGTCAGTAGACCCTTGTAAAACGTCTATTGAATCGTGTACCAGAAGCTTGCGTCACATGTTGCATTGATTGACTCTTGGCAGTGTGGTATCGACTAGTATGTACCACACAGTGTTTATAGCCTAGCATTCAGGTCGCTAGGGCTGAATCTGGCCCAAGACCTGACGGTTTAATTAAATAGTGAGTTTAGCCAGTAATTCAGCTTCAAAACCACTGCTACACTTATTACTATCTATTATCATTTCCTTCCTACCATCCACACTACTAACCAATAACAATGCAGTAAGCATGCCCAAATAACCCACAACAACGGACTGGGATGTGAGCTGCGACCAGATAGGTAAGAACACCCTTATGAACAATATAGGTCCTACCTACCTTAACATTATAAAGTGACCTATGACAAATCACCACCCCCATCCACCCCCACCCACCCGCACAAGGCGGAACTAATCAGTTAGCAACGTCTTAAGTCCCCAAATTACAGTTTAAGTCTATACGGTGACCAAAGCCAGGTTATCAGGCTGCCGCCCATACCACCCCACACAAGGTGGAACTAACAAAATCCAAAACCAATACAGGCCCAAATCAATAATACACTCTACTAAGTAACAAAGTGGCACAACGTATATTTATTTTTCGAAATTAATTGTCAGTAAAGTTCACACCAGCTGTATATCGTGGCGCCTCAAGCGACCCAAGTCAGAATACTAGAACAGCAAAAGAAGCAAATAATATCCTAAAGGAGAAAACCCCACAACAACCATATGGAAAACAAGGAAAGTAACAACAGAAGGTGGAAAGGAAGTGGACCACGAAGACCTCCACCACCCTTATTGATGTTTTTTGTTTGGTTGGTTGTATGACTGTGAAACACTAGCAAACACCAGGGTAAAACCCTCACAGCGGCAGCTGCTGCTCTGAGCTCATTCACTGAGGCTCCCGTTGCACCAATCTCCTCTTTTTCTCACACACGTCTTCCTTTGGGTCGAGGACTAATATCGTTCAAAGCTCTATCCCCGCAAATCTACCTAGAAACCGCTATCAACATTGACACCACCCAATAATAAAAATCAGGACACCAACCGAATCAGGAAAACTTAATCCCTACCGATTTGCTATATTTTATGCAATTAATAAGTACACTCTGTACCATAAGTTCACACTATATAGTTCGCAAATAAACAACGCAGACTCTTAGACCAATTGAAAAGGTGTCCTACACATTATTAGAACAGATTAGCTCATCCATTAGTACAAGTGAACTGAATTGGACATAAAACGTTCTAGAGTTTTTGGATGTACTCATCATTGTTCCATCCTGCCACGTTCTCATCCCCGCCGGTCACATGTCTTCTTCTGCTACCCCAGACATTTTCATCAAGGCAACACTTGCCACGTAAGATGGGTCGCTGTGGTGTCAACGATAGGGGTAGCTGGTTTACAAACTATTCGGAAACTATAAATTACTGTAGTAAAGGTCATAAAGGTCATGGATGCGTACAGAAGAGACTAGTTAAGGTTATGTGGATAATCTACTCGATTTGCCTTAAAAATACCTTTAAATGGCAATAACTTACTTTATTTCACTCACGTACATTCATGTTTCTTTTATGTCATTATTAAATCGTTTCGATAAATAATTCCGTAAAATCAATGTTAAATTAGTTCGACATGTTTGGGAAACGTTAGACAAAGAGTGATTTAGTATAAACGGGATTGAATGTTGCGCACTGTAATATCAGAATGAAAGCAGGGTATGTTGAAAACAAGTTCGAGCCACCCTGTTATTTATGAGGATAAACCTGACGCTCCCTTTTTGAGACACATTTTAGTATCTGGCTGCCATTGTAAAAGTGCATAAAGATGAATAAATTTCGTCTTAAAGTTTTTAAAATGACATTTAAGGTGCAGATATATCAACACGGTTTGAATCAGCTGCGGTAAACTAATTAGGAATTCAATTTTATTGCAAAAATTTAATATGAAATGTAATTTTAGAAACTTTTTTTCTACCGTATCCCATTGGTTACAGACTGATATTTCACTTTTATTCGGATCACAACACTTACATATGTTTCAAATACAATAATACACAGTATTTCCAGATCCGTTGAGTAGTTCAAATAAACGAACCCGTTAATGGTGTTAATACATATATATATATATATATATATATATATATATATATATATATATATATATATATATATATATATGTATATATATATATATATACATATATATATATATATATATATATATATATATATATATATATATATATATATATATATATATATATACATATATATATATATATTGTTACGTGGTTAGGCTCGAATAACCAGCAACACAGAAAGAAGTGAAAACTAACAAGCTTATAAAATTTTAACAAACAAATTTATTGAGTACTAATATTTTCATAAAAGAATATAAATAAACTTACGGTTTTAGAGAATAAAGTCCAAAAATAATCCAATATAGAATTCACAAAAACAATCCACTAATGAAATTGCAAGAGTCCTGATAAATAAATGTCATAATAGTTCCAGGTTCGAATCTTGATGATGTAATCCAATATGGACGACGATGTCACGTGATTTAGTTCTTGTTTTTTATACTAATCCCAATGAAAATTTATGAGCACATATTCTTTTCCAGATAAATAAAATAATTCCTCTTGCTCCAACGAATTGACACAATTTGCAGTACACGGTAATTAAAAAATAACTCAAAAAGAAGACACAACTTAATATTATAAAAGCCCAACATCTACTGAATTGTTCTCTCCCAAACAATAATTTAAATACCTGTTTTTTCGTAAACAAGGGATAACGTCATTTTTCAGAAGGTCACAGAAAGAACGTACGATCATAGAAACACGTACACATGGAATGAAAAATCAGCCACCTCTCACCCCCCAGAACTATCAATAAAAAGATGTCCTTGGAAAACAACCAATCATTTCCATGGCCTGTTTATCACTCTGAAGGAATGCCAGAAATGAGGTTAACAAGTCAAGGTCAATACCTGTGTTTACAAATAAAGTATAGATCAATCTAATTTTCCAGAAAACACTTCCCACTTTAATGAATTATAAACCCAAAAATGACAAATTTGAATTTGACATTTAAAAAAATAATTTAAATCAAATATGCGTAACAATATATATATATATATATATATATATATATATATATATATATATATATATATATATATATATATATATATATATATATATATATATATATATATACACCATGAAATGAAACAACGTAAAACTTTATGCCTAAATCGCCAATTTAGGTATGAAATATTCTTTTCAGCAAATTTAAAAAGTTTATTTTATTAATAAATAATAATCTACTCACACTGACAAAACTCGTGAAATATGGGCTTATACAGTAAATTTTCATCTTTGCGTATCTGTTTGTGTCTCTCCGTCTGTCTCTCTCTCTCTCTCAATATATATATAACGATCTGAGTCTTAATGCCTTTTTAAAAATAAATCTATGTAGAAGATTAATTTACACTGAAAAAACCCTATATACAAAACAAATTAGCATTGTGGGTGAGTTTCATTATCTAAATTAATTAAATATTATATAATGCATGAATAATGTTATTGAAAATTGATACTGTACAAGAGCAAACATAGCAACTTAAAATAAAAACAACAGTTTATTTAAATTTATTTATTACTTTGTTTGAATATTGCGCGCTTAATGAATTTAACTACAAACACTAAAAGGGGTACCAAACCAAAACAGTTCGAAGTGTACGAAATTTAACACATTCCCAACGATACCACACGGGCGACGTGACACAGAAAGGCATTTTCGCCAATTTGAAACTGAAACAAAAAAGCAGCGGCAATCCTCCCTGTTGCCACACTTCCGAAGACCAAATGAAATTCAAAAAGAAATACTGTGGGCAGGAATGCATCAATTTAGACCACGAGGAGAATAACGAAGGATGGCAATCGATTGACAAAGTGATGTTCTATTGCTTGTGGTGTAAAATGGCACATCGACCGTCTTTACCCGAGACATATTATTTGTTCTAACCTTCCCGCCACTTCCAGATGATTTATGAGAAAACTAAATAAATGACACACGTGGGCATCGTTCGTGGATACTTGATCATAGTCAATTACGATAAGGAATTGGACTTTGTAGAAGCCGACGAATGTATATATGTCATCACTGTGGCTTGCTTGACAACCTATGTTTTCTTAAAATTGTACGAAGTTTTAGAACTGTTAGGAGATTGTGCGTTGTATTTTGACATGGCCAGTTGCATCTAAAGCTATCACCTGGGTCACTGTTACCCTAACATCAAAGTGGGCCGATTTGGAGCCTGGAAAGATGGGCATTCCGAGGGCAAGATTCTAACTTTTGCTAGTGGAGGTTCTAAAAATGACGACTCAAATACCGGTATAAATAAAGAGACGTGCATACATACTGTGAATTGAAGGTATTGACTATCAAGTATCGCACCAGTTGAGTGATTAACTTTGCTGTATTGAAAGAAGCCTAGCAGTCAGGAGAGTGTTAATATTTTAGAGTGACCACCTACGAACCGCACAATATTGTACGTTTACCTAGACACCAAATCGTTAGTCGACCCTTGTAAAACGTCGATCGAATCGTGAATCAAAAGCTTGAATCACATTTTGCATTGGTTGACACTTGGCAGTGTGGTATCAACTCGTAAGTACCACACAGTGAGTGTTTATAGCCTAGCAATCAGGTCGCTAGTGCCGAATCTGGGCCAAGATCTGACGGTTTAATTAAATAGTGAGTTTATCGATAGCCAGTAACTCAGCTTCAGAATCACTACTACACCTATTACTATCTATTTACATTTTGTTCCTCCCTTCCACACTACTAACCAATAAAACTGCAGTAAGCATGCCCAAGGGAACAAACAACAATGGACTGGGATGCGAGCAACACTCCACTAAGTAACAAAGAGGCACAACGTATATTTCTTTTTTGAAATTAAGTGTCAGTAAAGTTCACACCAGCTGCATATAGTGCCGGCTCAAGCGACCCAAGTCAGAATACTAGAACAGCAAAGCGAGCAAATAACATAAAACATACTAGTAAACACCTGGTTAAACCCATCACAGCGGCAACTACTACTCTGAGCTCATTCACTAAGGGTCCAGATGCACCAACCCCCTCTTTTTTTTTCACACACATGTCTTCCTTTGGTTCCAGGACCAATATCGATAAAAGCTCTATCCCAAGAAATCTACCTAGACACCGCTATCAAAATTGACACCACCCAATAATAACAATCAGGACACCAACCGAATCAGGAAAACTTAAACCCTACCGATTGGCTATATTTTATGCAATTAATAAGTAAACTCTGTACCTAAGTTCACAATATATAGTTCTCAAATAAACAACGCAGACTCTTAGACCAATTGAAAAGGTTTCCTACACATTATTAGAACAGATTAGCTCATCCATTAGTACAAGTGAACTGAATTGGACATAAATGTTCTGGAGTTTTTGGATGTACATATCCTTGTTCCATCATGCGACGTTCTTCGCCCCGCCGGTCACATGTCTTATTCTGCTACCCCAGCCATGTTCATCAAGGCAACACTTGCCACGTAAGATGGGTGGCTGTGGTGTCAACGATGTCACAGCTCCGGCCAATTAACAAGCCTGACCATCTGGAAGTAATCGGTTGCAAAAGCACGTAGTGCGTATGCGACTTGAATACATTTTTACTGCTATTAATAGTCTGGCTTCCCAGCGTTGATTTGTCAACAAGTAAGAAGACGAGTCGACTACAAAAACTGGTTGAACTCCTGATGTATATGAAAAAAGCTTTCTATTCCTAGACCAGCTAGCCAAGGAGGCAGATGAAGGATCAAACTTAGAGGAGGAGAAAGATAAATAAAAGGGACTCATCCTTCTGATGAGGCCCATTTGCCATATAAAGTCTGCGGTGAGGACAGAAGTCACTGCAAGCATTCACGGTGCCTCGAACCTAGGATTGGGGCTTAGAGCTGGAGGGGGGAGGGATTAAACAGCTGCATATGGAGTTCAACATCCCTTGGCATGGCTAACCAAATCTCTAGAAAAGAGACTAGAGCTGACAATTTGTATGAGTGTGGAGTAGTGTGATTATAAACCATTCACTCCTTCCCTGATATTACATTGTGTGTGTGTATGTGTGTGTGTGTGTGTGTGTGTGTGTGTGTGAGTGAGATTACGTTATGAGGATAGCGTATTTGTGTTTTGTTTTTACTTCTTCCCGTGTTAGGATAGTATATATTAGGGTTGTTGATAGTATCATGTGACTCCTACCCCAACTTCGTGATTTCGTATGTTGTGGATCTTTCCCGAAACTGCCTATTAGAATACGATATAACCTTTGTTTTAGTGAAATATAGTTAGTTTTTCGCTTTTATATCTGACGTTAAGTCATTTTCTTTTCTTGTATTCAGTTTTTCAATTCATTTGACTTTCTTTCAGTTCCTTTGGATTTTATAGGATTAATTCTTTTTTTCTGGAAATATTTTATGTGCTCATACAGAATTATTGGACACAGACAGTTTGTCAAAATTTTATTCTGATCCGAATACTATTTTGAGTAATCTGGAGTGTTAAATATTGTGTTTCAACAAAGACCTGTAGATAAACACAAAACAGACTTCAGCAAACGTCATCGTCTTCCATCGTGGATTTTACAACAGGACTCGAACTTGAATCTATTAGAACATATCGTTACTAGGATTTTGTATTTAATTCGTGGATTGCTCTTGGATTATTTTTGGATTTGATACTTAAAACTAAGTTCTTTTGCCATTTATTAAATATTTTCTAGAAAAATCAGAGAAATCAATTATTTGTTACATTTTACAAAGCTTGTTGTTTTCACTTGTTCTTTGTTACTGTTTATTATAGCCTAAACACGTAACACAACATTAAAAGCAAAACTTGTCTATTTATTCATTTAATACGTCCTTGTACAAGTACCAGTACTGTTTCACTGCCACATTAAACAAATGCTACACTGCCTTTTATCTATACCTATCGGCCAGTTAGCAGCCTGTCAGGGCTTAGCAATGGCTGTAATCTAAAGTTTACTTATGGGTCTATACACGCTTCATGGGGGTGAGGGCGGATAGTGGCTGAGTAATATATATATATATATATATATATATATATATATATATATATATATATATATATATGCACTTACCGTTATGGATCACTGCCATTTCATCTTTACATGGGTTCTAGTCTAGGGTTCAGCCGATGTGGGTATGTGACAAAGCTTGCCGGTACCTTCTCGTGGGTTGGTGGGTTTTCCCTCGAGGTTTTCCTCCACCTTTTATATTAGCCGCCACGTATTGCCTATCTTGTGCTGTAAAATGTCGTTAAACCCTATAAAAACAACAACAACAAGTTTAATGTGTATAGGTTGTGTTTCTAATACAATTACGGTAATGGTGATTGGCTTTTTCACCAAACGGGTTCACGCGTGTGCTAGCATACATTGGCAATGATTTGTAGAAACAGTTAATGGGTGGGGGGAAAGGCTTAGACCAAATCAGTAAGAACATGCATATTTGATTTTGCTTTATTATTCAAACAAAACAAATTATAATTTGTGTGAATTTGTGTGTGGAAACCGATATATATATATATATATATATATATATATATATATATATATATATATATATATATATATATATATATATATATATATATATATATATATATATATATATATATATATATATATATATATATATATATATATATACAGAGAGAGAGAGAGAGAGAGAGGGGAGGGAAGGAGGGGGATAGAACATATAAATGCTTGTGTATTTCGATGTTAGCGTTATAACACTGCTATTTTTCTAGTTATTAACTTTCAGAAAATAGATCGATTTTGACGGATTCGTCTAAACCTTACACCCTTCAGTTCCCGAATACGATGTAGTCATCTTGTTACCAGATGAGTTCAATGGAATAATATGTATTTGTAAGTTCCAGAATTGAGGAAGACTCACTTAACGTCACAAAGGAAATTTTAAGATTGCGCATCTATTTAGTGATAGTTTAGAATCGTAAAATTTAAGAATCCTTTTCCATTTGGATAACCTTGACCTTTTAGTACTAAGATGTAGAGAAGAACATCAACAAATATAGTCCTACCTATAAGACCCGACGCTGATATTTATGTTTAGGGCGTCAGGGTCTTACTTCCTAACGAACAGCACTGTGTAGTGTGTTTTAAACTCTACTGACAGAAGAATAAGAGGTGAAATGTTCGTGATTATCACATAATTGTCAATAAATATCAACATTCAGAGTTATTGGTATACTTACTTTGTTGTCTTGATCGTAGTCGACTCAAAATCTGACATTAGCAAATGAACGCATTTTTATGTTCCTTTATGTTCCTTTGACACGCATATCAATTGGTTGCAATGCGATGGTGGCTGAGGAATGCCGAATTAAGATTCAAAAAGGCCGTTTTATTTTAACAAAACGAAAGTATCAAAGTATCAAGTATTTGAACAGCAAGCAACAATTAGTTTCGTTCAAGAAATATTTTACGATTGTTGAGTTCAACATACTTCGGTATACCTCGACTACTGTCCCATTTCAACAAATTCAAATGTATGTCAACTGAATAAGAAATTGCGTCCGTTTGCAAGTATCAGATATTGATTCCACCAGGATAAAAACAGCACAGTAAGCATATTAATTAAACATAAATTAGTGGAAGAGTGTCGATATAGGTTGCCAAGTATGTGCGATATTCCTGAAACTTTTGACTACTCGTTCCGATGTCGACGACATCGGAACAGACTACACAAGGCCATTATTCGGATTGTAAGACATAGCACCTAAACAAATTCAACATGTGCTATGTCTTACAGGAAGGACTACAACAAATAATGCTCTCTGTCAGGAGTCCTTTGCAACTGTACAGACACTTGCTTCGATGTATTAGAAAGCTGCCCGACGAGGCACAAAATCATTATCAGCACAGTGTGCGACAGGTGCCTGCCTAAAACGGACTCCATAATAATGACATAACAAAGTTCGCCTCAACTGTCCGGTTACGTAAGACGTATCACATGTTATTTATGTTTTAGTACAATACGCCAAAACATAAATATCAACGTCGAGGTCTTATATATAGAATTGAAATATTCGGATGCAGTAACTTTCCATAATTGTGCCCCTCAGGGTGCAAGAGACAGCTTTCATGCACAAACTTAATGCAGCATTCAACATCCTAGTATTTAAAGTCATTAAAAATAAAATACACATGTGAGGTTAGAAAGGTCTATATATTTGGACCCTTTTCATAGGTGATTATTCTGTAAAACGTGTACTAAACCAGCTGATGCAGTTCAAAACATTTGCCAACCAAGCCGTTTTTTAGATATTCCATTTTGTTTTGAACCCACGTCTTTAATGATGCGGTAGTTAGCTCTTCTTACTGGCAAACTATTGGTATTTCACTATCTACATACTGCAGAGTAACTGGGGGAGGTGTACATACCTTAGTCCAGTAACTCCCCCCGCCAATCTGTGTTGATACTGATGGATGATATGTGGGTACGATGTCACCTGTTCATTAAAATGTGCAAATGTGCTGCATGCAGTTCTTTATGGAACCAATATTCATACACTATCATCTATATGTCCAGCACATTAAAGTCAGCATAGGGCTATAGTGTGTACCTAACATCTATATGTCCAGCACATTAAAGTCAGCATAGGCCTATAGTATGTACCTAATATTTATCTGTCCAGCAGTTTGTCCTTATGTTTGTAATTTGGCTTTTACTGGAAATTGTTGGATTTCCTTTTAAGAAATTGGGCATGCAGCTTCGTTGAGTTTCAAAGTGTTTCTTGAGATCATTTACAAGAATAAAGATCCACTAATTTTCTGCCGTTCTCAGTTTGGTTTACACAGCATAACTGACCAAAGTTTTTGGATTTAAACTGAATTTCTCCATCACGTTTTAATGATGAGATCTTAATTTAGTTGCATTTTTAAAATTTCAATTTAGAAGAGTGTCTTGCCTCTGATTGCATGAACCTCAGTTTAAAGTCCAGCAGAGTTAATTGTTGTGAACATGACCCTCACACAGAACCATTGCTAAAAGCACTTGATTCAATAGCATTATCATTCACAAACAAAAAGCGTTTAGACCATCCTCCCCGAATGTGAGAGGTCATGGGTCATGCCAAAGACTTTTAAAAATGATACTAACAGCTGTCTTGCTTGGCGCTCAGTATTAAGAGGTTAGTGTTAGGACTGTTTGGCAAGGTGTCAGGATAATGTGACTGGATGGGTCATGATGCTACTCGTGAGTGTAGTATATTCCAAGGCTCCAATAGACACTGAGTGTAGTATATTCCATGGCTCTAACAGACGCTGAGTGTAGTATATTCCATGGCTCTAATAGACACTGAGTGTAGTATATTGCATGGCTCTAATAGAGACTGATTGCTTAAAATAAGATAATGTACTCCTTGTGGCACAAAAATGTGATGTGACAAAATATGAAAATATTTTGCAGGCGATATTTTACAAGTGAATACTGTTCACAAAATACATTGTAGAAACTATTCTCTGTTAACATTAACATAAAAAACATTGGATAAAATTGGTACATGTCCCATGACCACAAACTATTAAAACTATATGACAAATATTTTATATATTTATTGTTTTAAATTTTTTTTTGGTGGGGTGTTAATAGCACATAAGAGGAGATACAGTGCATACAGTTTATTTTGGTGAGAAAGCTACTGGCAAGCTTTCTAATATACCCAGAGAGGTCAAGTCAAGGAACAAAACCAACATAGAGGTGAGATTTGAGTGATCTATGAAGGCATGGATCTCAGACCACTTAGCCCCAAGTGCTTTTAAGAAGGTGAATAGTAAACCCTGATATGAAATATACCTGTAACCACTGAGGTAAATTATAGTGTTACATAGATGTCAGATTTTCTTCTTCAGGGATTCAACAGTCATGCTGATGAGACAGATCAAGAAAGAATAAGGCAGATCATTGCAAGAGCCATGGACGATGCAGAGTGGATTTTAAAAATGGTTTATATTAATACCTGCTGTACTTCTTAATTATAATGCAGGGTAATAATAATAGTAATACTAATAATAATTTATAATATACCCTTTTGTCTAGGGTGTCATAATTTACTAGCAGGTAGTTTACATTATGGCCCTAAAATTAAAAACGATATAATAATAAAATAGTAAACATTTTTTGAGTATAGGGTCTACAACACAAAACATTAAAAATATAACACAAGCTTACACAACTTATAGATGGTTATCCTATAGATATATCAAAACCACAAATTATAAGCTGTAATAAAATCTTTGTATTTGTATCTGTGATTTCTTAAAAGATGAACTATTAGGTGCTTGTTGAAAATCACATTGCAAACTATTCAATAAAATTATTGGTATTAAGAACATATTTCTTAAAAGACTTTGTTCAAACTTTTGGTATATATAAATCATTGTCTTCACTTGATTGTGTTCACCTTGTAGTAATTATATCTCTTACAAGCCAACAAAACATTAAGTTAATAAGGTGTTAAATTATTTAATACCTTGTTAGGAAGAAAATTTTTTATAAAAATAACAGTTATTCATTGAGTAATGTTTAAGTGACTTAGTCGCCTTCTTTTCTTGGCAGCATAATCCCTGCCATTTTATAATTTTTTAGATGCGTTTTTGAAGATTCGTTTGACTTGTTATCAATACGAACACATACAGGTTTAACATTTTTATATTTTAACTGTTGCCATTTATTTCTAAGTAAACCACTCCAATATCCTAAGTGGTTAGAGTGTCCTCATCGCATACAGGAAGTCAAAGGTTCTTACCTCAGTGGAGTCATACCAAAGCCGCCAGTATGGCGAACATGGTTTGAGTGTCCACATTCTATACAGGAAGTTAAAGGATCAAATCTCAGTGGAGTCATAACAAAGTCTCCAGTATGGCCATCTTGAAAATCTTGTTTTTGCAACTGCTCACAAATGAATGATCATATTTGATGGTTTTTGAACTAAATATATCTTGGGACATTAAGTTGGACCTAAATGAAAATGCTTCTGTTCTGGCATTGGATATGGCCATAGCAATTACAATATTGAAAATCATATTGCTAACTCTTCTCAGAAGAAACTTACATAGACACTATAATACTATTTTTAAAATATAGTTCTTAAAATTGTGTCAATTGGCATTCACTATCTGACATTTTAGCCCTTTTTAATGTGATAATTTGTTTTGTACAGTAAAACCTGTTATGAGAGACCACCCCTTCTGCCAAACAAAAGCGGTCTATAACGACAGGTGGTCTTTCATAAGAGGTGTGTAAAAATGGACTGGTTTCCAGCGTCAAATGTTAGCATTGATGAAGAAGAAAAAATACTCATACTCACTATCTTATTCTATGCACTTAATTCCTTTTCTTTAAAAAAATACATTATACTTTGTTGACATTTTTGACTCAGCTGATTGGTCTGAATATGTAACTTTATTTCTGCGCAAAGACGCCATTCTGCCATTCGTTTCTAATGGGTTCCTTGTCGTTGGTAACATTATGAACTTGTGTCTTACTGACGTTTAAGCTGGCTGCTATTTTGCGAGTGGTCTCCCATTTTTCACTATTCTCGATTACATTAGTTTGGTCTTCCAGTGTAAGAATTTTTCTTTATTTCATCGGAGGTTCTGCCATTATTGGTGTTGACACATAAATTACTAGATATATTTCGACTTTGATCAGGTTTTGGGGAAATGTGGAATATATATATATATATATATATATATATATATATATATATATATATATATATATATATATATATATATATATATATATATACATATACATATACATATACATATACATATATATTATACACCAATGTACGACAGCAAAGGACATAATTAGCTCATCCAGAAAAATACATTTATTTTGAGACTAAGTTTTAATCACCAGCGTTATTGCTTGATAAACAAAGGTTGCAACCATCTGCACCCAGATAAACAGATGATGGCTTGGTGAAAAACTAAGAAAAAAAATCTGGAAATGATTTACACTTGCTATAGCTCAGTCACTTACAGGTATTGGGAATTAAGTGGAAATACAAATGATGTACTCAACCCTACACTGAAGATTTCACAAAAGATTTCTCACTTGGACATTAGGACTACCGGTGTTATGAATAAAAAATACAAACCTCTAAATTGACTATGTATGTCTATCATTACTCCCATTGATGAAAAACTGGCTAATCTTGCTGGCTCTTCACATGACTTCAGCACTACAATGGCGCTTAGTGACATGTACTTTAGTCTGGTTTACTGCAGTTTCCAAATTACATCATACGCTTGACTTGTAAATTTGACAAAACTGGTTGCTAGCCAGTTTTTTCTTTATTAGAACTATCTTTACGATTTATGTGGTCGTTCTTACATAGAAGTAAATGATGGTTATTGGTGTTATCATGCTATATGGTTCGTAAACTGTATTGTTTTTTAATGTGCGCTTTGTTTGCATACACCAGATATATTGAGCTCTCATGTTTACAAAGGATTAAGTAAATATCAGTGGTATTGTTCTGTTTTGTTTGGTAGCTTTGCGATGAGGTCACTCATATCAGTGTCAAAATGCATGTTTTGCCAAGATTGGATGGCTACTGATTGCATTCTGCAGGTATTCGCTCATAGCAGAGCATTTATATAATAAAATCGATCCGTGCAATACGATTGTGGTCGGATATGGCAGGTGGTCGCTCATAGCAGAGGTTGGTCAAGACAGGTTTAACTGTATCAGTACCCCTATTGGATAGATGATCATAAAATAGGATTTTCACCAAAGAACGTGGGTGTCTCGTTGGTCCTAAATGAAGTTGGTGTCAATCTGATATCTAAAATATCTGGTCATTGCTAAAAAATATCAGAGATGGTTTCAACACTCAGCAGTTAAAACAAGAAATTGTCTTATCTTAAATTTTTGGAGATTATTCTTGGACATCAGTGCATCAGACACATCTTTGCATGAAGGAATATTGCATTTATTATATTTATGTGTGTTTATTTCAGTACTGCAAGTGAGAACGTGAAGGCAAGACAAATGCAGGTTTTGACATAGCTTCCAATCGAGAGGGTTGAAACAAAGCTGAAATCTTGCAATCATGTGCAATTACAACGATAGTCATTAACTTATTTGCGATAGTTGGACATATGTCTTTCGAAACTGAATCAATCTTTTTTAACTTTGAACTCGGATTCACCGGACATGAAATCAGCTTATCAGTATGTTGAAAGAGAGTTGTATATTTAAGTTTTATTGACATTATACTTTGAATCCAATGGAGAAATGCATCACACTATTTAAAGATGTAAACTTGGCATTTTTGTGTGTGCGATAATTTACATAATAATGTAATAAAGATTATCTTAGTGTCCTTAATGACTGTTTTATATCTTAGATGTCAATTATGTCTTTTCACAGTTTGGCCACGTGGATAAAATAGCCGCACTACGTTAGATATATATGTAAAAGATCATGTAGTTTAGTCAAGTCTAATATTGACTACTAAGTAAATTCACATTGTTTCACACCTTATGTCAACAAAATTATAGACCAACATTACTATTAAAAGATTTATCCCAATGAGGGATACACCTCTGTAGATCATTAACATTTCACCTCTTTCTGCATGAGTCCAAATCTAATCTCAAGCCAATGTGGGTATGTGAGAAATTTGTTTGTAGCTTCCAGTGGGTCAGCGGTTCTTTCTGAAGCCTTTCTATTCATTCTCCACTTTTGCTTTTGACTTAAGTGTTTTGCAGACCTGCTACCCTTAAGATTTTACTGTAAGTAATTTAAAAATTACTCTTAAAATACGAACCTGCAGCATACAAGCAGAAACTATCCAAAAAAATGATCATTGCAGAAAAATCTGGATAATTGGTTAATCCCAGTTTGATTTTTATCTCGTGTCATATTTGAATTAGTAAAACTATTTCGGCAACCAGACTAACTTTCCTGCCGCAACCCAGACGCTTTAAATAGAAATTAGAAGAAACATTAAGACCCTAATCATGGCCACTCGTATGCCTCAACAAGATCTGCTTTCTTGCCTATAAAACATTTTTAATCAATTTTACAATTTATATTAAATCTTTGTCTTCCAAAAAATTAATCTCTTGCCTTCAAAATGTTTTAGACAATTTTAAATAGGTGTGGTAGATTTATTTTCAACAATATGTCTATGTATTGCTTGTGTTATATATCTCTAAGTCTATATCTCTCCTGTATTTGTCTTTGCCTAGAGTAGTGCAAATTCAGGTCAGTACCTTGCAACATTGTTGCCAATCTCCTGTACTGTGACTTCACTTAACCTGTTCCATTCGTATTCAGCCCAATTTTGCCTTGTCTGTAAAGAGCCCCAAAATTTCCCATGTTAAATTCCCATCGTTGCTATACATCCCCCCTGGTTGCCATACAGCCCCACTGAGGTCTGTAATGTATTTTCTCATTGTTGCTATACAGATCCACCATACTACTTATCTATCTATCTATCTTTCTACCTGCCTCTCTCTCTCTCTCTCTCTCTCTCTCTCTCTCTCTCTCTCTCTCTCTCTCTCTCTCTCTCTCTCACACACACACACACACACACACACACACACACACACAAGACACTCAAAACAGTTTATGATTGGATGTGTTGTGTTCTATAGTTTCCAACCCGAAATAAAACCCAGCTCTGGAACAGGAATAAAAGTTTGATTTTTATGTATAAACAGGACATAGGGGATCCAGCTTGGATCAGGGGGTAGAAATTTGGGATTTTGACTTTAGTGTTCATAAATATATATCACTGGTGGAGCAAAACGTGTCAAATAATAAAAGAACTATAATGCGTGTTGAAATGAGGGAAATTACTATGATGTAAGTTTATAGCTGTGATTTTAGAAATGCGCATATGTCATACTTATGACAAATAAATGCTTAACATATATTCCTTTCTACAGCCACCAGGATCTCCCTACACAGTCCTTCGACAACAAATTATGTTTATTAAATCATAGCAATTATTCTTGTTATTATTTTAATGGAATTCCATATAGAGTGACTCATCATGCAGCTCGAAATCATATGAGGAGTAATTTTTCAAAAATCCAATGCAAATGCCTAATTTGTAATAGTTCTGCTTAAGTCGGAACCATGCTCATATTGTAGTTACTCAGCATGTAGATGGATGGCTAATAGTGAGAACATTTCATCGTACACCTAACTGGAGGAGGAATCTAGCTAGCAGAGTTTGAATAAACACGTATTATGATTGTGATGTTGAGTAATTACAAGAAATAGATCAAATTTGTTCAGATAGTTGTTTACTATCATATGCATAGTTCTAAAATTCATAACCTCTCAGTAAATGATGTTTGACTGTGCTGAAGTCATAGCCATTTATACAGGAAGCAACGACCGTAATTTACCTTTCAGACCAATAAATTTACTAATATTGCATGATGCAATCAGCATGATTCTTTTAAAATATGATAGATCTTTGCTAATGAAACTAAAATAATAAATCGTAAAATTAACTATAATGTCATAAAGAAACAAAGTTGTTGTTGTTGTTGTAGGGTATAGCGCCAGTTTCCAGCACACGATAGGATATATATGGCGTCCAGTTTTAATGGTGGAGGAAGAACCCGAGAAAACCCCAGAAAGAACCACTGACTCACGAGAAGCTACTGGCAAGCTTTCTCACATACCCACATTGGCTGAATCTGAGACTTGAACCGACGCCGACAGAGGTGAGATGGCAGTTATCCGTAATGGAGAGTTCTTTAGACGACACGGCCACTCGGGACCCGAGAAATAAAAACTTTATTTCTAAAATACATTAAAATCTGTTACGAGTATTTATTCTAATGTGAGACAGCTCCAGTGGCCTAGTGGTTAAAGCGTCCGCCATGGAAGCGGGAGGTCGTGGGGTTGACCCAGGCTGAGTCGTACAAAAGACTTACAAAAATGGTAATAACAGCTGCCTCGCTCGGCGCTCTGACTTAAGAGGTTAGGACTGGTAGACCTGGTGTTAGAATAATGTGACTGGGTGTGACGTCATGCTACATGTAAGACTGGTGCTAGACTTCACTATAGTCTGCCTCAATCCTAATCATATTTCTAATGTGTTACTCTTTTTATACCATGCAGTTGAATGGCTCTAGTGTTATAGCTTTTCGCACTCTACAAATGACATATTCATTAGCAGCTTTCTGGCATAGATAATGCTTATATCATGTACAATCTTTAGTCCAACATTGGTTGATTGGTTTGTTGTTTTGTTAGCGCGGATAATTAGCATGTAATGTCGATAAAGGCTTGAAAGTGAAATATGGATAGTAGCCTGTTTCTGTTTATTTTATTAATATCAAGGTATTTTTCAGCCGGCACTAGGGCCGCATGATAGTGATATAGGATGACTGGGGACAAAAGAAGGGGGGGGGGGATAATTAACATTAGCCCACAGGTTTACATTATGGCTTGGTCTGAGAACAAAGAGAAATACTGTGCAATAATTGTATATAGGGTTATTCGGATGTTATTTTGGTGGCAACAAATTCAACGGGGGGAAAATATAACTTAAATTGATGGAGGGGCAGTCTGGGAGCAAAGTAAATTTAATACGAAATTTATCTTATCCCAGACACATATAAATTTAGGCTCAGATGGGTGTTCTGAGACAAGGTGAAAATTAATATTGAAATATTGATAAACGATTTAAAAAACTTAGCCCAACTATGAACTAAGATTTTTTTTATATTGATCTGCAAACACCATCCTATACTATCCATCACCCGCTTTTTGACTGATTCCATCACGCCAACAATGATAAAACCAACATTTTTCATTAAATCCAAACACACACCCCTAATATCCAGCGAAAAGAACATAAATGTTTATGAACGCATTATAATCGCATACATACAACATGTTATCATTAGCCTGGTAGGATAATATTAAAGAAGGATAAAGTAACATGAACATACTAACGAACACAAGCTTATTATTTCTATCCAACATCAACATTTTGAGTACTATCAAACAACAACTTCTTGATTACTATTCAACGCCTACTTTTTGAATACTGTCCAACATTACATGCAAATTATCCAAAACGTCTTAAAAGTGTCAAATCCTCCAACTTTCATATCAGACACAAAATTTATGATATTAAAGAATGGGGATAAAATCACACAAACATACTATCCAGTATCACGTTTTTATTATTATCCAACACCCACATTTTGAGTATTACTCAAAACTACATACATTATATTTAAAATGCGAACATGCACCTTGTAGTATGTACAACCATACACGTACTATGATGCTGCAAGAGAAGGGAAAGATATGACGCAAGCATCCCATCCCATCATTCAGTTTTTGTCGTTATCCATCACAAACTTTAAGTGTACTATTCACATTCAGTCTCCAGCGTACATCCACAACATTTTGTTAAAAACATATCATGCAATCATTTGCAGAGGAGAAAACAATGCTTTCACCAACATATTTTGGAATTTTATGAGTTCGTTTCCTGTTTAAATTAACACATTTTCACTACTTTCATCACGCTTTTTTAAGACTGTTAGACGATGAATTTCGGAAGAATTATTTTCATTGCATTAAATGCATCTCTCAAATCATGCATGCAATCTTCGAATGACGATATGTTGCAAGATGTGTTCTACCCTACTGTATGAAACGCTGATCCGAAAGCATGTCCGTGTTGTTGAGAGATTCATTTGCTCATAGGATACAATTGCGTTTACAATTCACGATCGTGTTCGACAATGTAGTTTCAGTCTGACTATTCTTTTGGAGAATATAACATTTTGCACATGATATTTGTATACTATTATTGACAATGAAATAATGTGGGTGTTCACTTTTTCGGTTAATGTCACGTGACACACGTTTCCATCCTTCAGAATAAGCAGACATAGTATAATATACTTGGAAAGCTATTTCCTACTGCATTAAACTCGGCGACATCAAAATATTAAATCATCAAATTCAGTCCTTCGTTCTATTCGTTAGGCATCTGAATGTTATTAGAAGAGTGATTTTTTTGAAAATATTCAAATAAGACGTTGATCAACTGAGAATATATTTCAAGACCTCTGTCATTGGTGTTTCATGGAAGAAAGATAGTGATGCTTTTCAAAATTTGAATTACCGACTACGTTTAAAATATTACTTGGAAAGAGATGTCAACCATTGAAACGTTGACGACATAAATGCAAAGAAGTAAGTATAAGCCATCGTTCTATATTTTCTGTATGTCACTCTTTGGGTAGATGGGTAGATGGAATGAAATAGAGATACTGCTTTATATATCGATCTTGTGTATGTATATATATATATATATATATATATATATATATATATATATATATATATATATATATATATATATATATATATATATATATATATATATATATACATAGGTCACTACACACAACGTCTTGGATAATGTGTATACCAATTTGGTGAACTAGAACAATGGAACAATGTAGCCCTTTTTGAAGTCCAACTTTTCTAACATCTGACATTATTACCACCTATGCTAAATCTATGGAAACCGCTCCGATGGCCTAATGATTAGACATCGTAGCGATATGACTAAACAATTGTTGAAGGTACGTTAAAATTACAGATCAAACAAACTAAATCTATAGAACATTTTAATCTTAATACCGATAAATATTTCGCCATGGAAGATAATTTGCTATTTTCGTTTTTGAGTATCCACTTTGGGAGTTCTCTCCCTTACATTATATGTCGATACATTACATGTTAATAAATGTGTGTGTGTGTGTTCTTTGACTTATTCTAGTTTGTGTAAACTAATGGATATGTAGTAGATGTTGCTGGAAAATTGTTGGTAGCCTGTAATTATGACCAGGTCTTCTGCATGTAGTATGTGACATGTAGAGCCCGACTAAAGTGCTGTTTCCTGCTTTGACTCTGGTATAATTATTCAGGAACAATTTGTCTTGATGTTGCATATTGACAAGGAGTTAATTAGGTTCAATCTAGTTGAATGTGCTATTTGCACATAACTCCCATTTATAAATCAGGAAGCTGCATTGCTACATCCAATATGATTGGCATCACGGCTGTTATGAAAATAGTCCGGTCGTTACTTATCCTAAATGGATAGTTATGTTGGAATGTGGTTTCGAATAAAGAACTTCTTAAATGTGTATATCGATTCTATATAAAAATTGTGCCAGTTGGATATAAAACGTCTACCACTAGATGTAATTTTAAAATCGTGTTATCTCTGAAGAAAAACGATTTTAATTTTTCGTTTTGTAAATTCTTGGCCATTTTCAATTCATAATGGCCAACAATTATCGACCAGCATAATTTTTGAAGGAAGAACCTGTTTATAACTTGGGAGGAACACCAACCCTTCGGAAGCAACTGGCAAGCTTTCTGACACACCTACGTGGGATTAGCCAAGACTCGAACATACTTCAAAAAAGGTGAGATGTCACTGACTTGTAAAGGAGGTCAGCCTTAGGACACTCGGCAGTTTAAACTAATTAATATTCTTATCTTAAATACAAGATATGTTCGTTGACCCACTTGAGCTTCATCACTTTGGAGAGACGCATGGTGATCGACAGGAGTTGGGCTGGGGTTGGGTATGGTGGGGAGAGGGATGGAGAAAGAATATGTATTGATTAGTAATGCAATGTACTGGTACATAGAAATACCTGAACGCAATATAAACACCGGAACGCACATCAGAGAAATGTGAAAACCTGGAATCTTTCTGTTGGGAAATATCCTCAAAATGTATTGACTATTTTCAGGCAAGACTGAAGAATCATTTGCTGGCCAAGTTAAACGAATCTTGGTTTAGGTGCGTTCCGGTGTTCTTATGCACCCGGAATTTACTATGTGTTTGAAAGTCCATTTCATTTTGAGACGCAATTTATCGAATATATGGTAATTTTATCATTGTTTCTTAAGAATGTGCAAATTTTATCTTTCATTAACAAAATTACACCGATGCTTGCGAGACCTGGACAGTGTACAGCCGCCATGTAAAAAAGTGAACCACTTCCATATGAGCTCCCTTAGAAAAAAAAGAAAGATCAGATGGCAGGACAAGGTACCGAACACAGGTGCTCACATATACTAGCATGACAAGCATCCACACAACGGTGTCCGCATGCCCTTGGAATGCATACCTACGCCTACGAAGGTCCTCTATGGAGAGCTTCAGAGAGGGAAGAAATCTGATGGTGATCAAAGCAAGAAGTACAAGGACACCCTCCAGAATCGCTGGAGAACTTAAGGCGTTCTCCCTGATAGCTGGGAGAGTGTCACTGATGATCGATCGGCTTGGCACAGTCAAGTTAATGCCGGCGCATTAGCTTGTAAGTAGAAGAAACTGGTGGACGCAGCTGACAAAAAGCTCTGCGCTGTTCCAGGAACAGCTAGCTATTCCACAACACACAGTCAGCAACCTGTACTTCCATGTTCCCCAACTGAAACAAACTCTTCCGGACCTGAATCGAACTGATCATCCATCTCCAGACCCATCTCAGTCAATCGATGACATTGAATGGTCCTCATCGACACCGATGAACGAACATCATCACATCGAATTCACATCGAATCCGTTCCTCTAAATAAATGGTCCATCAAGCTCTTAAAGAAAGGTCTCAAATTAAATCAGACTCATTGGACTTTCAAATGGTTGAATAGTGTAGAATTCGTCGTTGTACTTTACAGGCAATATATATATTTATATACACAGTGCCGTATTAAACCATGGCAGGGCCCCTATGCTTCGAGCCTCTTTGGGCCCCTCAACATATTCACCTTCGAATTTCGCTCTCTTTATATTAATACAAACTTACCAAAAATGATTTAAAAAGGTGGAATTTAGTAGCAGTCTGATTGTTGTGAGATGGAGTAGGAATTTTGTTAATGTGGAATTTTCGATTACGAAGCATTGCCATGGCATGGCGAACGTTTGCGTGGACCCCTGCTCATATAAATGCATGACCAGACGGTTACACACACATAAACTCAAATCTTAAACTGTCAAACACGTCAATCCTCTCTAGTTTAATCCAACCAGTCGGCGTCACTGTATCGCCCTTATTAGCATATTCTTATTACTGCAAAGTCTTTAAAAAACATATAACCTTGCCCCATACTCTCATATAGCAATACCTCTAACACGTAACAAACTGTTTAATTTTGTATGAACGAGATAAATTTTGTTAGATTATCTATAGATAATTATTCAATTTTTTTTAAACAATAAACAACATGATGACCTTTATTTAGGTTAAAAGGCAATAATAGTACCTGTTTAATTTTGTTTGTCGAATCTGGGAACTATATTGCGAAAGTACATGATTTCTTTTAATCTAAATGGAAATAATTGGACATTATTATACGTCGGTGTTGGTACCGAAACAACAAAATCCTAGTCTTGAGGTTACATTTCTTTCTCACGCATCGGCAGTGCCTCGATAGGAAACAAAAAATGTAGCCCCTTGACTGGCATTTCATTGTCGCTATGCGAACCCTAACCTACATTCTCCTACCCTAAATGGGTTCATTTGAACAGAATCAGACGTGTGTTCTTGCATTTACTGGCAATATGATGAAACAATTTATTTGTATGTCTAGTTATAACAACTTTCCTGAGACAGCCTAAGACTCAAGCTATGCATTTTTAAGACATGAAAACTTGTAATATTTATACACTCACGGGACGAGGATTTTTATGGTATCATTTATATTTATGACAAATACTGACTGTATGTAATTGTGTTAGCTCTTTTGATGAGAAAATATACTTTTTGAGAGGGAAGGTTTAATCAAACTACATCCATTTAAATGGCCTGCCAACTATGTTTATTTGCACAATAGTATGAGTTTGTCATGTCTCTCTGAAACAAAACTAAATATATAAAACAGAAGAAGAAATATCTTATCAATACATTAACTCTTCTATTTCTAAACAACGAAATTTATTCTGAAGGCAAGTAGATATGAAGAAATAAATATGTCATCAAATATTTTACATACAAAAACGATATGTTAAATTGCTATATTGGTATAATACATAAAGCATTATATAATCTGTTCTTAGCCTTATACCATTCATAATGTTTTCAATAGCTGCTCAAGGCTGCTTATAGTGTTTGATCAAAATGTAAAGACTTTTTGTTAAAAGAGCGAATCTAAATCGAATAAAAATAAAAATTAGAAACCGTTTGGTTTTAAAATGAAATGTATATGCATCAAAAGCGACGAACATCTGCCTAGACTTATTATTAGACTTAAAAGTCACATGCAGGACTTTAAGCTTTATTGATTATGACCAGTCAGGTGACTATGTATAATATTGACCACGTCTAAGGTATCTCCTAATACCGTAAATTAAATCGTTTTAACAGTATCGGTTCTTGTCTATAATCATGTGAGTGCTATTATCGGGTGACATATCTATGATACAAAGTTGACCTATGGTGGAACATACAGAGGGTTGGAGATAAAACGCAGCTATGATTAAGCTCTGCGTGATGTAGCTGGCTACTAGCACATTGCTGGAAGAGACTAGGCACACCCACATGGCAAACGTAATCATTAGAAGTAAGGACTGGAATTAATATTATCATAGTATTGTGGTTTGAAGAGGCATTTTTAAGTCTGAGATATTTTCTTGGGCCAATTATATTTTAGTGTTGAGGGTGGTTTGTTTTGTCCTATCACAAAGTATAATCATACGTTAAGTTCATCTAAAACTATTGTGAAGAGGTTTAATAGTGCTTTTACATTCTCTTTCCTGGAGATGTATGTTTTACTCATCTCTATCATTCTTATCCATTTGCATATAACACTTGGTTCTAGAGATTGTGGAGCACCAATAGGCGAATATGGTACCTGGATGCCTTGGGAGAATTGCAATAAAACCTGTGGTGGAGGCATCCAGAAAAGATGGCGAAGTGTATGTTGCCCTGCAATTAACGGCACATAGTTTAACTGTTTAGCACTTTATAACAAAACGGAAACGTTTCGCTTTGAATATCGTCCGTGTTAAGAGATATGCTTTAATGGCGGTACCTTTATTATCGGAACTGGATGTGTTTGTTCTGCGGGATACCAAGGAATGTGTTGCTCAACATGTAAGTAGCATCGGTTGTAATTAATCTGAAAGTACATTGGCGGCATAATTTATATTTTTCTGCAAACTAAGATTTAACAAACACTAACAAATATCGTTCACTGTTGATCGCTTTATGTATTCACTAATATTCAAACTTTAAATATTTAATATCATTAACACATTAACTAGTTAGTGTCATTCAGAATTTTAATATTTAGTGTCATTCACAATTTAATTATTTAATATTATTCATACTTTAAATATTTAGTACCATTCACACTTTAAATATTTAGTATCATTCACACTTTAAATATTTAGTATCATTCACACTTTAAATATTTAGTATCATTGACACATTAAATATTTAACATCATTCACACTTTAAATATTTAGTATCATTCACACTTTAAATATTTAGTATCATTCACACTTTAAATATTTAGTATCATTCACACTTTTAATATTTAGTATCATTCACACTTTAAATATTTAGTATCATTCACACTTTTAATATTTAGTATCATTCACACTTTAAATATTTAGTATCATTCTCACTTTAAATATTTAGTATCATTCACACTTTAAATATTTAGTATCATTCACACTTTAAATATTTAGTATCATTCACATTTTAAATATTCAGTATCATTCACACTTTAAATATTTAGTATCATTCACACTTTAAATATTTAGTATCATTGACACATTAAATATTTAACATCATTCACACTTTAAATATTTAGTATCATTCACACTTTAAATATTTAGTATCATTCACACTTTTAATATTTAGTATCATTCACACTTTAAATATTTAGTATCATTCACACTTTAAATATTTAGTATCATTCACACTTAA
This sequence comes from Unio pictorum, assembly GCA_030141615.1. Taxonomy (NCBI): domain Eukaryota; kingdom Metazoa; phylum Mollusca; class Bivalvia; order Unionida; family Unionidae; genus Unio; species Unio pictorum. The sequence goes on along the minus strand of JARLTB010000063.1, from coordinate 5,054,407 downwards.
TATTTAGTATCATTCACACTTTAAATATTTAGTATCATTCACACTTTAAATATTTAGTATCATTCACACTTTAAATACTTAGTATTATTCACACTTTTAATATTTAGTATCATTCACACTTTAAATATTTAGTATCATTCACACTTTAAATATTTAGTATCATTCACACTTTAAATATTTAGTATCATTCACACTTTAAATACTTAGTATCATTCACACTTTTAATATTTAGTATCATTCACACTTTAACTATTTAGTATCATTCACACTTTTAATATTTAGTATCATTCACACTTTAAATATTTAGTATCATTCACACTTTAAATATTTAGTATCATTCACACTTAATATTTAGTATCATTCACACTTTAAATATTTAGTATCATTCACACTTTAAATATTTAGTATCATTCACACTTTAAATACTTAGTATCATTCACACTTTTAATATTTAGTATCATTCACACTTTAAATATTTAGTATCATTTACACTTTAAATATTTAGTATCATTCACACTTTAAATATTTAGTATCATTCACACTTTAAATATTCAGTGTCATTTACAATTTAATTATTTAATATCATTCATACTTTAAATATGTACTTTAATCCACAATTTAAATACTTAATGTCATTCACACTTTTAATAGTTCGCATCATTATAATTTAATTATTTACTATCATTTAAACATTAACCATTTAGTATCATTCTCACTTTAAATATTTAATATCATTCACACTTTTAATATCTACTATCATTTGAACTTTAAATATTTACTATCATTCATACTTTAAATATACTATAATTCACAATTTAATTATTTAGTATCGTTCACACTATAAATATGTACTATTAAGCAGCAATGAAGTTGAAATTGGATCAAGTTTACATGACTTTGGTGCACTCTTTATCACGATTGTACGTATTAAATCCATAGAGACAGGTTCAAATGATGCTAACGGATGTCGCCGAAATTCTGTATCACAACTCTATGGAGACGACGATTCAATTATAATTGTGTTGTCAAAATTATCACTGATGGTTTGTACCTGGTCATGGTTGGAATTTGCAAGCAGGTCGAAAGGTCTACTGGAATGAAGGTAGATGGAAGTGATGTATATTTGTTCCTTGACATTAGTTTGGTAGTAATCTCGAAGAGCTCTTTGCAGATTCAACTCTCCGTGATCATAGTACTGTAGTGGATAATTTGGCTATATATACTATGTTTGTGACGTCCTTCATAGCGGTTTCATAGATTTGTTTATGAATAGTAAGTCTGGTGGAAAGGCAAAGCCTCTCTGCTTTTCGGCGATGTCTTTTATCAATGCTATGCAAGTCTCTAACACTGCTATACCACGGAGAACACTTGAATTGATACTAAGCATTTGGTGGCTGGGGCATGTCTTTCAAGCAATGAACGCAGGTAGTTATCGCGTTGCTCTGCTGTAAAGGTAATCAAGTTGTTAGGTTTGCTTGGATGTCATGCTTTAGTTTGGTTTTATTTATCATACGGAAGGTTCTCTTAGTAGCAAATAAAGGTGGAGGGTTACGGACTGATACTTCCAGATGGAATATAATGCTGAGGTGATCTGATGCTTGTTCGTGGGATACAAGAGTCTAGCCTAAAATGTGGCTGGGTTGGTTAGCTGATCGTTTAAGTTTTTCAAACATGATTGTAATCTAGGAGTATTGATGTGTATGGGTTTCCAGAACAAAGTGAAAGTTGAAATCTCCAAGAATAATCAAGTTGCCACCTATCAAAAGTCCATACTTTAGAATATAAGGAAAATTTCCCAAATATAAAGGTTCAGTTAGCATGTTTTTTATACAAGGAGGAGGGCGGTAGAGGCATACAAATGGACTAACCTTTGTTCCACTGTGAGTGTTGTTTAGACTAGTTCAAAGGATGTGTGGCAGAAATTGAATGTTGTGGTGTTGTTTTACCATTTTACCATGGAATTCTTTGTGGTGACAGCAATTCTACGTCTGAGAGAGTGGCAGGGGAACTACTTGACGGAGTACCCGGTGGGTGTTAGATTCGCGCACTTGGGCTCATTGCTTGTTGATTGTAGTTATGTTTCGATCAGGAACAAGACGTCGATATTCTGATCGTTGGGAAAATTAACTAGGTCTGTGTGCTTTTCCGGTGGTCCTACTCACTGGGTATTGCATAATGCAACACGCAGTGGTATCTCTAGGATAGGTGACTCAAAGTTTGACGATTTAATATGGAAGTGAACCAGGTTATTTAAATTAAGTTCCGAAGTTTTAAAATGTTAACAGGAAAGGTCGAAAATGAGATAACCGAAATTTTTCTTCCTTTCCTACGCCGGCTAGCTTTGAAACAACGTTCCTTTTGTCACTTTAGTTTACATTTAAGTTATGATGAATGTAGCCCCAGTTGTTTATTCTTGAGCATAATGTAGTGTTGAGAGCAAATTAGTTGTCAATTAAAGAAACTAATGAGGCTCCATCATAGCATAAACGGGGTGACTGGCAATCACTTGGTTAATTAATGAACAAAGGACTCGTTCCAAAACAAGATAAAGAAATACATGCTAACTGAAAAGACAATGCATGATGAAACACAATAATGTACACGAAGACATTCAACAATCACATATATCATGAAAAACGGCACAAAAACGGAGCAGCTGCTTTAAGCCGGTTAAGCGAACGCCGCCATCTTTCAATAAATGGCACGTTATGTACGTTACTAATTTTCATTCATTATTTCCTTGATGACATATATTAATTCCAGTACTATTTTACGCTTTAACTTCTTAATTAAGGTCATTTTTGAATAATATGTGCTACTGGTGAGTTACCCTTACTTTTCTAGATTAACAGTTCAAAATTAATTCATTAAATTCCATAACATCCTAGAGGGAACTATTTTGCTCTTTCCTGCAGGATACTCATAATAATAACTCAGGAAATGACCAAAATCATCGCGTACTTTACATTGCAATATCCAGGTACAACAGCTTAACTCGCTAGATAGTAGTACCGTACCCTACTTACATCTGACAAATAAGAGAATCTAATTTCAGTGTTTGAAATTAAAATTTTAAATTGTGATTATTTTATACGATTTATTAGTAGCAAAATTTATACACAGCTTCTATACTTACGTTTGTTCTAAAAACGACAGATGAAATGAGTTCATGTTCGCAGAAAACGATAACGTTTATTTAGAAATTTAATATTGAAAGTATCAGACTCTAAAGTTATATTAGCGCATGCACCTGACCTGGATATGACCATACCATTGGTGTGTCTCAATAAAAGTCCTTTTAAAGAAATGGTTAGAAACATAATTTGGCAAAGGAGTATGTGATCTTTGGCCCTAAGGTTTATCAAATAATGAGGTGGGATAAATTATGTTTTAATATATGCCTGTTATGCCCATAAAGTTAACGTTGTTGAAACGTGAAACTTTGTAGGTGTGAGGGACGTGTAAATACATAACAGGTATGTTTAAGCAATACAGAATTAATATATCTTTGCAAGAAACAATAAATTCAACCCAGTAATAAATATTTGACAGATAAATCCTATCCATTCAAAGACCGCCCAGTTGGCGTAGTTGTCTCAGATGCGGTAGGTTGTTGGCTCGATCCCCGGCCGAGTCATACCAAAACTTGCTAAAATGTTACTAACAGCCTCCTCGTTGTTTGTGCTCAGCAATAATAGGTTAGTATTAGGACTGTTCGGCCTGGTGTCAGGATAATGTGACTGGGTGTGACATCATGCTACATGTCTGAAACACGACTCCCCAGTGCAAAGGATCACTAGCGATATGACTGATTTGGTTTAAAAGCTACGTTACGAATCCAAAATCACACACACTATCCATTCAATCAAACTATATGTAATACAATTTTGAACTAAATTAATTTAAGCTTCACTTTCTCATGGTTGAATATTGATTTTTGATTCTTCTTTATGATTCATGAACGTATGAAGCGAATCAAATCGTAGCATGAATTTAATGGAAAATCAAATTCTCTGTTAGAGAAAACGAATAACAGTCTGCGAAAATTAACACGAATTGTAAGCAGTGTGTAAATCTGCTATTAAATTGATGAACGTTTATCTGAGCTGGAATAGTTATTAAAGACAATGTTGGTCAGTTTGAAAACAAATATCTCGCTGTTAAGATTACTGTGCCCCTTTATTTACAGAGAAATGTTTTCCCCATCAAATGTATTCCGAAACGGAGCAACGTGAAACGTGTTTTCAATTATGTGTGGCACTTAAAAAACTAAAGCTCACAGAAATTTAATTTAAAACAAAATCACAAATATTCATCTCTCGCTATATACAGCAACATGGTACATTGCATTTGTAAATCAACGAGTTATATTTCAAAAGTGTTACATGGGAATTAACTTCTATTCTGTTCAGATAGTTAACACACTCCTGTTATAAATTACAATATAATATATTCCGAAGGAATATGGATAGCCATGAATGTTATTTTTGCAACATAATTGTGAAGTAAAAAATGTTGCTGTATGAACTCATACAAATACAAAAGACAATAAACAAGTTAGTATTTGCAATGACTTTTTTAAATAAATAGTTCCTTTCAAATTGTATCTAAAATAGGAATGCGTACTTTCTATGAGTTTCCTATTGATGCAACTTTTCTGGTGACCTACATTGTAACAACAACTGAAGGTTTCCAAAGGAAACAAATTGGTATAATTGTAAGCATGATTGGACTTTTACTTTTGTTAAGTAACATTCAGCTTGCAACTTACAGTCAATGACAAAAGTTAAGCATGTATTTTCAATTAAATATACAAAATAATGTTTAGAAGTACAAATACATTTCTACCAACTTTGCAATCTGAATTCGAAAATAAAACTTGTACTCTAACGCACATATATCATAGTCGACAGAATATGATCACATTATAATCATGCAATACAATGCTAGTAAGCGTTTACATCTAAAGTTTTATTTTGGATGTTTTGTTGAGGCAATCGTACAACACAATTTGACAGACAGCTTTCTACTAAATGGCTTGGCAATATACAAGAGTGGATCGCAGAATATTATCATCAGGTCTTTGAGAAATCCAGTCTAAAATGTAACCAAGTTTATGGTCTGGTTGGTTTAACTAACTGTTTTTGTGAATTATGAACTATTAATCTCGAACGATATATGCATGCACATTCAAAGGTTTGCCAGTCCTACTTCAACAACCTACTGATTGGGAATATGTTGAATACTTTATCATTTTAACTGTGTTGATATTTACAATAACAGAATTCATGGTTAAAATACTCCCAGATGTGCATGCTGTATTTATGAGTTCATCAAAAGAACATGTTTCAATAGCTGGGTGGCAACTTCAAAGACTTCGACTAGCAGCTTGGGTGGGAAAATGTGCTGATATTTACAATGACTGAATTCAAAAACAGAAAGATCCCAAGATATACATGTCATGATAAGAGTACACTAGAATTTAGCTTTCATTGTCGTGTTCATTTCTGTTTGTAGCCTAACAAAGTGCATGCGACCTCGAAATCAAGACACAGCAAGGCTTTAGCAAAACGTCGTTTGCAAATTTGAATAAGTAATTTGGTGTTAATTGGCAAACTGATTTAGAAGAATACCAAAGTTTTTTTTAGAACTGAAAGTTTGGATGGAATAGCAGCCAAGTGTAAGAAAATGTGATGCCTGGCTAAGTGGTTGTACTAAGACCATGCATTGGATTGACACAATTCAGTCTCACCCTGAAGGACTAACAAGAGTTACGTCGCTGTCAGGTTATTCTGAGTATCTAAGGTCACCAATATTGGCGCAAAGCCCATACCGAATTCAATTGACGAAAACGAAATTATGCAATGCTTACCAATTTAAAAGCGGCAATTGTCACAAGATAATGATGTTCAAAATAATATTAAGTTTGGACAAATGGGATATAGGTTAGGGTTAGGGTTAGGGTCACCAATATATTTCCACGATTCGAGATATGGCGGTCTAATTAGTTGCACAGATTTGAAAATATGAAAGGATGTAATGTTTATGTATCAGGCTATGGAAATGAACTTTGGACTCTTTCTGGCATTTCTGCCAAAAGTTGAATTTTCAACTAAACCAACACAGATGACGTATCATTGTGCAGAATTACCAGACGCTCCGAATAGGCGGACACGGATGTACCTGTCATAGTTATATAGTATGTGGAAATTAAACTCAATGGCAATCAACATTTAGTCTATTCTACAAAGTTAAACATTGCCTTCGATGGGACTGCAACTTTTGCTGGTGGGACTCCAATTTTGACCGAATTGGGAGTCCTGTACTGCTATTAAAATCATAGTGAGACATCTCTCTCTCTCTCTCTCTCTCTCTCTCTGTATATATATATATATATATATATATATATATATATGGAAGAGCATTCTGAAAGAATATGATTGAGAAAGATTTAACAATTCAATGGCCCGTTGAAATGTCTGCGTAACTAATGTCAGAGAACAGTTCAGATGTTTTCTGGTGCCCATGAACTTGATTGATATATAAGAAGTTAGTTTAGATCACGTTCTTGATCTGTCGTTTTACACGATATCGTGTCAAGTGTGCCCGAACTATACTAATTACAACAGGCTATGTTCTGATCAACTTGATTGTTTAGTATGTTGACATTATGATACCTTCTGAATTTTTTCGTGAATTTCGTAGTTTGAAGTTATTCTTTCTCTACAATCTAAGCAACATAACAAATTAGAATTAGCAAGTTTAGTAGAATTAAACGTATTGTGTTTTCTGAATATAATTCCAATTTGTAACAGAAGTGCTATCACTAGTCCAAAATGATTATTTTTTTCTCTCAAATCAATGAATTTAATGATGTGCCAATAGTCTTATTTGTACTGATGAGCCATTACTAAAGATATCTCTGAAAGAAATTCACAGTAATGTTTAAATCTGAAAAGACAATGAGCAGTTTGCAGTTCCAATGAAGACGTTAAATAAAACATTTTTTTTAAAGATAATAACTGAATGCAACAAAAGACTGATTCAAATTGAAAGATGTTGAGATAGGCATAAACGAATTATGTTGATCACATATTTTAGATACAAACATAGGATACACTAAAAGAACCATAATGTTGGTTAATATCCTATCAAATTAGGAATCGGTTCACTTACATTATAGCAAATAACATGGCAAGCATATTTTGTTTAAAGAAAAGTCAATGCCATGAAATCTAATCAAAGTAAAAATATTATATGTAAATGATCGTTATCGTAAAATAAAATCTGCAATTTCTTTTTTCTTTCTAAATACAAATTCCTTTGGGCATATCCTTCAATTATATACATATATCAAAACAAACAGGGATCGATGAGGCGAAACGTTAATATATGTGCGAAAACCTGATCGTGTTGCATTATATGATCTAATTGGGGTTTCGGCTCCATAAACTAACTACATAGCTACATTGCATTCATTCCACATAAACAGATTATAATTTCATCAAACCTAACTTGATTGATTATTCTCATCTGACTATATTTCTGGCTATCACTTTAATCTAGTATCCCTTACAAACAGTCCTAAATACTTTATCCCAAAAGGACTGAACTTTCAGAACTTACCTTGATGTTAATTGTTTATAATGCAACATACTTTAAATTGGACGGCATAGAATGTTCCAGTCCTCATAGGTAACTTCATAATCATTAACATTTGTAGTGTGATCTTGGTTGTAAAGAATGGAATAAAAGCTATTTAAAAGGCAACAATGCATGTTGTATAATTAAAATATCTCAGTGAATTGAGATAAAGAAATATTTCTTTATACCTACTATCAAACTCCTAAAGTGTGAAAGTCTTTATGCATATATATATATATATATATATATATATATATATATATATATATATATATATATATAAGCATTGAAATCTCCTCAGTATCGGGAAGTAAAAGCAGTGATTTATTGAAATTTTAATGTTTCCTTCAGTACGTATTAGTGTTTGGAAAACAGCCGCATATAAAGCAAAGTTTGAACAAATCTAAACTTTGGAATCAATTAAAATATTTATTCTAGTAGAATTGGAGAATTCATACATTTCTGCATATTAAAATAGACAAAGTCCTTGTGGAACAAACATGTTATTCGTTTGCTTTATCAATAGAGTCAGTAAAACTGGTAACTACTAGAATCAATGGTTTTCAGCAAGAGGTTTAATCCCATTTGTAAATGGCCCTTACAATCAACGATGGGACCGATAAAGGTCTCACCGAAACGATCTAGTCTCATAAATATATATGAAAGCTTTCTTTCACACAAAACATGCGGAACACTTCTTATCGTGTCCAAAATAATTGTTTCTAGATGCTTTTTTTCAAACATCGATGAATGTCAGAGTAATCCATGTCAGCACGGTACCTGTCAAAACCTTGTGAACAGTTACACATGTACATGTAACGTGGGGTACACTGGATACAATTGTGATACCGGTAAGCCAATCATTCCCCCGATATATAAATATCATCACTGTAATCTCGTCAGTATTGGCAAGTAAAGAGAGAGAGAGAGAGAGAGAGAGAGAGAGAGAGAGAGAGAGAGAGAGAGAGAGAGAGATTTATTGAAATCCTAATATTTGTTTTCGTACGTATTGAAGTTTTAATTCAGGGGCATACAAACAAATTTAGAATCAATGAACATATTTCATCTAGTCAGATTGGAGAAATAATAAATTACTGCATATTAGAATAAACCAAATCTAGTGAAAGACACTTGTTATTCGTGAGCTTTAAGAATAGAGTTAATAAAACTGGAATCTACTAGAATCGACGGTTTTCAGCAAGAGGTAAAATCCCATTTGTAAATCGCCCTTACAATCAATGACATGCTCCGTAAACTCCTTACAAAAGCGACATTCTCTAATACATATATATGAAAGCCTTGTTTCAAACAAACATGCGAAACACATATTGACTTTTCAGACATCGATCAATGCCAGAGTAATCCATGTTAGCACGGTACCTGTCAAAAGCATCTGAACAGTTACACGTGTAAATGTAACGTGGGGTATACGGGATACAGTTGTAATCAAGGTATGCGAATCGTTCCTCGCACAACATGTTGCTAGATATGGCTATAGTTCGTAGCGCGATATTGGAATGTAGCAGTGAGAGAGACTTCAAATGACCTATTATACAATATGAATTGATCAGACCTTACTGCTGACGAAAAACTGAATTATACTCAGACGTCTGCAATCTTATTAAATAAGATTGAGATCCTACATTGTGTTGCGATCTATAATGACTATAGCTGCACTAACCAGGTGCATATGAAACACATTAATTAATTATACACTGATATATTTGATAGAGTCAATCATTGGACACTCTTTAAACAATTTATTGATATTAAAATACATGTTAAAGCGTAAGCTCGGTCATTGTTACGAAGGGTTACATCTGCCACCAAATGAGTTATTTCTTAACAATTTTAGTTTTGCTGATGATATGTCATTGATAAGTCCTTCTATAATAGGTTCAAGGAAATTATTAACGATTTGTGAACAATACTCCTTTGAGAATGAATTAATGTATAATACAAAACCATTAGTATGTGTGGTCTTTTAGCCAATTTCTTTCAAATTACCATCTCCTACCCCTGTTCATCTTAACGGCAATGCTCTTACCTAGGTCAACAGTTATACGTATTTGGGTCATAGTTTGAAATCGAATCGGTCGTATAATGAAGATATGATGAGACAATACCGATCTCTGTTTACTCAAACAAACATACTTCTTCGTAAATTCAATAATTATGCATTGAATATCAAAATTAGATTATTCAAATATTTTTGCTGCACCATATATTGAACTCCTCTGTGGATAAACTATAGTCAGTGTATAAAAAGAAAACTATTTATTGATTATAATAATAGTCTTATTTTTTTATGAGGTCTTACAAGGTGGAAAAGTGCCTCCAACATGTTTTTTAATTATAATATATTCCGCTTTGACGAAATAATGAGAAAGTTTGCATTCTTAATGATAACAAGAATATCTAATAGTAAAAACTGTATATTGAAAACGCTTTGGAAATATGATATTCATGTAAATTCTCATATTGTTAGTAGATGGAACAAATTGCTCTTTAAATGTGTAATTTAATTTTAATAATGTATGGCGCATTTAATAGTTGTAGATATGATATAAATATGTATACATATGTACTTTTATGTTTACAATGTTTTATTACTTTATATCTATATTTAAATTAGAGGTATGGACTTTGAAGTCTGAAATAAAACATTCTTATCTGATCTTAATATATATATATATATATATATATATATATATATATATATATATATATATATATATATATACATATATATATATATATATATATAAAGTGTATGTCTGTGTCTGTGGGTGTATTTGTGTGCGTGTGTGTGTATGAGTGTTCTCGAGAAATTGGGGTCTTTAATTAATACACTCCCCTCTAACTGGGGTCTGATTACGCAAAGACCCCAGTTACCAAAGACTCCATTTCCGAAAACCATAAAAATAAAATCTAATATGCCGATTTTATTATAATAGCATTTATTAAAATTGACCCCAATTTCACCTTTTACTTTGCTATGATTTCACATCGAAAAAGTGAACCGTATTCAGACCATAATGTTGGAAATATTGTCTTCGCGCGTGTCCTTTTGTTTCCGGCACCATGATATGGCACCAACAGAAAATCCCGGAATATATTGTGCAGGTAGGTGCAGGTAGGTCTTTTGTTAATACGCATTCATTTTTTTTTTAATCTAACGAATGATAAAACATAATAAAAATGATGGGTAAAATTACAGCAAAAGAATCGCTATATTATATGCTGGTCATACAAAGAGAACAGTCATAACTTAATTTTGTTTAAGTGTGTATGTCAGGAAGGGTCTCACAGGCACTTAATTCTGGGTAAATTAATGTATACACTCACAATATAACATATGGAGAGTATATACATTAATTTACCCAGAATCAAGTGCCTGTTGAAGGTCTCAAAGAGTTGCACTAATTTTTGTTTTGAAAATGAGGAAACGAGGCCGTGAGACTCATAACTAATGTTATTTTAGATTCGCAGCCCAAAAGTGGTTTTGAAGCATTGTGTGTATAGCCTACCTTTCTCGCATATTTTCACGACTGCCTGCTCCATGGCAATCCACATGGGCTCGTTACAAAGGAAATTATGAGTATTCGTCCATGAATCAAGGGAGTGGGGTTTGCGTGTCTAAATGTTATATTGTTATATTGTACCAGGTTAGACCCCCCTCCCACCAGCCCTTAATTCATGGACGGATAGTCCTCATTTTCTTTGTATCGAGCCCCAGTGTGGCAATCCGTGAAAAGTATAATTAAATCAGGCTTGCATCAAGTCTACCAAATCTTGAGTTTCTTCTAACCCTTCATAGGTATGATACCTTCAGCGAATACGTTGCATCAAGGGTACGCTGACATGATTTTAAAAAATGATGTTTTGAATGGGTATTAAAGTTTAATATGCAATTTGACATGTTTTGGTCATTGTTATGCATAATGTGTATATTGACAGGATTTAGACATGCTCAAAGCATTGTATATACTTGGCAGCAAAGCATGACATAAATGTGGAGGAAATTTACGAAAACTCCATTATCATCTACGTGAAATCACATGATATCAACAAAATAATATGGCCGATTGAAAACTGATGTCACTGCGATACTCAAAGTCAATCAAATACACACATTAAGTCTATATTAAGATATGTTGATACATGTAGGCTATATTTGAATCAGTAAATGATGAATGTTAACACCTTAAGTCTCCATGCTATATGTTGTTGACTGCTCACGTGATTTGCATACACTATAAATACCTACAAGCACGATAAATACCTAATTAACAATTTTAGTGAGGCTAAGCACGATTTGCACTGTGTAAATTTTGTATCCATTATGGTACAGCTAGATCTCCTGGGTTAGCTCAAACCAGTCTGAGAATTATGAAGTATTAATTTGCCCTTAATTTATTTCATACTGGTGGGGTCAGAAAATTTATACATTACAAATAACAACAAAAGCAATCATAAAAGTTAATAACAGTTTATCGATGTGCTTATTAAAAGAGATCTGGTTACTGCATTTAGACTTGTTAATTATGACCATTTTGTCATGACATTTATTATGTCAATAAGTGTTGGGACACTTAAAATGTTGTTCTTTATTTGAGTCTTGGGATACAGAAAAAAATACTTATCGTTTCATATGTCAAGATTTACGGTAGCCAACCCCAAAAAATAACATTTACAGATTTATACTTTGGTAATTGTTTGAAGTTTTGAGCTGCCCGCACCTTTCCAAACGTGTATTGTTTCCAAACTTATTCTACTTATACTCAAGTATGTACAGTAGGTTATGTAATATGCCCATTATAGGGTGCTTATCATGAGTGATGCTAGTAGTAGAAGTCCTGCGGTTTTTGTCATGATGCTTTTTTCTTAGCTAGGCAACTGTTTACACATCCTTATACGTGGCATGACAGAAATGGTTCTTAGACTAATTTTGATTGCACAATCGGCCTTGGAACACTCAATCTCATAATTTTGAAATTGTGTTCATCAAAGACGTTTTATAAATGCGTGTTTAAATACAGGCTCCCTAGAAAACAGCAAATGGTTAATTCATAACATGCTTCATCTTCATTGGGGAAAAAACTGCTATTGACAGTGATTTTTTTAAAGTTTTGAAATACTTAAGATTGTTGGAGCTGGAAAAGTGTTCAATGATGTACCATTTGAGCCTGAAAATGATATTGAATTGGAGTTTAATATACCTTAAATGGGAAAAATACTGGTCAGTCCCCTATTAAGGATGTGTTTTGAAATTACTTTCAGTATTATGTATATTTGTTTGCATTTCTTAATGATTATATGTTAATTCATAGACTTGTAGACAACTTTAAATGTTTTTTTCTAAAGGACACTGGCCTACATCCTTGCTGTATTATTGTCTTAGCTTTCAAATCACGTTATTTACATGAAAATTTGTGCATGTTTGCATGAAAAGGTAACACAGCAGAATCAGTCTTATTGCTGTGTTCAATTTTTAATTTCGTTGGATTTATTCACTGGAATTAATGCTCATTAATATTATTGAACTTCAATAATAATTCGAAGTTGTAGTGAGATCAGAGTAGAACATTTTGGATTATATTACTGTGAAACATTTAAAGACTATTAACACATCCCCACACTCCAAGCCATAATCCATGTTTCATCTGATTTGGCACATCAACACATTTAGTATTGGAATTTATTCGTAATTCAATCGGAACTTCATACAATGAATTTGTTTGAGGTACTATTCAGGATTTAATGCACAATATTGTTAATTTTAGTTTTATTTTTTTTAATTTTACTTTGTAATCTAGGGAAATGAACTATGTGTTAAATTTGAAACAACTATTTGCTTTGCATCTTACTATGCGCTCATCATTAAGAAGTTAGAGTTAGGACTGGTCGGCTCGATATAAGGATAATGTAACTATATGTGACATGATGCACATGTCTGCAGCATGAATCCCTAGTGCTAGACATCACTATTAACTGCACACTGTAGTAATGGTAGCAGAAAAACTGTAAAAGATACGTTAAAAAACAAATCTCACAAACACTTGTTGCTCTTCGCTACTTTGTTTTATTTAGTTTACGAACATAGACTCCTAACAGTAGACAAAGCAGTATACTATGCATAATTAACCAGTTACCTCATATTGATGGCTTTGTTGGCAGGAATCTACATGTACCAAAGGGTCACCGAGTGACAGAGTGGACTAAAGCGCTGTCCATTGTGGATCACTGCCCTCTCACCTCTGTCTGCATGTGTCTGAGTCTCAGATTAGGCCAAGGTGGGTATGTGCGAAACATTCCCAGTATCTTCTGATGGGTCGGTGATTCTTTCTATGGCTTTCCTGGGTTCTTCCTCCACCATTAATACTGGTCGCCATGTATGGCCTATCCTGTGCTGAAAAATAACGTTAAAGCCTGCAACAAAACATGCACCAAAGTTAAACACTGCAGTATGGTATACATAGAACACCTGATATTTTGTAACTACTTGACAACATGCACATATTTCTCCTAATTTACTGTTATCAGGAACATTTGCTAAGAATTCGCATTTGAATGGAGGTGATGGGTTAAAAGAAGTAGCCCAATGAGTGATATAGATACCAATTATGAAATCTGTAGAAATAAAGACTAGTCTATTTAGCACATAATTATTGATTCTGACCATTAGGAGACTGAAGTCCAGTATGACTTTTAATTGGATCTTTATTTTGTTTTAGGCTGGCAAGATAATCCTGTCACCAAAAAAATAGGACCGGTATTGGTGTGAAACAGGACTTGATCAAGATGGGTTTGAAAAATTATATATATATATATATATATATATATATATATATATATATATATATATATATATATATATATATATATATATATATATATATATATATATATATATCCAATCATATGGTTGTAAATTTGAATTTATCTTGGATGTGACAAAAGACAATAAACCAAGAGTCATTTTAGGCCTTGTGTCCTTTTAACAATACTAATGTGTTTTATCCATGTTCATGGTGATTGGGTTTTTGTGCACCTGTGTCAATGTTCTAGGGACCGCAGGTTTATGCATGTTCATACACTGTATGCATTTGGGATCCCAATTTTAACAATGTTATGGGACCCCAGTTTCAACTGTGTGCTTGAGGTGATGGGACCCCAATTTCCTGTTTGAACACTTTTTCATACTTTTGGATTGAACATTTAGCACGATTGATTTATTTCACAATATTGAACTTTTTTCAATTTTAATTTTGTATTCTAGGGAAATAAACTATTTGTGCATACATGATATGCATTTGGGACTCCAATTATAACAGGCGTTTATGGAACCCCAGTTTCAGCTTTGTGTGTCTGGGATGGTAAAATTGCACAACAGCTGTCGTAGCTAAAATGTTAAATTATTCCTTTTGTTCAAGCAGATACTTATAAAAATATGTTGACAAAGCCCCAGGGCTGGTGACTATAAAATAATCATTGTGCATTATTGTCTATGAATCATTCTATTGCATGGATAAAATCATATTGAAAAGCATTGGTTAATGATCTAATCAAACGGTTCAATTCAGTGTATCAAATATCATAACAATTGAGTCACTGTATTCTGGGGATCCGTTAACAGTGTTTGTGGGACCTCAGTGTCAACTTTGTACATGTTGTTGCAATTGAGTCATTGTATTCTGGGGACCAATCTTAACCCTTTAGCTACTACAGCTGTTGTGTAGTTTCACTACTGCTGAGTGCTATCATATCAGTTACTGAGACTACTGAATCTGTTGATTGCTAGATTGAATACTAGACCATTAAGGAGAAGAGATACTGACAATAAAAACATGGTTACATTTATTTTCATTATTTCGTTAGTTTTTAGGGGATTTCAGTGACATCAAAAAGCTTACCTTGTGTAGTGTCTGTTATTCATCTATTTCCACTTTTTGTAATCGTACATCCCATCATAAAAGAAATCCCAGTCATGTAAACTGTTTTGAATCCCACAAAAATCAAATATTTACATACGTCCATATACAAACATAAATGAAATCCACACTCTAATTATAATGTTGAGAGTGGTACTTCTCAGAACAGTCAGTATCCACACATAAATGGCGATGTATATCCCTAGAGATTCCCATATGCCCATGATGCTGATTTCAGACCATTTCATGTCTTGCTTTTGGTCCCTATTTTCTTGGCAGAATCATTCCTTTCTTTCACAATCTTTTCCATGAGATATTCTGGAAACAAGTCTTTATAATTGCTTAGTGGTCTATTCCCGCTTGTTGAACCACCATGAGAAGCAACACGGCGAGGCCATCACTCATTTGTGCAAGTGGGATTATGTCCGTCTTGTCATCCGATTAAAATAACTTGCATCTGGTTTAGAAATGGGACTAACTTCAATATCTGATCCATTTGCTGAGAATGGTCCATTAAACTCTTCGATATTGCTTGCACTGAACCTATTACAGTTGCTCATATCTGAATCGGAATCCATCATTGTTTATATCAACAACACATGTTCCATAAGGAGCGGTGAATCCATTACAGTGTTTCTAAATTTAACCTCTCAGCTTTCAAACTTGTATCAAAATATTGAATAAATAATCCTCGCAATGGTTATGATAATATAACATATGTACATTTCCATACTTTCAACCAATCAACGTTTAGTTAACATAGCAGTATTCTGGGCACACAAGCGACACTGGGGTTTTCATTACTGCTGAACTTTATGCACATAGGCGACGCTGGGGTAGTAAACTTGGCTTATTGGCACTGCATATATACATCAGTGAGTGTCAGGAGATGCTTAGATGCGGTAGTTGTAGCAAAAGGGTTAAGCATATGCAAACACACTACATGCATTTGGGACCTCAATGTTAAATGTTTATGAGACCAAAACTTCACTTTTGTGTGTCTGTAATGATTGGACCCCAATTTCCAGTTTGAACACTTGTTACACGCATCTAGCATCTGTTTCATTTACCTTTAGTAGGTTGTTCTTATTTGCGGCCATTTTTGTCTGAGCATTATCACAGTGGGATCGCCTACTACAGTCTTCAAATGCACCACATTAGCTATTATGAACCAGTTAAGTAAATCATGCAATGGTGGTTTATACCTGACCTCTTTGACCTTTTAATTGCCTTTATTTAAATGCAAAAATTAGTTTTATATCAGCTTTAGTGATGACTTTGCACCATTTATGCTTTTGTGAATACTGTTTTAGCTTGACATGCTACAATACGGCAGGTCAACATCTTGAAAAAAATTCCAGATTTCTTCAGCATAATCGGAGTTTTGTCAGGTAAAATTACATGTTTTCAATAAGCCTGATGAGCGTCTCACTTATCTAAAATTAGAGAGGTCATGGGTTTCAGGCTATCAAATTATTTAACTATGTATAACATCCTTACAATATAATGCTTCATTATATTACTCAAGTAAAGTTTTAAGCTTTGGTTATTAGGAACATCTTATTTTAATTTTAAATGTATTGCTTTTGTCCATTATAGGTGATGGTATCTTTGCGAAGGTGGCTTTCAACAGAGGTGATGTTCTACTTGAGTATGTAGGGGAAGGGATTGACGGATTAGAAGATGAGAAAAGAGAGACAAATATAGCAGGAAACAACAAAGTCATAAATACAACAGATATTACTTCTTTGGCTTTAACTATCATCAGAAGAAACATTTATAAGTTTCAGCCAATATAAGTATTATATATTTAATATTTAATACAGTTATCAGGGCTTACACTGCCAGGAGTTGTGGGCTATAAATTCTCCAATTAAAACCTCATGTAGTGAGTACATATAGAAATTCAAATAAAAGGAATTTGCCGAGAGCACCAAAAGATTGCCTATGTAAGAAAATATTGTCACTTGAATCAGAACATAGATTGAACCTTGAATTGCACGATAATATAAGTGCTACATGTGGGAATATTGTGTTGTTGTTGATTGTTTAGTGTTTAGCTGTTTTATGTCGCAAATGAGATATGAATTTATGTACAAATTCCAAGTCCTGCAGGTTGTTTAATGAAAGTTTTATTGCTAACTGGAAATTTTCATAGAAACCGAACCTATAAATCAGCAATTAAGCTTTGATTCATTAGTGTTTGCTTACAATAAATACAAATGTTTTCACCAGCAGAGGTGCTCCATTAACCTGTGCTACCAGTCAGGAGAAAGTGGCTTCTTCACTGCATGCCATTCAAAGCATGGTATAGAGTAGAGGTCATATCAGACACAAAAAGACATCCTATCATCCAGATGTATTGTTTGGGAAATTGTGTACTATTTGTTGTATATAATAGTTATAATCCATTAATTCGGTCTAAATCAGATTTTGTTGGCATGTTTAAATTAAATGGCTGTATGCATGATGCTTAACACCTTTCAAGTTACACTGAATGTTTCTGTGTGCAATTATCATACAGCTAAAATTTGTATAAAATGTATTTATACATGATCCCCAAATTTAGCTGAATAAGAGTTACTGTCCTTTTTTTACTTTTAGTGGATCTTCAGCACGAAATATTTAGGTAATGCTGAATTTGAAAATAAACACAATATAATATTGTGGTACATTCATTTGATTTTCTGTCAGATTTCAAAAGAACACTTCTTCAAGAGAGCTTTAATTAAAATGACTGAATTCACAGACTGATTTTAGTTTATCAGAGTTGTTGGTGTTGGCAATAATAGACCTCCTTCTCACCAAATATTGAACAAGGAACAAGATAACGTCGGCTTATTATCACTGATTAATATTCAGATTCTCTATAGATACATGCCATAGACTTGGAAAAGTTTGTATTCATTCAGCGGTGTAGAAAATTGCCTATTAATACTGGAAGGGATGATAATGAAATATTTGTATAGCCCATTTTGCATATACTAGGGTTGTTTAGGTAAATGCGGATGAAAGTGAGATAGAATAAATTCTAAAGACCATTCCAATGTCCTGAAATCGGTAAACAGAGCCCAACACTCTAAGACTTGCATTATAAAGACATCTGCACCGAGATATAATTATGCATGTACTAAATTGAACTATATCAATTCATTACAGATCAGACTAAAGAACACTAATGTCTTACAGATTTGTCCCTTAAAATATGATGTAGACATGTTGGTATTGTAATTACAATTTGAATTTTTTTTTCTTCATGGGGTGGTTGGTATTTCTTTTATCTGCTATTCATCTCTTGGGTCTAGATTAATGTGATTTGACGGTTTTGTTTTAGTAGGTAGTTTGGACAGATTTTTTAATATGATTGCTGATCTATTTAAAGGATTGGAAGATGGTTCTTTTTGTAAGATGCATTTGCTTTTACTTTAGCAGCATAGATGCCACATCTAGAGGACACGTTTGCCAATATGTGAACGATGCTGCCGACCGCACAACATCGTTCAATGCACGAATGAAATATGAGGTGTACCATTTGACTATGGAGATAGAAAGAACTTGTACAGGCAGAATACGTTAGAGCATTCATATTTGTTTTATCCCCATCCCAGCGACTCTTTGAGTGATATATATTAGGTAACTTCTTCAAAGGTTTATCATGTCTCTCTATAATTTCTAGATACAGTTATGACATTTTAATAAAGTTTTGTATTCAGGTGTAGACCACACGACCGTATATAAGTTTGAGGGTCATTGTCCTCAAAAGTTTTGTTGAATTAGCACATTGGCACAGTGTATTAGTACACGAGTTGTAAAGTTGACAGTTTGAATCAGGCTTTGGGTAATTATTGAATACATTCGTAACATTGAAAATTGACGTCAGAATTAACTTGTCCGGAAACAAGATCAATATTGTCAAGTACATTTCCCAAAAGCATGATTCGCCAAAAACATAATGAATTAATCGTGATTCTAATTGTTCACACTCCAAAAAGTACTGAACAAAATCCACAGCTTCTGTTTGGAGTGTTGAAAATCTGAGCCAGTTACTTCGAATATCAGATTAGTACTAGAGCTTAAACATCGACTGTGTGATCTGACATAATGATCATTCACATCACTGAATATAGTATAAATAGGGGATTTCCCGTGATGGTGGCACTATGCATACCATCCAAAAATGGCTACTTTTTACAGTGAGCAACCAAATGTTTTCGATTAGAATGGTGTAGAGGTGTCAAAACAGGTCTGTGCTAGTTGTATTACTTACTGGTATCTTAAAACTCCTATCTAGTATTACTTTAATATACCTTGTTGAGCCGATTCCCATCATTAGGTTAAGTTCAATTAAATTTCCCCCCCCCCTCCGCTAATTATCTTCTGCAGATATATTTTGTGGAATGTGTGGCACCAATTGTAAAGGATATGACCTTAATTGCTGTTTTCTCTAGGTTGGTGGAATTTTGTTTAAAGTTTCTCCATAGTCGTATCAAACTTATTTCTTTGTTGTCTTATACTTTTCAGTTCTATAATCTAGAAAGATATGCACCAGCACTGTACCAGTTGCAGTATCAACAAAGAGACATAAAAGAATCAAATCAAAAACTCAGCGAAGACCTTGGACAAGTCGAAACAGGAATGCTGTGCTCAAACACTTCGGTTGTTTCATCAGTATGCTTAAAGTGCCTAGGCAAGACGATGTACTTATTGTTCTTGCAAACAAACCATGTCTTTAATCAAGATCTTAAAGACTTTGTTTACAATCACATTCAAAGAGCTAAAATAAACATGAACATGTGATGTCATTTGCACATTAAGTGATTTTTTGTCCATTATGAATTGTACCCTCCGTCATGTTTTCAAAAGCATTTGACAAAGCGCAATTGCAATTTAGCTCAGTATTATTTAATTCATTCATACGATACAAATTCAAAACCAAACATTGTTTTGGTACCACAAACAGTTTTAATTTTGGAAACAAAATCATCAACAGCAAGTGCATTGTTAATAAAATGCCTCATTTAGTAGATAGAGTTGCGTCAGGTCCATGATTTTCATATGGATGCTTGCATAGTAGCAAAGTTAACGCATACAAGATACCGACTACTAAATGATATGTAGTATAATTAAGAAATTAAGATAAAGGGTTAAAATAATACAGTGAAGGAATAACGTGTATCATAAAAATGAAGTTCCTGTAGAATATAGAATTTAGCATTTCTTATTACATGCCAAGCTTTCCAAAATGCAGTTTGAGGAATAAAATGGCTTGGTAACATTTGTTTAAAATTCCTTATTTTCATTTAAATTATCAATGACTTGACTGCATTTCAAAGAAAACAATTAGATATTAGTATTAGCTATATTTTTATTACTATAAGAAAGATAAAAAACAATACGCATATGCATGCAAAATCAATGTACTAAATAAAATATTAAGAAAAACAATATTGAGATCAATGATCAATACAAATATTTGGAAATAATATTCTAAAACAATGGCTGATATGTTTATGACAATTTTAAAATTAAGATATTTAATCAGATATTTTAAAATAGAGAAACTTTAATTGTTTCTTTATCAGATATTTACTCTTGTATTTAGGATTTTGTGTTTACAGCAAAAATTATAACGATAAGGGCGACATGACCAAAACCGCAGATGAGTTTGATAATGAGTGAAATCCACACATACAAATTAGGTAATCTGGCATCTGATCTGCTAACTTGGATGCACCTCTGGAAGCATATGTCTTATCTAACCTTGATCAAACTTAAAACATGATTTTATATCATACAAATGCTTGCTGGGTTTCATAATGAGTGAGATTTATTATCATCAAGGTCGACATTTATTATGAGAAAGATACTGCAAGTGCATTGTGCCTTTATGTTTTGAAATAACCTCTGAGACTATCATACATAAGGTACGATCAACATGATATAATGTTTGGAAGACATGTTATATTGAATTTGATCTCATAATATTGCATAAACATGATTAGTGAAATGGTTACATAAGTCAGATGAGCAATAACAGGCCCACCAGAGCCTTTTGTTAACTCTTTATTGGATTATGCCATCTTAACATCAAATGCAAAGGTAGTAAATTGACTTTTTCGTTAGGATGATACTCACCAGCTTTTGCAGCATAAGCGAGTGATTATTGAAATTATGAAATGCATTAATCTTATCTGTTGTTTTTCTCTGTTTTATTCGATATTATGAGTTGTCTGTTGCAATTTCAATATGTCTTTTTCAAGTGTTTGAAATGAAATGATGACTTTGTTTAATATTATTCATTTCAGTCTACTTAAAAACAACGTAATATCATATTGTGGTAATAAAGGAGTATACATATATTTTATAATCATCTCTTATCATAAATCTGTTTTTTTTAGCTTTGAGATTTTCTTTGCTCTTTCATTGCTGTCATTTTTTTGTTATTGTTTTCTCTCCACCTGTTTATATATTTTCAACTGTTATCTTCCATAGTATTACATACTTAGAAAAAGCAAAATTCTAATTAGATTTAGAAAGCTTCAAAAAGAATGTAGTCCGGTAGATTGAATATACGATTATCGTTGAGATTTAAGTCAATCTTAATTGCTTCTCTTAATGCAACATTTTTCCTCATCATTTTTAAAACTAGTATAAAGCAGAAATTAAAAGTAACAAGGAGATAAATCTCCAAACGTTATCTAAATTATTTACACAACTTATGTGACACGGAAAACAAATATTAGTCACATGTGCAAAACATATGATTCAATTATACCATGCAAAAATGTTAGTTTTACATCTAAATATCTGATTCCGGTATTCACGCTATTAATTGCATGTAGTTGGCATTAATAGGAAACAAATTCTCTTCACTCCGATGGCTAAGTGGTTAGAGCCTCCGCCTTGGATGCGAGAGATTGCCCGTTTAAACCATGACAAAGCCATACTAAAGAGTTATAAAAATGGTACAAACAGCTACCTGACTAGGCAATCAGCAATAAAGAGGTACGTGTTAGGACTCGTTGGCCTTTTGTCAGGATAATATGACTGGGTGAGACATCATACTACATGTCTTCGGCATTGTTGCGAAATGACTGAAAAAGCCACATTAAAAGTCCAGACCACACATACATTTTTAAATCATCTCTGATGCTAAAATACACTGCGTTAATTGAGCAAGCCTTTAATTGCATTTAGTTGGCATTAATACTGTACTTAACGTATGCCCTCGGGAGATTAAAAAACTACTCTTTAGGGCACAGACCCCTTTGAACACCAGAAATATCAATTCGAATACTTCTTACTGTTATGAATTTTGGTGATGAAAATAAAAGTATTGTTTGGTTTTCATCCGTATATTTGTATCTGTTATCATCGTTCATGCTTGATTTGACTTTCGCAGATAGCCGTGCGTATCATGCCATTGATGCTATTCCATGTGGTGTTAGTAGATACTACTAATGCATCACGTGGTTAACCATCTTCTCAAATGATAGATTTATGATTTATTCAATGCTACTGAAACGATTCCTTCCTCGAAATTATTGATTTAGTTTAATCCAAACTTGGACTGGTCCCTGGGGCAACCGCCAGGGTGGCAAGCACTTCCACGCTTGCAATACCCAAGCATATGGCACGGAGTTTCCACGCCGTCACCACACGATTCACAATACTGACAGTCATGTTCGCACTTATGTGCAGCCTACCTGTCAGAGAGGCGGTCATATCAATAACATCCAAAGAAGTCGCTCGACAAACCTGGTCCTTGATAGCCGCATCAGACGGATCTGCCGGGTCCATCATGCCCATGACCCTAATGGTACTAATATGAAGATCTACGAAATGGAACCATCAGTATAAGCAGTCAGGATCAACACATGCAAAAAATTATTTTTACCGTCATCGCGTAGGGCAATGAGGTCTGTAAAGTTTTCGACGCTCTTTGAGGTCATGTCCAGATGACAAGGATTTGTATAAAAGGCCTTGGCTACGCGGTTAACAACATCGGCATCTACATACTCGTTGACCCAAGATATTCGAGGGCAAATTTGTTTGTGATGATGTTTTTATCATCGATATACTTCTTAACTTTCTCGTACTTAGTATGAACATATTCCTTGTCAACAACTTTGGACGCTTGATCTTGTAAACATCCATGTTGTTTGGGCATCCCAGGAGTTTGTATAATGTAATTCAAATCATTTACTTTCTTTTCAACTGTCCAGGAACCATACTATTTAACCTAAAATAATTTTGTGGTATGGACACGAGAGGCTTCATTGACAAGTGATTTGCTGGTATTATCTTTAATATCCACATCGTTTACAACGTTCAGTCTAAACAAACTTATGTAAAGATGTCTGGTCATAATTTTACTACCTTACTTATGTTTCTTTCTATACGCCTTCCAAGTTCATGGTCGACGGCATCCAAGGCAACCTTTATGATCTCAGGTGGTCTATCCTACGGCATTAAGAATTAAGCTTTGTCCTCCCGCTGCTCAGGAGTTTGATTAACTTCTCTTTCCCTCGCGCGCACACACACACACACACACACACATATATATATATATATATATATATATAGATAGATATAAAGATAGATAGATAGATAGATAGATAGATAGATAGATAGATAGATAGATAGATAGATAGATAGATAGATAGATAGTGTTAGGACTGGTCGGCCTGGTATCAAGATAACGTGACTGGGCGGGACGTCATACAACATGTCTGCGACATCATGCCCCAGTGATAGACATCACTTTACACTGCCGCACAGTAGTCATCGTCGAGATATGACTGAAAAATTATTGAAGCTACGTTAAAATTCCATATCAGACACACACACACACACACACACACACACACACACACACACACACACACACACACACACACACACACACACACACACACACACACACACACACACATTCTTATCCTGATCATTTTAAGTCTCGTCTAGTGTTCTGACAATTTCGGTGTTTTGAATCTTACTTTTAGGCACGACAAAAACAGTGCAAATATGTTTTTTTCCCTTAACGGAGACTAATTAAAACTACATTACAATCATCAAATTTGCTAACACCTCCAACATTATCATTACTTGAGGTATAGGTAATGATATATATATGAATCGAGGGAATGTAAATTTCGCCAGTAGACACTATTCAGCTGGTCACTAAATACGGAATGTTGAAGTGATAATGGAAAGTAAACGACTGGGTGTTGGTCACCATACGGGTTATGTGTGAATTTGATCACAATATACGGCATATTGATGGCACAATGTAGGGTTTTAGATAATAGATTACTGTATATTGGTCAAGAAACAAGACGTGTTGACCCAATAATTTTTTCACATTATGTATTCCTCTCTATCTCTCTCTCTCTCTCTCCCACACACACACACACACACACACACACACACACACACACACGCACACACACGCATACACACACTTATTCTGATATGTTTCGAAATGGTGATGTGATAATGGAAAGTAAAATGACTGGGTGTTGGTCACTATACACGTCATGTTGGATAGTTTATGTGGGAATTGATCACAATATACGGCATGTTGATGGCACAATGTAGGGTGTTAGATAATAGATTACTGTGTCTTGGTCAAGAAACAAGACGTGTTGACCCCTTTGTTTTTTCCCATCATATATTCCCATTTGACCACATACATGATTCAGTACCAAAACGGTCCATAACAATCCTCAAAGTTAAAATTAAAGTTCCTTAGGAGCCCATAATGTCATCTGCATATTGTACGTATCAGTATAGGATTTCCAGTATTATCCCATTCTGCCCCCACATGTAAACATACTAGAGACTATATACTTTTAATTTGACTTCCAATCGCCCAATATAGCTACTAAGAGCTTGCAATTCGTATACTATAAAGTCAATTAGTTTTATATTTTAACATACTTCTTTTCTCATATTTCTTTAAATGAAAGCATGTAATGTAACTCGTGCCATTGACTATTACATGGATGAGAGTATGAAAAGTTCTACCCCATGGGATATCATACAATGTAGAATTTGAAAATATTAATCTCAGAATCTGCACAGAAACAACACGTTAGGGATATAAATTAAAACTTTGTAATATACAATAGAAAAAGTTTAAAATATTGAAACACTCTTATTTGATGTGTAAAAGCTGCTTATAATAAGATGATTTTATAAAACCTAGAAATCATTACACCCCAAAGGTAAACTATTGACATGATGTATTAGACAGAAATTTTAAAATGTGATACAACTTTTCTAACCAAATGAAACATATTACAAGTATGAGATATTGGCAACCTGCAAATGTCTGAACATAAAAACAAGCCACATTTTGAAAATAATTTCGAATTGACAGATATGGATATTTGATATGTAAAGAAAGTGGATAGATTTAACATTGTGGCCACTCTGAGGTTTAGCGTAAATTTAATGGTATTTTGAGGGCCCTATGCGAATTTAGTATTGTAGGTTGATATTGGGATCAAATGACTCAGTATATACTTTTGCAAAGTGTGCTTCAGAAGAAACAACTAAGTAAACAACTTAGTCAGGACCATGATGTCTGGATGATTGAGATTAACTCGCGTTCAGACTGAATCCGGGTCACGCGTACTTATCCAGCCTGTACGGTACGCCTGGGGAGGGGGGGGGTCGCGAAAAATATAAATAGAGCACTGGCGCCGAGCACCCTCGCTACGCCACTGTATCATTTTAATACTATTTGCCAACAAAATAGTATGGTCGATAATTTATTGTTATTGTTTTGAAAACTGTCACATCCTTAGAATACAACAATACATGAATTAGTTGAAATCGCAAATACGTTTGGGATTTCTAACATATAAACAATATAAACCATTAGATTCATCGGGCACATACCTTACTTCCATTTCTTAACGTATTCTTATAAAATTGTTTTACGCGAGAAAACTGTTCTGATAGGAAAATCACCTAAATACATTAAAAAAAGTTCAGTAGGATCACACAGATTATTATATTCCTGGAAGGACACACGGGATGACAATTATCTATTTGTACTAGAGTGAGAAATTATAAATTTAACAAAAACATTAGTAACAGTCCGGTTATAAAAATAAAGGGTATGTTTCGCCATCTTAGTGTATGTTATATGCTTACTAAATTTCAGATATATATTATTAGAAGGAGAGAAAAAAGTACAGTAACACGTATAAAACAAAGAGCAAATCGAATAAAAACTGGTGCAGATATATGAAATTAGGTTAAAACCAACAACATACCCCAACCACTACTATATGTCAGGTATTTGTAAGTGATTGTCTTGGAATATTGTGGTTTGTTTGTTTATTTGTGTTTTAACGGAGCACTTGAACTTTTAGGCTATTTCTCGCCATACAATCGTTTGTATGTATACATCTTTAAAAATGCTAAAAATGTTTAATATCGATCAGCGATATAAAAAAAACAAATAGTTCAAACTAAAATAGTAAGATCTTCTTAACAGGAAAATATGAACCTTCCCAATCAATGGGACATGTAAATGGTGTATAGTTAATGAGAACAGATGAAAAGATGTTGCAATAAGGGGGGTATTTACATTAGATAGAAATTAACAAGGTGATAGCATACAATTTCTATTTTAAAATAAAGATATACTTCCTTCAGGAAATCTAAAATGCAAGTGATATGTATAGTAGTAAAAGGTTCCCACATATCATGCAAATTATATTTATCACGCGTTGTTTGCAGGTCGGAAAACTCTGTCATGAAGGGCTTAGCTGTGAATAGTTCATTGCAAGTAACGCACTCTGGAGGATCTTCACTGTTTTAGTATGTGCAAGTGGGTTATGTATGGTGTTGGATAATAGTTTACTGTGTCTTGGTGAAGAAACACGAGGTGTTGACCCCATAATGGTTGTTTCATGTTTAGAAATATGTATTTTCATTGATTCAGTTTGAAAAATGAACGTACGATATGGTAACCATTCTCAAAGGAAAATTGTAAAGTTTTGGTTGCATTTTTGAAATAGGCGTGCATGAGACCAAATTATTTTAATGATCATTTAAGGTTTTCAGAACGTCTTAAAGAAGAAAATGATTGAGTCCGAATTTTTGAATATCGAATATGAAATGACTTCTTGGTGTAGATTTAAATGTGATTAGCATGAACGACTTTTAGAATAATAATAATCAGATTTTACAGATCATCATATCAAAGACGGTATTGTAAGTTTAAGGGAGAAAGGTGGCATGATGAAGAATGTGTGTCTTTCATTATCCTATTTTAATTAGGGTATACATTTCATTCTTCGATTTTCATTTGAAGGATTTACATTTTTTAAGATTATTAACATAGAAGAAGTTCGTGTTTGTGATAAGAAACATTGTGAAGGAGGTAAACCGTTTTTCCTAAGACTATAACTTGTGTGTTATCACCTTGAGCATTTTTATCTAATGTAAATACCGCTCCTTTCTTTCAACATCTTTTCATCTGAACTCATTAACATACACCAGTTACATCTTACGTTGATTGGGAAGTTTCATATTTTACTGTTACTAATGTCTGACCATTTTACTTTGAACTATATGGTTTTTGATATCGATATTAAACCCTTAATTATTTTAAACACGTACACATACAACCTATTGTATGGCGCAAAATAGCCTAACAGTGCTGGAGCGCCGTTAAAGATCAATCAAACAATCACTCAATCAATCCACCAGAACATTCAGGAGGAAAGTATATTAAAAATAAGCGATCTTTCTATCAAATCTACAATGTACAAAATGGAGTATGATGTTATAGACTGTAATGTCAATGAGAAAATGTATAGCGTTTTAGTGAGATGTATCACTAACAACTCTGCATGGTGTCTGCTATATAAAAAAGGGAAACAATAAGCCCTGTATCTTGGTTTTCAGCTGATATTATTGCCATTTTCAGAACTCGTATTAATGAGAGACTGTATTTTTTATCACTTTCTGAAGGATGTATCAAACCAATGAAATAACAAATCTAATTCACAGTAAAATATCCAGGATTTATTATGTATGCCGTTACTAGGAAGTTGTTAAGGAAAAGATAACCCTGAGTACAACCTGAAGATTGCTATGTTTGTGAGATCAGGTCATGCATAATCCCTTCGTTGACAAGTGTAGCTCTCATACCAGTAAAGCTACGCAGCCGTACCGGATATCTAAAGGTTATACATCCTCTCAATATGGCGTGCTTTTAAATTTTTCAGAGAGCCTAATTATCATCTAGAGTCTATAATTTATTGTTACAGATTTGAACATATTTCTAAGACATAAACAATACGAACTGTTAATTGATCGGTTATACACGTTACTTCAATTTCTAAACGAAATGTACCGAAAATACTTTTCATGAAAAAAACTATTTTGATTTGAAAAGCAGTTGAATAAATTAAAACATGTTTCAGCAGTGACTTGGCTTACTGTTGAAAGGGGCACACATATGTTTATTTTCCTGGAAGAACGCGCTGGAGGACAAGTATCGATTTGTACCAGATTGGGAAAAGATACATTTAACAAAAATATTAGTAACAGCCCCTGTTTAAAATATAAATGATACGTTCGCCAACTTGGTTTATTTTCCATGCATACAAAATTTCAAATATAAATTAATAGTAGGAAAGAGAAGAGAAGTAAAGTATCAAGTATCAAACAGAGCAAGTCGATTAAAACATGGTGCAGATATGTTAAATTTTGTAAAACCAACAACATATCACAAACACTATAATAGGACGGGTATTTGTAAATTATAGTCATCTTAAAATCTCGTGGACTTTTAGATCTTCTGAAATAAGGAATATATTGAATCGGTGTAGAGAATCTACGTGTCCAATGACAAAAAATATCGAAAGAAAAGATCAACGTGTTTAAATCAGTTTTGAAATAGACACCAATTATTTTATAATATTGTAATTGAGCAATAAAGGTGCATTCGCTATGCCAAGTATAAGTATTAATTTTTGAGACTATATGGCGATGTAACAGGAGAATGATTCTAATTTACTGTAAAGATATCTTCCTATTAAGGACGTTCACAATATTTACATCATAGTATACAGGTTATAATATCAATAACGGCATGTCAGGTTTGACGTAGAAGAAGCGTGACAGAAAACAAATATGTGTCTTCTACACTACCCAGGGCTATGCAAGGTTAATATTGCTCTATTTTGTTTCTCATTGAAGAATTTGCCATGCTCTAAGACAGTTAATATTGAGAAAGTTCTTTTTTATGATACTTCTTTTGCTAAGGTTTGACACAAATCTGAACTGAAATATCCAAATTTTCTTAAACGTGCTAGATGAAAAGGCATCATAGTGTTAAAACTCTACTATGAATGAATAAAAGATTTACTGTGGTGGTACAATATATGTAAAAAACGATTCAGTAGTTACTGATGTATAAAGTGAGCCACAAAACATGAAATGTTTGTGTCCCATGGTAACAGCGGGCAATGATAGATTGGTCTCAGGACAAAGAAAATAATGTCTCTAACGTTTTAAGACGGGTTTAATAGATAAGAAATTTACAATCTAGGGTTAAACATTTCGGGAGACATTCAACTATGATTTGTCCTACATATAATTTAATAGACCTTAACGCTACGTTAACAAAGCTATATATGAGTTGTTGAATTTGCTGTCAATTTCTTGCCAGATATCTTATTCCATGGAAGAACTAAATCTATAGGAAACGTGGAATAGGGACGTACGCCAGAGCTGTAATGTTACTGTCGAAATAATAAATAATAAAGACTAGCCATATTTGAGTGAGTTCTTTGAAATCAAATATTGTACAGTCCAATCGTTGCTAAAAGAAAGCCACTTACGTGTTAAACTACCAAACCAAATTGGTTATCAAGTTCACTGCAGTCTTTATATATCTGATATTTGTACTTATGCAAAGAAGAGGAAACTAATTTTAATTGAAAGCTTGTTACTACTAAGAGGGAATGGTCGATCATTGATTCATTGTATGGATTTAAGAGCTGTACTCAGTTAAAATATAAAACTCTATTACTCTTTTAATAATATAAACCTTTTCTGACAATAAATTTGTTTATTAATAGTACACATGAGATATAACAGGGATTCCTATCTTAGAAGTGTTTTTAAGTTTCATATACACTATCAGCATGACAATAAATGTATATGTCTTGCATAATCTGACCCTAATAGGGAGTGCGCGTTGTCTTAGTCGATTTGTCTTGGAATAAATTACCTTATTTCAAGATTCTTAAAATTGATAAAGTTGGTTTTACGTCATATTAGCTTCCGAAACATGCAGCAGCAAATTACATTAAAAATATCCGATCTTTCCATGAACATACAATGTATGGAAGGGAGAATGATGTGATAGATTGTAATGACAATAATGAACATGAATAGCGTCTTTGTGACAAGCCTGAATGGTGACTGCTATTTAAAATAAGGACACAAATTACCCAACTGATTTGATTTTCAACGGAAATTGTTGACATTTTCTGAACGCATATTAATGAGAGACTGCAAGTGTTATCATTTTCTGAAAGTTGTCTCATACCATTGTAAGAACAACTCTATTGCACAGTGAAATGTGCAGGATATAGTATATATGTATGCTATGTATATAGTATGTAGGCCGTTGCTATGATGTTAATGACAAACAGTTCAACCGAAATACAAACCTTAGGAGTGGCGTGATTTTGAGATCAGGTCATGCATAATCCCTTTGTTGACAAGTTTAGTTCAAATACCTGTAGAGCTACGCAGCCATAACGGATGTCAAAAGATTAACAATCCATTCAATGCGGCTGTTTTCAAATGTTTAAGATAACTTAATTATCATTTAAATACAACTTTCTAATGAACAAGCATAGTCTATATTTTATTCTACTGTTTTAAAAACTGTAAACTGCTGAAATTATAAAAAGTACATGAATTTGTTGAAATGCAGCGCAAGGGAGATATGTCGATCGCGAATAAGATGGAGATTTCTAACACATTAGCAATAAGAACTATATTATTGATCGGGTACATACGTTACTTTTATTTTAAAACGTATTGTACAGAAAATACTTTTCGAGAGCATTAGCACCAGCCCCTGTTAAAAATATAAAGGATAGGTTCGCCATATTGGTGTATTTTACATGCTTATAACAGTGGCGTTGTTGGGGATGGGGGTGCAGGGTGTGCAAGTTGCACCGGGCGCAATCTTGAGGGTGGAATGGGGGGAGCCCGTAGAAGAGGATTAAAGGATTCAGCGTATACGTTTACAAAGTGTGCTTCATAAGACACAACCACCGTGCCATGATGTCTGGATGATTGAGATTAACTCGTGCTCAGACTGAATCTGGGTCACGCGTACTTATCCAGTCACCTCGGCCGCCAAATACTCTCAGCCACGCCTGTGGTGGGGGTGGGGAGGGGCGAACAATATGAACCTTGCACCGGGCGCAGAACACGCTCGCAACGCCACTCACTCTCTCTCTCTCTCTCTCTCTCTCTCTCTCTCTCTCTCTCTCTCTCACACACACACACACACACACACACGCACACACACACACACTTACTCTGATAAGTTTCGGAATGGTGATGTGATAATGGAAAGTAAAATCACTCGGTTTTGGTCACTATACACGTCATGTTGAATAGTTTATGTGGGGATTTGATCACAATGTACGCCATGTTGATGGCACAAAGTAGGGTGTTAAATAATATATTACTGTATATTGTTAAAGAAAAAAAGACGTGTTGACCCTGTAGTTTTTCCCATGATATATTCTTGTTTGAGCCCATACATGATTCAGTATCAAAACGTCCAATAACAATCATCAAAGTTAAAATTAAATTTCCCTGAGGAGCAAATAATGTCATCTGCATATGGAACATTTAAGAATAGGATTTCCAGTATTATCCCATTCCGTCCCCACATGTAAACATACCAGAGACTATATAATTTTCATTTGACTTCCAATCGCCCTATATAGTCAGTTAGTTTTTATCTTTTAACATACTTCTTTTTTCATATTTCTTTAAATGAAAGCATGTAATGTAACGCGTGTTACTGTCTATCACATGGTTAAGACTATGTATAGTTCTTCCTCATGAGAAATCATACAATGTAGAATTAATTAAATATTAATCACAGAATCTGCAAAATAAACTATGTTAGGTATATATATATATATATATATATATATATATATATATATATATATATATATATATATATATATATATATATTAAAACCTTGTAATCTACAACAGAAAAAAATTAAAATATATAAACACTCTTATTAGATCTGTAAAAACTGCTTAAAATAAGACGATTTTATAAAAGCAAGAAAGCATTACAACCCCAAGGCACTCTATTATAATGATATATTAGACATAAATTGTAAACGGTGACTAAATCTTTTCTAACCAAACAAAACATATTCCAAGTATAAGATATTGGCAAACTGCCAACATCTGAACATAAAAGCATGCCGCCATTTCAAAATGATTTCGCAATGACATATATGGCACAATGGCTGTTTAAGGGATTATTTTACTGTCTGTGTAGTGATGGTTATGAGAATTTAACATTACGCCACCATTTTAAAATGATTTCGCAATGACAGATATGGATATTTACAATATATAAAAGAACGTGCAGAGGTTTAACATTGTGCCCACTCTGAGGTTTAGCGTGAATTTAACATTACAATGGGATTTGTGGGGCCCTATTTGAAGTTAATACTGTAGGCCGGTATGAGGATCAAATGAGCACCAAAAATATATAACTAACAACCTGAAAATGTACCATCAGACCGGCGTCAAGAAATGAAACGTTACGAAAAGAAAGTCCGTCGTAATGTAGTAGCATTCGTAGAAGTAGTAGTAGAAGTAGTAGTAGCTGATGTTGTAGTAGTAAAAGTAGATTGTGAATTTAGTACCCCTTGCTTCACATTTCCTAACACACCAAAACATTGTCGCCGAAAACTCCAAAAACCTAGCATTCAGGGCCTGGCTTTCCATTGGTACTAGACCTTAAGAGCCATTTGGAGGTGGATCTTGTTGGTACTCTGGCTGCCACGCTAGAAGGGTAGTGTTGGGCTGGTTCGTTAAGATGCCAGTTAGAAAGATGATCGACTAATAATACCAAAAATACTTCCCCCTTCAGCATAAGTACAAGAAGCTGACAGGGCTTTACATTGGACCAAAATGTCTATCAAAATGGTAGCCAACGTATACAGTTATAAAGGACAAGATGGGGAGGTAAAAGGCATGCAATGTCGGTTGAGACATGCGAAAAGAAATGTACACACACACATTCCTGTCAGCATCACCATCTGTCATCATCACCATCTACGATCATTGGATAGACAGTGTGATTTGTTCAGTCATATCGGTACGATGTCCGGAGTGAGGCAGTTTATAGTGATGTCTAGCACTGGGACATCATGACGCATACATGCAGCATGATGTCGAACCCAGTCACATTATCCTGACACCAGGCCAAACAGTGCTAACTAACCTCGTACTGCTGAGCGCCATGCGAGGCAGCTGTTCGTACCATTTTTGTAAGTTTTTATGTAGAACTCGGCCTGGGATCGAAACCAAGATCTTCTGCTTCCGCGGCTCACACTCTAACCACTGGGCCACCGGTGCGGTGAGGATTTATGGAGCATATAGATGGGTTCGAGATAAGTTTAAAAGTGCCTTCGACACTTTTAGACCTGTAAGTTAGTGGATCACTCTTTTTGGGAGGTTTAAGTCAAGGCTTGAGGAAGAATACTTGATACAGTTTAGTACGTAGCCCCACCTATTCTTTTATGAGATTAGCTTTGCCCTTTCATCGAACTGAGAAAAAGTGCTTTTTCTAGGCATCACTCAAGGCTACCGCGACATGGACAGCTTTAGCAGCCGCCCTTATTTCATTGTAAGGGCAGTACAAAATTCTATCTCTTCCATAGTAAGCGTGTACTCACCTTGCGAAGAAGACAGACTCAGCCTGGAGTGGCGACGACATGGCAGACACATAAAAATTACTGTCTGACACTTTTTCTTTCTCTGACGCCATCAATGTCGTAATTCCAGTTAGAACCCAGCTGTCGGACCTTATTGCAAGGGACACGTCAAACTCCGCTGCCAGGCTCTGTGATAATGTCATTATAGAACATATCTACTATATGTTCTATAGACAGCTAGAACCTCACCAAATGGCTGATCTTGGACCGATTTGGCACCGCGTTTACAGTGACTCCGGGCGTTAGTATTTTTAAAAAATATATCTTTCGAGAAAAAGTATTTTTTAAAACAAGCTACGGAAGAGAATGTACCTTCAATATCAATTTAAACTTATTTAAAAACTGTATTTCCAAATGTCGTGCTCACAGGGGATTAGTGAGTAAATCCGGAGAGGGGGTGGGAGGTACCTAGTAATGAAATATGTGCATTTAGAAATGATTATCATTTCGTGTGCCATATAATTAATTTTAGTTTTCTTATAGTATACATTTCTTAAGTTTCAAAGTTAAAGCAAGGGAAGTAACACATGTAATTGATCATCACATGCTTGAGGTTTCACAGCATTATTAACCTTAGAAAATTACAACTCATAATGTTTCAATAAACCATTTTAGAACATGAGATGCCTACATTTTAATATAACGTTTTATTACAATTAACAGAATAATACACCTTATGAATTAAAATTAATAATTTATAATGATGTATAAATAAAGGAAATGAACAAAATGGAAATGTAGAAAGTAACAATTTTAATAGAAAAAAGAGTTCTAAACAATCTCTGAATATTGTTCTATGAAGGGTAGTTTCCGTTGCCTCAGCGTCTTCATTTGAGCTTCATTTTGGTTAGCAATAAATAAAATGTATAAATAAAGTAAAATGGAAATGTAGAAAGTAACAATTGTAAAACAGAATACTCATTACATACTTCAAAAACTATTATAAGGTTGCAATTTGATTATATATAAAGCAGTAAGAACCTATAAGTTGTCAGGTTCCGAATACGGTTACGGTAAAGTGTGGTATGTATCGAGGAATGTTTACGAATATTGTGGTTTAAGTTTTAGTCCTGATGAACATCCTTTCCGATAGACTATGACGTCATGGATACGATGCTTTTCCTCTTTACTTATTCTCCTGTCGCTGTTGCCTTCGATATCGTACATGTTGTAGACTTTCTTTGTTACTGGCTGCAACTTGAGCGTGTAGGTTTATTTTAAGATGTCTTCGATAAAATTTTCCAATTTATAGGCAAGATGATCACGTCACGAAACAAATTATTTTGTCCAATTTGGTAAATAGACTTTGTCAAATGTGCGTTTTGTGCTTACATTCGAAACTTAATCGTAGGTTTTAAGCGTTCTTTCTTTCTGGTGTTCGACGTTCTAAACAATGGATCAACGTCATTCACTGCAATTTTATGTGACGCGTCTTCTTGAGTGCTTTCGATGCTACGATGACACTATTGATTGTTAGATGTGGTAATATGTAGATCTATTTGAAAGTATGTTTGAGACGGTTACATTTAAATGGTGAACAATTAACGTGTCGTTTTTGTGTTTTTTAAAAAATCTTTTTTTTATAAGCTTTCTCAAGAAATTCGGTGACATTGATTTGTTTACCTTAGTAGATGGTGTCAACCACTTTGTTTCAGGATGAATTTTAAACATCGCACTAACACTGAATTTGTTTTGAGGAAAAAAAAAACAACTGATTTTAACATATCAATGTCACAAAACAAATATTTGCAAACTCGATTGCCATAGATCATCGAATCCAGCTATTTTCGTTTTGCTTACTGAAAAGTTCGATCGAATGAGTTTGTGTAGCTTGTACGTCGATTGTGCTTGTAACCAATGGCGTGCATCTTGCTGAGGTAGATCTATTAGACCA
Source organism: Unio pictorum (assembly GCA_030141615.1). Classification (NCBI taxonomy): domain Eukaryota; kingdom Metazoa; phylum Mollusca; class Bivalvia; order Unionida; family Unionidae; genus Unio; species Unio pictorum. Next base: position 5,017,898 of record JARLTB010000063.1, on the reverse strand, counting down.
ATTTTGACTGCACGATACCATTTTTGAATTCCTCGGTAGCCAAGAGTAGTTCCGTTGTATGTTTTATTGTTTTTATAGCAATTGTTACCATACTGTCTTTTATCATCTGCTGAAGAGGTGTCAACATCATCTATGATACCAATGTTTCATTTGTTCTAGCGTCGGAGTAGGCGAAGGCGTCATTTAGGATGTCATTCCTCGAGGATTGGGAGATGTAGCACACCAGTTGTTTCACTTCTTCGAGGTACCTGGCCGTATCTGGTTTCATCTTTGGAAAAGCTGCTAGGTCTTTTCTCATAAAATCTTCCAGAGTAGATCTAGCCATATCTTTTAATGTTTTGTGGTAGACCTGCTCAAGACGTTGCATCATGTGCCTAGAATGCCAGAGTTGCGAGTTTTACAGTTTGAGAAAATCTGTTCCGTTCATCATCGGTTGTAACTGCTCTTGTAACTGTGATATGTATGTTGCATCCGTTGTCTGTATCAATGGTGAAGGTACATCTACCGTTTATCATCAAGTGAAATTAAAAAATGTCCGTTGATACTATCCAGAGTTACAGATGTGATATCCATTTTGTGTACACCTTAACACTCCTTCTGAATGAAGTACCTGAATCAATCCTAACAAGTGCGCAGGTACTTTTATGAACGGTCCTTTGTGCATGGGAAGCAATATACTCGTCGAATGAGTAATATTTTCTGGTGACATAGTGAGCTATTCATTTCGCTAAGACCGTGATTATGTCGTCCTAATCGCTGTTTCTGTATCTTAGCTGATTGAAGAGTTCCCTTTCAGACAATCATTCAATATTCACATACCGTATCAATTATGTATGCATGTGTTCTTATTATTGACCTGTTTTTGTACAGTAGAGGCACTGGCTTTGGTAAGCAATGACATCACTTTATAATGGTAGCTAAACGAAATTGAATAGAGCCTGTCGTTTAGTTGATGATGTTATATTTTGTTGTTGTTTTTGTTGTTTTGTCTCTGTTTATTTTATTGCAAAACGTTATTTTAAAGTCATAAATGGTATGAACTTTGAAATGAAGACAGTTTTGTTCCAAAAGCCGAAGTAAATCTAATTAAACACTTCTTCTTGTATGTAGGAATTAGTCTACGATGAGTATCGGGAGGATGTGCAAACTTGACGAGAGCCACTGTTGGATTACAAGGTTTTCTTAATTTGTTTATAATGTGATGATAGGGAAGATATAGTCGAATGTGGAGGTATGGGAGACTTAAGATTTGTTTATAATGGGTTTAACTTCTATCACACTCTGTAAGCATCTTACACTCTGTGGAATAAAAAGATGATTGAGTGATTGTCAATTCAAACGGTTGGTTAGTGCGTGTAAATATTGGTTAGTAGATAATTCGTTAGTAATTATACTTTTAATTCTATATTTTCTTTTGTCCGCATACATTTGTTCAAAAAGGAAACGTCATGTTAAATTACCTTGTCGCTATAATGTCCAAAGTAAAAGCAAAGATTAACCCAAAATAACCTTTCTGCGTATAGCTCCATCATTTAAAGTATGGTGCATGTAGTGGTAATTCTTCTGTCTTCTGTCCTTATAGTGATGGTTTTCTTCGTATCCCCCCTCTCCATTCAAGTTTACATTTTGATGAGCTATAAAGTTAAAATTATTATTTTGCTTTCTGTACGCTGAGTACTTTCTAATCGGGTTGTTGATTTTTGTTGATTTGGTACGTTTCGGCTCATACATCACGAAAAGAATGAAGACAACAAGTTTTGTAAAATTTAACAAATAATTTTTTTTCCCCAGTAAAACAAGGTAAAAATGAGAACAAAAATTTACGGTTTTACGAATCAAATCCAAAAATATTTCAAGAATAATCCAAGAATTAAGAAAAGAAGTCCTAGTAATAAAATGCCCTAATGAAACTATGTTCGAATCCCGATGAAATCCAAAATGAATAGCGTGTGCGGTGGTAAGCACTATGTTGAATTGCAAAAAATAATATTCCAGTGTTTGAATTCCGTAAATTTCAATAACTTTCATAGTCCAAGTATTAATTTAGAGTACAAGTATTTCCAAAATCTTTAAGAATCTAAATTTAAAGAAAAATAAAAAAAACAGCTAAAACTGGATATAATAGAAAACACATGACTTCTCAAGCGTTAAGGCAAGAATAATAATTATTTCTCAATAAATCCATATTAAATCTGCCTACTGCGCAGAACAGATACTTAGACGCAGGTCAAGATTCAGGTAAAATTAGAGTTTGAAAGAAAACACAATTAGATGAAAATTTCATCAAATCAATATTATGGATTTCAATGTTAAAGTGATGTCAGACACATACAGCAGTGTGATGACAGCAGACACAACATGGGAAACAAAGCAAACGATGACCGATTGGACAAAAATGCACAGAAAAATGGAGCAGTCTGATAAATAATAGCAGCAAATGAACCTTTCAAATTTTGTAAGACTTCACCAGACAGAAACAACCAAGAGTCAGTACCATTTAAGACGAAAATGTAAAATGCTTCACAAAAGCGATTGACACTGCAGAAAGAAGGACTGAGTATTGCAAAGAACTCTACATCCATCAAGCTACAGAAGACACAGAAGTGTTTAAAGTTCAAAATTCCTGAAATAATGTCGATGTCCTCATTCTCAAAGAAGAGGTGGAGTCAGCATTTAAAGCAATGAAGAATGTAACGGCAGCTGGAGTAGACAACAGCCCAGTTGAACATATTAATAATGGGGGAGGGGGTAACCAGCGATAGAGCTACTGACACAAATTTGCAGCAAGATCTGAGAGACAAGTGAATGGCCAACACAGTAGACCTATGCACTGATTATAACACTCGCAAATAAAGGCAATTACCAGCTGTGCTAATATTACAGAACTTTCAGTTCGATCAGCCAAGCTCGTAAGGTGATGCTGAAGATCATCGTGAACAGACCGAAATTACAAGCAGAAGAAATAATTGCTGAAGAACAGGCCGGGTTCCTTAGCGGAAGAAACATGACATAACACATATTCAATCTCAGGTTCATGTTTGTAAGTACTCGCATCATCAACAAGACATCAAACATGTACTGATAGATTTCAAAAAGGCCTTTGACATTGGGCCACAATGAAGAAGTACAACATGGGTCAAAATTGAATAATATCATCAAGCAGGTATACACTAAGGCTACAAGTGCAGTAATTGCCCAATGTTCTGCGTGGGACTGGTTCCAGACAACAGTCTGAGTATTTCAAGGCTGTCTCCTGTAACGCACGCTTTTCAACATTTACTTAGAACGCATGACAAACGAAGCCCTGGAAAACCACTATGGGACAGTGAGCATTGGAATGCGTAACATCACCAATCTCCGCTTTGCAAATGACATTGATGGGTTGGCAGGCAGTGACTACGATCGTGCCACCTTAGTGATGTACCTGGATGAACATCTTCCAGATTTGACATGGATATAAGTGTTGAGAAGACTAAGCTGATGACAAATGTTGGCAAATAAATCTCAGACAAGATTAAAGTCAGAGGACAGGAACTGGAAACAGTGAGGCAGTTCAAATATCTTGGTTCTATAATCACCGAAGAGGATGAAGAACAGAAATGTTGTCACGATCAGCACAAATAACGGCAGCTATGTCAAAGCTAAGACCCTACGGAGAGACAAGAATATCTTTCTAAAAACTATACAATTAGACTATTGAGAACACTAGTCATCTCAGTCTTTTTGTATGTCTTTTTGCATTCAAGTTTGACCTGGATCCTGACAGCAGATATACAACAAAGGATCCAGGCACTTGAAATGAGATGCTGCCGAACCACCCATTGGATCTCTTACATGGAACACATAACCAACGAATAAGTGCATAACACCATCGATAGCAATGTAGGTCATTATGACGATCTCCTTACCACTGTCAAAAAATAAAGCTGACATGTCATGGCCGTGTTACTAGTGCTAACATTCGATCCACAACAGTCCTGCAAGGCTGTGTCCTGCGTGGCAGAAGGAGAGTTAGACTCAGAACAAAGTCGACTGACAACAATACAGAATGGACCAGGAAACGTTATGTGGAGACACAGGCAATAGCACATGATCAAGACAGGCCATGTGGATAAAACTTTTTCAAAAGAATAGGGCATCGACGACCACACTAGGGCAAGAGACTGGTGATGATGATGATCTGCATATATACACACACTCGAAGTTACATGAAACCTTTTAAGACAAGATGTTTTTAAAAAAACGATCACTAAAATATCGACTTGAAATGGACGGGTTAAACTATCCTAAATGGAACAATAGCAGTACTATTATCTTTGCTGTTGTTATAGTTGTTATTTTGTTGTATGTTGGCTCACACGACATTTAATTTATCAAGGACCTCACCTCCGCCATTTGATAGCGATTTTAGATTGCAACGAAATAACACGTGACCATTTTCTAGAACATACCTTTCTTATGATCTACTCCTGTTCTTTGTAAATAAAAGATGGTGCAATATCTTTGAGGTATCTTAATTCTTATCTCCACAGTTCCAAAGCTTGATTTCTCTGATGAGATATTTAAAGAAAACAATCACTGGCATCAGATACTAAAATTCACAAGGACACGCTGGTGCAATGCTAAAAACATGCATTGCATGCAAATTGATGTAGAGCAATTTAATAACAAGATGTAGATTTTTAGAAGAGAGATACAAAGATGATGCTTTATACGACATGGAGTAGTTATAAACCTTTCTAGAAAGCATAACAACAACATCAGCATGTTTTGAATGCCATATCGATTTGAATGTTGTTGAATGCAGTTCGACACAACATTTTAAACTTTTAGCTACATTTCAATTAAATTTGTTTAGCTACAAATGCAGATATCATGTACAATTCTGTGCGGAATAAGATATTTTACTTCAACTTTATAACAAAATGAAGGTCACATTGACTTATATTTTACATTTTACTGACTAAAGTTAAGTTTATGCTTTAAGATCATGGTCACCTACGTCATTTTCACCCTGTACGAATACTGTTATACCTGTTATAATTCATCTCGATTAGTGCTATGACCTAATTCATAAAAGTAAGTAAAATTGACCCACATTTCCCGCATCTTTGACTTTGATTAAATTTTGCTCTTTTCTGCCTTTTCTTGAGTTATTAGTACACCACTAGTATTGAAAGGTTATTGTGACCTACATTTCATATTTTACTGACTTAAGTTACATTTCTGAGTTTAGCTCATTTACATATTATCTTACTTATAATAATGAAGCTTGGGCAGGGAATGCATCTTGAGGAGCACTAGAATTGAAATAAGTCTTTATACTGCATTAATAAAATAAAGCTTAAATTAATTTTCATTTACACTGCTGTAATTGAAATATCCTCAACATCGTAATAAATGCAAACAATTATTATAAAAAGAAGAAATATCAAAGTGACTAATTGGCATTATTTACAAAATTATACATTTTATTGGAAATCCATTAAAAGACTACCATTTCATTGTTCTGATTCTAGAATTGGATCCTATTAAAATGAGGACAGAAAATGGATGTCTACGTTATTTTTGGTCATCGTACTGTAATTCTTATTGGTTGAAAAAGTATTGGCATGCCAGCCATGCCTGGATGATGCACTAGTTTCTGTTATTGATCGGGTTCGCTTGTTCCTATGCGTTCACTATACCATAGGTTGTTTCCATGATTTATGCTTCCGCTCTTTGACATCAAGGCTGACCTAATTCAGATCAAGTTGGTCACTTATTTATTATTTATGATTCAATAAGGAATGCGTAACCACTTGCTGATTTTCTACGATACCGATTCCAAAAAATGCTACATCAGATCAGAAGACTCTGCGGAGCATTCATTATGGTCTCTTCAATCTAATGGATAAAAGAGCGTTATTCCTATCGGTATCAGCTATATAAAGCGTGATATTGGCAGTATATAATTATAATTTTAAAAAAGTATCAGTTACGTAGAGTCTTCAATCTGACAGACATGTAGACAGACAGTCAAGTAGACATACATATATGAAGACAGACAGACACACAGACTAGTAAATGTATACATGCATTATGAGGTGCTAGAGTTTCGGGGAGGGGATATCTCTCTCAGGCGGCAACCTATGTATTATTTAAGGGGTGTGTTTGTGTTATAAAATAATAATTTTCAGGTATATGCACAGTTCTCCCCAGATATATTCCTAACACAAAAGATATAGTTATTTAGTTTATTATTTCAAATTTAATAATTTTTACAATAGGTGAATTCTGTACAGTTATTATTTACACCTTTATTAGCATAAGGATAATGTTGAAATAATACCAGTGATATGTCAAGCTAAACAGATTCTGTAATTAATCCAGATATAACTATATGGCTGTACGTAATTAGGTGATCTATTTTTACAAATGTTTCTATTGACGTAACATATACATTTTGCTTTCTAATTTGATTGGGTTTTTGTTTCAAAATCGTGTATTATCCTAAACATGATATCTCTTTTAAAGAGGACATGCATGCATATGTACGTACATCTTTTCTCATAGCCATGTATAATCTTCTTCGTATTCAACATGTGTTTACTCTGCATGTATAGGAATTTCTTAAGTGGTGAAAACAGTTATAAAAAATTTTTAATTTTTATTTTGATAATTTCGGCATCCACATATAGGTACATATCAAAGATAATAGTAATTACAAACAAAACTAGGCTAGTATTAACAATTAAAACGTCTAGGAAATGAAGTTTGCATTTGAAATATCTTAAAGACATTAACCTCCAAGAGGTAAACTAGAAAATCTTATCCAAAACAAAGATTGTTAACAAATAACTAATGAATTAAAACATTTTTATTTCTGCTTAATACGTGCATACATCAATGGCAAATATTATTAAGTATCGTGTACATATTCATTTGTGAGTACATTTAACATCTTAAAATCTCATTTCATTCCAGTGTAGCAAACAGCTGAATTTGTAAAAACAAATTCTAGTTTACAAAGTAAGGAGATGGAGATATGGAGATGAAGAAACAAATGCGAACTAAACAGCCACATCATAATGAACACAATAACGTAGACGAAGTATGCCAACAAGCTTATCTATCATGAAAAACGGCACATAAATTGGAACAGCTGCTTTAAACCGTGAGCATATTAAAAGATAAGAAAGGGTATTAGAAAAGGTGTATCGTACCACTATTGATATTAAGAGATGTAGACAATATGCATTCCGTAAGGAACTAATAGCTGTATGTTAATCAAGTACATATCATCCAGTATTTTCATTGCTCTCATGTGTTGACATCAAATGACAATATCATCAATACAAAAATCCTGTTTCAATGAAAACAATTAGAGGAATTTCCGTCAACGAAACCAGAGTACACTTCTGTGCATTTATTCTTTGTTCTCAAATAACTGAATAATTGGCATTTGTATACCTCAAACGTGTCTTGTTTAATTTAAACCATTGGCTTTGTTTATTATATATTAATTTGATTGGATTTTCCTACATTAGCATACAAGAGATCATTTTAAATTAGTATAATGTTGATTAATTTCAGTTAAAAAATATCTGATATACATTCTCATAACTGTGACTGACTTTTAGCTACAGTCATATTTGCATTTACACTCACACTGATATTCACGTTTGCATTTCTTGTGCCACCACCAAGATTTCTTGGAACAAACCGTTTTACAATATGTGTTATACACTTTACATTTCTTGCAAACCCTTCGTTCAGCCAGCATCTTCTCGTATTCTGGAAGAAAAAAAAACAGATTTAAAACATCATTTATTAAAGCAAAAAGCAATTGTGTATTCAATTAATTTCGCAGTTATTCATTACCGTGAACAATAACAGTTTCATCGATGTTCTTTTGATTTAAAATGTAAAAGCCTATTTTCCCCAGAATAACTATTGCATATACGTATTAAAGCCTTAATTAAAAAATTAGTCCGAAATATGAAAGTAGAATTCTTTTCTACAGATTGATTGATGTTTTGGGGGTTTTAAGTTCATGATTTGCTGGAACAATTACATTGTGATGCCACATGAAACAAGCTGAATTCTCTATTTATTTAAGGTGAACTATACTTTTATCAGATAATCTGTCGACAGTAATATTATCAGTATGTCGTCTTGCTTAATTTCAAGGCAATAGTGAACTCCAAGATGGTGTCTACCTTTTAATTAAGTTTCCTCGACCTCAACTCTTTTTCTGTGACAGCGACAGAAGGAACATTACTGATGCTGTTGAAGAATAATGAGGTAAATACACATAGATAAGTGGTACAATTATAGAATTTAATTATATTAGACGATATCATTCTCTTGGAAACGCACATGTACAAATGAATAGTGTTTAGTCTCATATCTAATTTCACATTTTATCATAATTTTAAATGATTATTAATTTAGAAGGCATCCACATATATGTCATTTATTTCGTATGATAGTTTTCACATAGGGACCTGAAGAGATAAATATTTTTTTCATTTCAATGATGTTTATTTCAAATGTGTAATATGTGATCAAACGGTACATTGTATTGATAGACCCCTACACACACACAAAAAAAAGATAGTATTCATTTTGTTTGAACCAAATTTTGGACACATGCATTTTACATACACCTTTAAGTTCAATATGAAAATGAGGCCTAACGTGGGACTAAAATGTTTCACGCTGCTAAAATGTATAATATATACAAGTGTGTGTGAATGAATATATATATATATATATATATATATATATATATATATATATATAACATATTACTGTTTAGACGTATATAAAGGGCCAGTACTGTAGACAATGCGATACACATGGTTTATTTCATTAGCTAACTCTATATTAAACTGATTGCCAGTAGCTTGGAGTGAACTCATCGATGCCAATATGTGAAGTTCATTCTAAACTAAAAACATCTGACAATTTTGCTTCGAGCAGCTTGCAATCTTAATATATATGTGATAGACTTGAGTACCTGAACAAAGATACACCATCAAACTGACATTGAATAAGGGACTTGCCAGTAATTGTACGATACTAATTATTGACTATTACCCCATTTAAAGAAGAAATTTAATTCTAGCATTAGACTTTTGTATTATAGACATTTACATAAGCTATATAATTACAATGTAATATCAACAAACACACACACACACACACACACACACACATATATATATATATATATATATATATATATATATATATATATATATATATATATATATATCAAAATGAGTTCTTTGTTTCGCATAGTTGACCGCATCTTTGTATATAAGAGTCAAACTGTTAATTTACTATTTTTATATTGCTTAAGAAAAGGATAAATTCAGTTTTTCATAAGTGGAGGGACAATTTAATACCAATACCAAATTCGTCACTAGCTCAAAGATGTTAAATCTGTAAATGTCTGTGTAAACATGTTTGTGCTCTTCTGTACCCAAAAAACGTCATCTTCTTTGTAATGCATTTAATGATATATTACGTGATACGATATTGAAAGGTATCGATGGGAGCAAATGTGTATCTCCACATTAATGATAGTACTTTTAAAGCGGCAATGGTGATATTATTCAAACTTGTATTTCCAGACTTAGACCAATGTCTTCGGCTGTCTAGCGCTGTATCTATCTTTTCTCTCTCTGATGTTAAAGGTGTAATATATATATATATATGTATATATATATATATATATATATATATATATATATATATATATATATATATATGTGTGTGTGTGTATATGTATATATATATATAATATATATATATATATATATATATATATATATATATATATATATATATATATATATATATATATATATATATATATATATAAACTTAACGAGATGCCGTACAAATGGTGCTTGAAAAGGAACTCAAAACAACAAATTGTAGGATTTTAGTATTAATTGTATTCATAAACGTTTTCCGCTTGAATATGAAATTATCAGTGAATAGAGACAATTAAAAAAAAAACAAAAGCCAGACAGTAAACAAACAAGTATTTAAACCTTGCTTAAGTAATGTTTTAACAAAACTGAAACTTAGTCCACGTGTTCTATAATGTTCTCGGAGTATAACTCCCAGAATTAAATCAATGTTAAAGCTTGAATCCCGAAATTAATGAAACTGACTATAGTGCATATACTATTTACCGTCTAAATCTCTTCTTGTCACAGAGATCTCGTTCAGTTCAAGTAAGGGTTTTCCATTGCATTCATTAATGCCCTTTATGCTTGACAGAAGGGTCCTGTTTACGATTTCGTTACCAATTTGGTAGTTGATTGTGATCTGAATAACACAACATCAAAGTTTATATAGATTAGAAGATATATATAAATTTTCATTACATCCGCTGTTGTTATAACAGGTGGCTGATTCTCCCAACAATTCAATTGGCAAAGCCTTAAACAAAGAAAATTGTTCAGTTTAAGCAAAGTTAAGAGAATGGTTATTTAGGAGCAACAATTCATTTAAATTTAAATGATTATGTGGAAGGCTTCAAAATAAACATATCAATCCATAATCCAACGTTTCGCTTGAAATGTTGCAAAAATCAAACTTAGAACTATAGACGATCATTGACCGTAACTCCTGCAAATGATCGTTAGAAATTAATTCCGTGCAAGGTTTTATTAATATAAAGGAACATTCTAAATTTGGTTCAAATTAAAAGTTTCGTATGAAGTTATGCTATAGACACCAAAGTTATGGACGACGGGCAATCATGAGCCATAACTCTTGCAAATGATGACGTAGATTTGTTTTAAAATCAAACCCAGTCGCGTTATTTTCAGTATAAAACAAACTGACAGATTTGCTTGAAATCAGATGAACTTTTCTAAATTTATAATTGAAGATCATAGTCATTAGTACGGACAAGGAAGTGACATATATTCTGTCAATGAAGTTGCTGGACCCTAAACATAACTTTTCAAAGACAACTTTAGTGTAAAGCCATGTGCCAAATTTGGATGAAATTTAACAAATCGTTTTAAAACTATGCTATGGAAACTAAACTCAGAATGACGCCCTAGCGGATGGGGGTGGGGTATGGTAAGGGGCATGGTTGGCATATTTCCTGTAATTGATGTCATCAATTGCTCAAGCATAAAATGTCTAGTGGATATAGAACTGCAATTTTGGTTTAAATCCAAATAAGGTAATTTTCAAAATGATGCCAAAAGGAAAAGATAAAGTTATTGTCTTTGATAGTTATTGCATATCTCTCTCTCTCTCTCTCTCTCTCTCTCTCTCTCTCTCTCTCTCTCTCTCTCATTGTTTTAATCAGTTATGACATGTTGATGATATGTTTAGGGCGATTTGCATTCAGTGATGAAATGTCTTATGATATACCATAGAATCTTTCTGGTTGAATTCCTGCGTTATTGTCGATTTCGACGCTTTTCATCATTCTAGTCTCTATTTAGTGTCAATCTCGACACTTTCATCCTTCTGGTCTACTAGTGCATATTTAGTGCCGCTGACACTGCGTAGGTGAAAGTACACTTGCACTTTACAAATACGTATCCGCAACAAATATTAACTCGAGGGCAAGTCTTTCATACTGTTAGACCTGTTATAGTGTGTTAGACTTTGTGGTTTCTAAATGATCAAGGCCAGAGAATTGTGTTTTACAAACACAGAAAGCTACTTATATCTTTATTGGAATAGGCAATACGTATGGTCACATAATTCTTGAGAGAGACATAGTGTATGGTCACATGACTATACGCATATCGTTATTGGGATATCCATAGTGTATGGTCACATAACTCTACCTATATCATTATTGGGATAGAGATCTGGAATATGCACATAATTCTACTAATATCGTTATTGAGAGAGACATAGTGATTGGTTACAGAATTCTAAAAATATCAATTTTGGGATAGATATAGTTTATATTCATCGGTATATCATACTAGTTATAGAATGATAACACCAAATATATGAATTACATGTTTCCAGAATTTATTTTTTAACAATTAGCATTGACATAACCAAAGTTAAAGAAACAATTTCAATTTTATTTTACTTGCATACATATAGTTAAGTTTGTCAAGAACTGTGCTAAAGTGTTGAAATGGTAAAGAGAATAAGGCTACGTTCTGATTTCCGTTTAAAAGGATGCATTAAAAAATTTATTATTAATATTTCAGAATCTTTCAAAATATTCGCATCTTGATAATTGTCTGAGATTAATGCGTTTTCTTTGTGCATTATGGATTACTTTAAGACATGTTATAACAATGTAGCTTTTTACAATATTCTTCATAATAATTTCATATGGTAGACACTATTGATTTGAACAAGTATCCACGAATTTATATTTTGAAACAGTTTACAAAACGTATACTGCATTATATATAAATCCAACGTTATTAAAATAAAATGAAAAGGTGATTATAAGAATATTGAGTCATTATAATTATAATAATTTTTTTGTGAATTCCACCATGCAATCATGCTCATCTAATATCCCAAAGTACATACGTAATATGTACAAGCTAAGTATACTAAGTAACGAATACCTTTTCTTCGGTGTCAATCCCTTCACAGTCTTTTTGATATATTATGTCATTCATCTTGTGCAAGAAGCAGGAGCCTGCAGATTCATCAAAGTCTTTATCCATTATCAGTTCATATTTCTGTATATAAAAATGGAGAAAATGTTTAGGTTTACCTGTTGTCATTAAAAGAGGTTTTCATTTTGACGTATTAGTGTTGGACCTTTTGAAGAATTCATATGTTTGCACAGCTAATGTTACAAGAAATGGAAAAATCTCTTACAAATGTATAGTGCTGTGAACACCTTCCGTCTCGATGTTTCGATGTATCTCGATCCCGGATTATTACACGGAAAACTTTGGGATGAATATACCCTGTTAGTAATTTTCCATTCAAGTTGAATAAGTGTTTACTAATTTCGTAAATGTGCACAGGTTTGAAATCATATATTCTTTATAATCAAATAAACGAAGAAAAAGGTATGTAGGTGCGTAAATTGTTTTCAGTATGACATACATAATGAGATGACGATTTTTCGGCAAAATAATGCACGCACATCCAATTACCACAAATTATACATGTTTAAAGATTATCTACGACGGTCTAATATGATTTTGTTAAACCTAAACTTTTACATTTACAAAGAGTGGTTTTGCTTTATTTAAAATAGAATCATGATTTTTCTTATTAGTTACAAGTCGACCGAGCATGAAACCAAGTAATATCACGTCCGATTTATCTCTTATTTCATGGCAGTACGACGCACTTAGATAACAATTGCTGACCTACAAACGACTTGGTAATTTAATAATTACGTCATAATAAATACTCAGTATGCTTCATGTTTACAAAATCACACGGATAATCAACAGTTAGTACTGAGAATATATTTTCTTGAAACGACTGAATTAACGGATATGTTTCATCGACTGTTTTTATGAGGCCAAGCCACTCTTACTGGATCTCGCTTGACGTCATCGAAGCCCTGAGTGAAAATACTGAAGTTTTCGTCCACTGGCTAAATACCGTTTATATTCTGTTGTGTTTTTGAATTGTTGCACACGAAATATAAAACGTACATATTTCTCCTTTCTAATTCAAAGTAAAAACATTTTAAATTAAGAAGAGGCAAGAAAGTTCACCTTGTTGGATTTGAACTCGTTTCGTAGTCAGCGTGGAGCGACCTTACCACAAGACTAAAGAGGCGTCAAAGAATAACTTCAGTTTCGTTGGCCATAATGTTATCCTTGTGGATTGATGAGTGGTAAGGAAATATCGATATATTACATCACACTGACTGATCAAACTTACTTCCATCATAAAATCAAGTAATTCACAATTATTAAGAATCTCCAAAAGGAAAATGGATTGGTAACGAAAATTAATTGAAACATCTGAATGAGTGAATTGGAAACGAAAAATAAATTGAAATATGTGAATGACTGAATTGGAAAGGAAAAATAAAATAGAAGATGTGAATACGTGAATGCGAAAAATAAAACAAAATATGTGAATGAGTAAAATGGAAACGAAAAATAAAATTAAAGTCGTGAATAAGTGAATTGAAAATGAAAAATAAAATAAAATATGCGAATAAGTGAATTGAAAATGAAAAATAAAAACCCATGTCAATAAGTGAATTGAAAAAGAAAAATAAAAACACATGTGAATAAGTTAATTGAAAATGAAAAATAAAATAAAATATTTGAATAAGTAAATTGAAATGGAAAACTAAAAATAAAAAATGCGACTAAGTGAATTGAAAACAAAAACTAAAGATAAAAGATGTAAATAAGTGAATTGCAAAGGAAAAATGTTCAAAATATAAACTTCGAACAATACAGCAAATCATTACTAAGATCCATATTATATCACACGTTTTGCTAATAAATCAAACATTATAAAATAAGAGAAAATTCAGATGAGTATACTTCAAAATAACTGATTACCTTCATATGAATCTTCCATATTATAAATGGTGACATCTGAGAGAGTGGATTGTTTTTGGTTTTTTATTTTTGTTTGCCGCAATTTTGACCGCGAAGGTTTATTTGCAAATCAACACAAATTGCAACTAAATACAGACGAATACTATATTAAGTGGTATATTTACTGTGCAATAACTGGATGTGAAATTTAAACAAATAGCATCAGTTCGTAAAATATGCTATTTTTAATTCGTCAATCAATGAACACTTAAATATATTCAGATCCATTTAGTAATTGTACAATATTATGAGGAAAATGATAAATAATATATTACGTTTCCACAATCTTGGATGATCTTCTGCGTCAATTCGTTGTTCATCGTAACCTCATTTTCGACCACTCCATTTGGTAGCTCTTCTGTTTTAATATCAGGCACATTTCCATCATCATTTGAAAGTCCTTGTTCAGTTCCTCTTGAACCTTCGGCATTTTTGTCATCTAACAGCTAAGGAAATTGATTAAGTATTAAAATTATTATGTTATACTAAGATTGCCGAAGGTTGTATGAACCTGTGAAATTCTTTTTTCCCCCAAATATAAGCCTCTACCTCATCCTGACATTGGATTTAATAACTCTACATCTAAACCTTGTAATGACACTGACCTTAATAGTTGGTGCTCACCAGTTCTGTATTTTGCATGGGATGAGAGTGTAAAATGAAAAGGATTTCCACGGGTGTCCTCACTGGTTATACTGACTTTTTAAAAAGGACCTTGTATATCTTATGTATAATTCAAAGAACCGTTAATTTCGTCTCTTTTGGTAAATGTTTGATGGGTGTAATATGCGTTATAAATTATACAGCATGGCCTTCCTTTAAATATGTACCTCAAAACATTGCTAGCTCCGCTTGGTCATTTTCACTTCATGTATTTCACACGTAAATTGTAAAAAAAATGAGCCGACAACGTTATTTTACATTTTAATATATTTTGTAATTCATTAATTGAACTCTCAAAAGCTGTTTATGTTTTGTCTGGCAAAATTTGTTTTCCCTATTGTAATAACTGTTAAAGATAGTGTATTTTAGACTAATTAAGGATGACTTTGTTTAGCACAAAAGATCAGTCATTTTAGTTAGCTGTGTTTTCAGCCAGAGTACATAAAGGTAACATATCAAATTGTCTCCATTGTGCATGTTGCAAATGTAAAAACAACTTTACCTTACACCCACCACTTTCTCAGAAGTTCAAAATATATGTAGAGCGCCCCCATAACTCCTTTATACTTCTTCCTGACATTAACCTTAATAACCCTGCCCTTTATACCTTCTTCCAGACACTGACGTTAATAAACTGCCATCTATACTTCTTCCTGACATTGACCTTAATAGCCCTGCACTCTATACCTCTTTCAGACATTGGGCCTAATAATATCATAAGAGATACATAATATGTTCTTTCAAAATCTCACAATTAGCAAAGCCAGTGGTCCTGATGAGACCCATTCCAGGCTACAAACGCACTCGCATGTCATCGCGGCAATTATCAAAACTATTAAAAGCATCCCTCCATGTTTTATCTATTCGAATAGCGTGAAAAGATGACAATGTTACTCTTAGTGTAAAAAATAGACCTAAATGTTGTTCAAATTACAGACATAACTATCAGGGAAATACAACAATATTGAGCCACGAATATAACCTAATTAGAGGACCTGATGCTATAGAACAAATGCTCATTTAATCAGCAACATTTGTATTATACGTTTTGTTATTTTGTACACATTTCAGTTTACATTTGTGAAAGACACCCAAAGTTTGGCTCTTACATAAACAGTACAATTTTATTAATTTTATTACACTGGCTAGAATGAACAACGTTGATGTAAATTAAACACGATATTACTACTATTAATGGTATTATCTCCAACAAAGGAACGAACGAAAAACCGAACTTGAAATTAAGTCAGTAATCATTATGGGATGTTATTAATGATTGAGATATGCAGTGATCAGTGCTAAACAAGACCTAGTTCGAAATGACGTCATTGTAATAACGAAAACTCTGTATTTAGGTAGTAGTCTCGAGATAAGATTGGCTACTTAAAATCGTAATTACACGATTATTTTATGTATTCGGTGTGTTTAATGTACATACCTTTAATGCTAGTTTTAGGATACTTTACTGCCTAAACTTTGCCTAAAGCTCACCGAATAAGAGAATTAATAAATAAAAATAAATAAATATCAATTCAAAATGTATTAGACTCATTAAAACTCTTGCAGAAATCCAAGAATGTTTTCCAAAACACTGATATTCCTTTAAAAGAAACATATGCACATAATTTATATAGGTATTACATTCATAATAATCGCCATATGCATTAGCATACATTACCATCTCTGTTAATGTCACGATGTATGCAGAGAGATAAATAAATAGATCAGTCGATGAAAGGTCTAGTACTCTATTCGTATTTTCTCTCGGGGTCCGTACATTTCGCAAATTAAGATTTAATTAATGTCTTTTTTCATATTACAGGAAGACTAATTTCAAAATGGTTGGGGAAAAGACAAATAGCAAAAGCGAAAAGTCTGAAAAGTTTAGTTTTAAATACCTGGCGCCTTTCGTTCTGGGCTTTCAGAAGATTCTGCAGTAATTCTTCCATGTCATTCTTTCCATTGTTTTCCTCATACGCACTGCATACCAGCGGTAATACCAGCAGGAAAATAGAAAGACATATGTAGGGAAACTTGAGACGACCAGCCATTTCCAACCACAAAACTTCGTTTGGATACCTGAACAGTGAATAAATGATCTAGTAAGTATAATGACGCATTTATAATTTATCTACCTATTGATCACTTACCTGTAAGGGCCATGTTAATATTTTAAAGGGCATATTCTTCATTATGGCTTTCGGAATGTCACGATTGATAACTGATCCATTAACCTCCAATCCTCATATTGTATTTGCATATGTGGTTTTGTACTAAACGTAAGCAAGTGTTTACATGTTACAAAATAATAGAACTTTCATAGATGATAAAAAATTCGGCCACATATGTTTGCCGTGGAATATTGTGGGGGAGGGGAAGGGGATTGATGACTGCATCGGCATTTGATCATGTCAATTCGTGTATCGCGAGAAGCCTGTTCGCTAGATTAACAAAACTGTTAGCCAACACCAACACGTGCAATATTGATAGCAGATTCGCATCCACATTGCAGCAATTATTAAAGCTTTTGGATGCATTTGTTACCTTTATGAACTGGGACTTTTTAAAACAAATATCTTTTTAAAACAGTTAAGCAATCACCTCCTAAGGCAGATAAATTATATCTAGTAAGCATAATTATATGCATATGAAAATGACATGATCATTTATCTCCATGGTTCTATCGCAGTTTTCATATTTTTTTTAAAGTTTTTAATTTTTTAAAACTTGTACCTTTTGGCTAGAAAGTTTAAGAAAAGCATATTTTTGATTATCATTATTTACATTGTCTAAAATTGACACTATATGCACACACACAAATTTAACAACTTCCATTAAAACTCACATGCCGCTGAAGCTCATATGTGAAGATGCTCCGATTTAACAAGACGATTAATGAATAATAACCTCGATTTGCTTTCTGATCCAGAACTGATGTTCCGTTGACAGAAAAAGATGAAAAGGCGCATGTGTTAAGAACTAAGAAGTACAATAACAGCCCTTTAGACTAGAAACCAAGCAACATAATCTGTTTATATATCTCGACTGATCAGTGCACAATGTCCTATCTTATAAGCTGTACATCCAGCGTGTTTATGTGTTAAAACGTAATTTTTGTTTAACATTGTTGAGAAACAAATGCTCAGTTTATTTCGGAAATCAGGATACTTTGTTCACTTCCAAGTTGTAAAATATCTTGCGACGAAAGACGGTAGTCACGTGAACAAAGAAGGCGATATCCACTTCCAGTGCTATACACTGGAAAACACTATCTATGAAATGTAATATCCTAGTTTCCTCTGACCTTTTCCAACCGCATTTAAAATATTCATAGTCAAGAAGAAATTTATATAATTATCCATGGTAAAAATTTCCAGAAATTGTTTTTAATATGATTTTTTCCCCTCCCCTATATTATCTGAAAGCGTCGTGTAATGTTACTGTCTGCAGAACAATGTAAAACAACTAGTCTCCAAATCATTAATACAACATGAAAATATATGAGTTTACGATACCTTGATAGATTAGACCCTTTTGAACAGCGAAACATGTAAAGAAATAAATTTAATACTTAAAGATGAACAGAATTGTGGATGTGAATATTATAATACTAAATTACAAAATTCTCGACAGAGATACCGTGCATGCGACACTAATGACGGTCTCTGAGAATTAAAAAAAATATACATAGAAATAAATCAATGTTCCGTTTCTAATTTATTGCTATTTATAACGTCAATGTAAAAAAACTCATGCATTGAATACTATTATAAATAAGCAACGACCAAAAGAATCCGCAAATTGTACCTCAAGGCAAAGCCATTTACTTTTGAAAAATATTAGAGAGGAAAAATTTCAACTCACCTGGTCGCGATATTTGCCTTCTTTACAGCCTAACGCCTCGGATGGTTATATGTATATATAGGAGACTAGCTCTCACGTACTTGGAAGGCGGACCAGTCAGATTAACCTCGTGGTAAAGCCTTCCTATTTTTTGCTGACGGAAATAATTTTTGAAAGGTCAAGATTCTGGTAAATGAAACTGGAGTTTATGATTGATATGTGTCCTATATAAATTTTAAAAATTCTTATGATAACATATGCTATTTTCTATATAAAAATCACATCCAAGATGAAAACGCTGCTGCCGCTGATTTATTTATCAAAATATATGAGACATACTACCTATACTAATTATGCATAATTGATGAAACGTTTGCAAGTTTATTTTTCTTGAAGTGGAATTAATCTTTATCTTCAACACTTCCCATTGTAGCTCAATAGGTGGAGCGTCAGACTCATAACCTCCTAGAGTGGACCAGCTGTCTCTCTGTGTGACCTAAGATCTTCTGTACTTTGAAATTGTCGTTAATATTCATGGGAAATATATTCTCGATTTACCTAATTGTTCTCAATGTAAACTGGCAGATCATGGTCTACTTGGATCTTTCTACTTTTGGTTTTGAGTGAATAACGTGGGTCTAAGATGCATTCTGAATCTGCTTTCGACATATGCTCCTATACTGGGATATAGACGTATATCAAAGTCGTGATGGAATTAGGAAAAAATTAGATACAGAAAGAATCTGCTACGTAAAGTTTTCAATATATTCATGCTGGAGATTTGTTCAAAAATGGGTTAATAAGTGAAACAACTATCTATTCATGAATATATATATTGCATTTTGTTTTACATATAACAATATATAGAAATTTGTATCAGAGATTTAGCGTCATATGTAAAAAAAAAAGATAGAAAAGAAAGTTGTATCCTCAGTTTCCTACCTTTGATACAACCAAAGAAAACAAAATAAAATAACGCGAATTACAGTGTTGAGCGGTTGAATTTAAAAACCATTTGCAAGATATTATTGGCATTGTCCGAGAAAATTGTACTTAAGCGTCTTTCCCAAGAGCACGCATAGACCGCTGACCAGGGCTACCCTTGGCGGTTATTGAACTCTCTACTCACGGATTACAAGTCAGACATTCAACTGCTATACAACGGCTCACGCGTCAAAATGTATCATTACTATTTAATTATTTAACATGTACAGGCCTAACCCTCCTCGCCTCATCTTTATCTCCCTAAACTGCAGTCACTGCATTACAAACGGTTTCTCCCATTTAATCGTCGATTTGATGTACCTTTTCGGTTTTATTGTTCCAAAAAGAGTTTGCACATTTTATTTTTTGTATGTGTTTATTGCAATATTCCGTCGTATTCTTATAGTGTAGACAACATTTTGTACCTAATAATTAATTCATGACAGTTGAAATTAAAAACTCATTGAAGTAAATTAATTTTTGTCCAGGAAGAACATCTAAATTTATGCCTTACATAATTACATGACAGAAAAATAAAAAATATAGATTATTTTGTTAAAATTTAAGTGTCGAATCACATATATTCCCTTTTCCAAAAGATACAAAGGTAAGAAATGTGTAAAAGATTAAAATAAAGGGACAGCGAATATAAATTAATGAATCGGTGAAGAAAAAACCCATACATATATAAATATTCATTAAAAGTAAACAAGACTTGCTGAGTTTCCTTTTAGTGCAAACTTCATGCAACGAGTGGTATATCATTACTACAGCGTACACTATACATGTATTTCATTTACATCGCATCCATATACATATATTTGCCCTCTGTACGGTGTTAGATAGAAGAGAGGCAACTGTGTATTGACTGGGTAAATACACTGACATTCCTGCTGAGTGTCCGCTACAAAATGTAGTTCTGTCTTGTTGTGCCTATTCTTAAACACCTTTACATATTGATAAGTTGATTGTTTTCATTTTTGAGTTTCTATGTTATTCACATTGAATAAATTAATATAAGTTACACTTACGCGATTTATATATGATAGATGGTTGTAATGAAAAAAAAAACAGCACTAGGCATACAGACACACTGAGTCTTGAATACTGAACGCTTATCAATGCATTGACGAACATGCGCAACGAATTTAGCGTGAAATAGAATCTAATCGAAATGACGAACCAACTAGAGGTAATTAAAATATTTTAATATGTATATTTTAAAATGATCTAAGTCATTATTCTGCTTTAATTAGCATTACCACCGACCATAAATCTCTCTCTCCCTCTCTGTGAGTCAGTGTTTCTCTCTATCTCTGTCTGTCTCTCTGTATCTGTCTGTCTCTAGTGGGTTCGATTTAACATTTACCCTAATTTGTCATAGGTCAAGAGACGTTATTGTATTAAACAAGCAACAATCCTCTATTCTCGTCTTATCGTGGATTTTTGACATTATATTGATACGAGGGTCAAGAGAGAGAGAGAGAGAGAGAGAGAGAGAGAGAGAGACTTTTGCAGTCTTTGGATATTTTCATATTTAATTAATAATAATCTATTTCTAGAATCATATAATAGGTTTAAGTATCATCAGCAAAGCCTTAAATACATGACATATGTGTGCCCTGTATCCAAGACATTTACCTTACTGTGTCGACCGGCAATTGTAACTTTATATCATTGATTCTGTAAACACTTTATATTTGGTCCCCACTGAAGTTTAAATATACCGTTATGAAGAACGATATTGTAGGTTACTTGGTGGAATTTCAGTTTCAATGATTGTATCCAGACCAATTTCTTGTTCTCTCCATATGTTTGCCTATGTTGTATCTTGATCATGGGAGGGGAGGGAGGAACGGAAAAAGAAAGAAAGTTAAATTCTGTACCATGTTAAATTCATTTCGAAAACGAGGATTATTATTAGATTTTACGGCTTTTTTATACGTCACTAATAATTCATGAGTGGAAATTCATCATTGATCTATAACAAATAGACCCATTAGCACACAGCACATGGGCGGATCCCAATTTGATATACCATATATATTTGAAACCCGCATGAATATTTGCTTATTAATTTTCAATATGCTGATAGGATTAGTTATTTATCTGTTTGTATCCAACCTGCAACATAAACACTTATCTTGATACTGCGGAAGTATGCATAGAAATTTTTTTTTGTTCTCTAACTGATCACTTCTGGTTCTCAGAGTTTCAATGTATGTATTTGGCGTGTCAGGCATTTTTCATTTTCTGCATCGATTCAAATTCATATTTTTAGTTTTGTGCTTTTTAAAAACAAATTAATTTAAGTTGTTAATTTTAAAGCCTAGTGACTCTGCTTAAGGATGGTACTAAAGCAACCCAAGATCACAGAGGTATTTGTCAGTTAAGGACATTATAAGGAATGCCACACATATACATCAACCAGACGTATTGATGAATAATATGATGTCTAATGTTTTTGTATGCATCCTTTTTTATTATTAAATAAAAGTCATATTTTTGTTTCTTTAGTGTTTCTTTTTAATTATTAAAAACACAGTTTATATCCAAAATTCACACAAATTAAATGATTTAAATGTAATTACGCAAATCAGCTAGGAAACTTAAACGGCAATGAATAATTGTTTCTCTATATTTCCAAACGCTTCTGTTGTTGCAAGCCCATATGTTTGTGTTTAATTCACAGAAGGTTACCAAATGGTCTGGAGTCTTGCTATGAATATTGTAAGAGACAGACAGACAAATGGACCATCACGTCACAGCTTATTTATTAAAAGAGTGGTACTTGGCGTCTTCAATCGTATTAGCAAAAGTAGTAGTGATTTTGATGTGATGAAATGTAAAAGCAGTTTCCTGTGTACCAGGAACATTTTCTTAGTGGGTGTTGGTATTGGACTGTGAAGGGTGAAGGGGCGGTGGGACAACATCGTAGCGAAAAACCTGTCAAAGTTACGTCTACCTTGGAAAACAGAGATTGTTTGGGTATAAGCTGAACATAATGTAGCCCGAGACGGATTCATTATATGATATCGGTTGTGCGTGGGCAATACAAATGTAAATATGTTGAATCCGGTACCAAACACACGAGTGCGTTAGCAGTATTTTATTTTGAGCAATTTCGCTTAACAGCCATACAGAAAACATGCTGTAAACACCTTAGGTTTCGTGAGTATCCAACCGATCTATATAATTTATCGGCGAAAGCCAGTAAAGACAGTATCTAGACTGACTCTCGGTCACGAATGGCGCAGATGCAACAGTGTTATTGGAAATCCCATACATGTATTTTGCATCCATTTTTCAACGGATTCGAATAAACTGCAGCAAAGAAAATGTTAACGTCAGCTTTACTTACTAAATTTATTTACCACAAAAAAACAAATACAGCCATTACCAGCATACACTTAGTAATTCCAATGAATAATTGAAATAAATAATTCCTTTCAAATTTAACCTGAACACAACTGTAAAATTTTATAATAAATATATTCCACTGGCTGATATAGGAAACAGGAATGAAGTATTTATTTACTGAGACCCTTAAATCACATATGTCCAATGCATCTAGATATTTAGTCGTTCTAACTGAAAATTCATAAATATTGTAAACATGTTTGTTTGTACGAATTACAAACACGGACAAAAGTTATCTATGTACGCATTATGTTTACAAATGACCATTGTCTTAAAGCACAATCTTAAACATGCAAAACGTTAAACACATTCGATGCATTGAAGAACATGGACTTAGACTAAAGAAAACACAAACAGACTAAAGCAAACACAAAAAACAGAAGACAAAAATAGACAAAAAATACATAGACAGAAAAAAACACAATAGACTAAATCAAACTCATAAGAAAGATGAAAAAAACAGACTACGGAAGACAGCACAGACTAAAGCAAACACAAAAGACAGAAGAAAATAAGACTAAAATACATAGGCAGAAGAAAACATAAACAGACTAAAGCAAACATTAAAGACAAGAAAAAATAGACTGAAATACACAAATTGACAGACGAAAACACAAGTAGACTAAAGCTAGCACAAAAGACATAAGAAAACATAGACTAAAATACACAGACGGTAACAATAAAAAATCACACACACACACACACACACACACACACACACACACACCATCCAAACAAAATGGGATCTAATTTCTTTCCCAAAGGACACATCCAGGGAGCTAATCCGAGCCAGGATGGGAAATAATCAAGATTTTTACTTATGAATTACGAATCTGACGTTATGCTACATGAGCTACCGTAGTTCTCACGTTGAAATATATACTTGCTATGTAATCAGTTTACTTGCATCCACATAACCAACCACCCAGCCCCACCCCCGCGGTCAGAATATCTGCCATATCGGTTACAATGTCATCCTTTCAACATCTATGCGATATATTCAAAATGGTTTTCTTATTCTGTCATTTTAAGTAGATTGTACACGTTTGATTTGGTTCCACCACTACCTGTGTGGATAAATCTGTTTTTCCTACTAATTCATTTATGAAAGTCGGATTGAAAAAAACACCGATACCATTCTTATTACCTATTATAATTGAGAAATAACTTGATATTATCAAATTTGCTTTTTGTTATGTGAACATGGATTGTCTTGCAGCTTGTTGTATTATGTGACTATATATATATATATATATATATATATATATATATATATATATATATATATATATATATATATATATATGTGTGTGCGTGTATGTGTGTGTGTCTATATGTACATGTATTTATGTATTTGTGTGTGAGTGCGTGCATGCATACGTATGTATGTATGTATGTATGTATGTATGTATGTATGTATGTATGTATGTATGTATGTATGTATGTATGTATGTATGCATGTATATGTGTGCGTGTGTGTGTTGTGTGTATGTCAATGTTAACGTAATATAAATATAAAACTATATTATAAAGGTGTATCTTAATTTGAAAAATTGAAAACCATAAAATCTATTGACACCGGATAAACCCCACAGTACTATTAGAGTAAACAAAAACGATATAAAATTTGAATAAAAACATTTACATCCGTTTGTAAATTGAAATACTGGTTCTTAAGTTCTTTATACACCAACCACTTTCATGAGTTTTTGAAGGGAATCATATATTATGTGTGCAAGAAATGACCAAGAAGCTCACCGCAACCATGTCTCTAAAGTACAGATTGTCAGCTACAGGACGTCATTAAGAAAATAATTAAATTTACACAAATATATAAGGTATTGTTTTTAGATATCCTGTTTTACATGTTCTGCTTTACATATCCTGTTTTACTTGTCAGCGATACTTTCGATGCCATTTCAAGCTTGACTCAGTATTGTTGATAATAGCTGTGAAACATTAAGGTCTGAATGCTATTATAGTAATGACCATTTATTCATTATATTGTTTAACGTGAAATACGTATCCTGTAAATCTTTAATGTACAACGAGATTGTTAATTGCAATAATTTTGTTTCACATAATTAGTTTAATCTTACAATGTTACATATTTAACTTTGCCAGCAGGGTTTTATTTGATAAAAAAGTAATATTTATCATTTTAGGTTATCAATACATCAAAACATTTCAGTTGTCGGCGTATTAGAGTTAATGTGGATTCACATAGACAACTTTGTCGTGAATGTTAAAGCTCTACGTAACGTTAGCAAATATAGATGCTTCTATTAAAAACAATAGTGTTGTTAAGTAAGGAGGTACTTATAAGTAAAGTTGGACGTTTACCATTGAGAATAAGATACATTTTGGTCAGTAAAGATGTGTTTTCACTAAGGCTAGCTTTTATGCTGCAATTTGCGTTCGTTAGTAAATATTTGTTCTGTTTAATAAGGTTACGTCTTGGTCAGTGGTCAATTGTATGGGCCAGTCAATAAGTGTATTGTTCTGTTGTTATGTGTGTCAATATTTTGTGTGATATTAATCAATTTTCTCAAATTGTATTCATAGTTATAAATTGTATAAAATTTTTTGGCAGAAATGTTTGTGCGTGGCCGCTGTTAAGAACGCAAATTACATTGGATCTCTAAATAGATGTTTACGTATGCTTTGACAATTAATACTAATAGTCTTCAAAATAAGACTTAAATGGCGCTCATGACCTAATTTATCAGTGGTTGATGTCATTTCAACGTTCTAAAATAATTATATAACTTCCCATTGGTTGGGTTAGGCTACTGATATGGTCCAAATGAACTCAATATATATATATATATATATATATATATATATATATATATATATATATATATATATATATATATATATATATATATATATATATATATATATATATATATATATATATAATATATATATATATATATGGTAAATACGGTAAGTTGAAATTGGGGAAAATTATAGGCTACTGCGTTTGTATGGGATTGAAGTATTCATCCGAGAAAACGGGTTTATATATTATCCAAGTGATGACAACAGGCGCAATGAGCAATATATTTGTCGTTAAAACGTGTAAGATATCTGTGCTATCATGCCGAAAGTAAAGTAATCTTAGTGATCAGGAAGGAATTTTTTGGCAATTTATTTCAGCTTTCATCATTAAAGTGCACACTTACACACACATATATATATATATATATATATATATATATATATATATATATATATATATGTGTGTGTGTGTGTGTGTGTGTGTGTGTGTGTGTGTGTGTGTGTGTGTTTCTGCATTTGTATGGGGAAACAAGAATTACTTTTTCGGATAGAATTACTGAACGACCTTGTGATTGCAGCAGATCCATCCTACAAAACGAGTTTATATTTTCCCACAAAAATGCAGTAACCTTTTCATTATATGCTCAATTTCTTATTCTACCCAAGGCTTTATAATATAAACAAAATACACTACATGAAACAAAGTAACTGAATGTATGCCGTATTCGGAACTAAATACACAAATGCATAACATCATTACACACCAACAATATTATTAATGCGCACATAACTCCTTCCAGATACATTTTAATATGTTTGCGCGCTAGACATAACTTTGGAAAGAATGTCAATCATTGAAAAAAACATTTCCATTTGATCTGGAATTAACAGATGTTGGTATTCTTGTCGATTTTACGAAACTTGAACTGTGACAAATACGTCGGATATAAGCGGCGAAGGAGAAGCGTGTTGCCATCTGCAAGTGTGATTTTGTTACGTCATGAATATATGCAATCTGAAATGTGGGGACAATATGAAGTCTTGTAATTGCAATTATCAAAAGGACGCCGAGGACGTGCAGTAGGGAGTAGAAAAGTACATTTGAGAAACTTCAGGATGTAAAACTGTAAAAATATTTATGACATTCTTTTTACCACTTAGAGAAGATAGCTTATGCTTTATCATTTGCATGTTATTTATAAGTACCCATCAATTTTATGAAATATGGCGTCTATCACCCGCCTAAATCCGAAACACTGTATCAACAAGTTAACTACGTGAGTGTACATGATTTGCTTACAAATCAAATATGCTGGCGGCTGCGTCCATTGTTTGTTTACAATACAAAGTAGTTCAATTATGAGTGCAATATGAAGTTACGCGCGATTTCAATATCATAAAATACTGAACGATTCTGACAATGCAAAGTTAACGGTGAAAGAAAGAGAGCATATATACGGAGAAGGAATGAGTGTATATATATATATATATATATATATATATCTAACTAAACGTGATAAAAAGTCTGCATCTAGTTGCTATGGAAGCTAGTATAGCTAGGGATCTACCCGGACACAGTTTGGATAGAACCCATCACAAAAAAAGACTCATAAGAATTATAAGCCCTACTGGCTGGGTGATTGTGAAAAAATAATTGTTATTATTACAGTTTTGTATGTGATTTATGAAAATCTCAATAATGTAAAAGATAAAGAAATCTACCACTCACGTACCAACCCAACCGACAACATTTAATGGGACACTACTCATATTTATTTAGAATTACAATGTGTAGCTTAGTTTTCGTTTGTAATACTTTGTTTTAAGAAACTATATTATAATAGCAAACATAAAGTATACTTCTCTCTCTTTCTCTCTCTCTCTTTATATATATATATATATATATATATATATATATATATATATATATATATATATATATATATATATATATATATATATATCTTGTCTTTTAATTCAGCAGGATGAAAATCCTACACAATCTTTAACTCCAATAGTTATTTATACCAACATACTAAAATATTATTGCCAAGTCAACGTGTCTTTCTCTCTGTCAATTTTAGTTATTCTAACAGGCTTAATTCTGCATATCTGAACTATTCGCAAACATTTATGGATATAGAAAATTCATTTTTACATTTTACAACTTTGTCTATTTTCCTGGATATTTATTAAAATAAGCGAAGTGTTTATATTCCAAATACTCCATAAGTTGTGAGAAACGCTTCTATATTCATCTTTTTTTTCTTGTGAGAGCGTTGCGTTTAATGCATAATTTTAAAATTATAGTACTTATACAGAATCCTTTTTTATATTGTTCAACGTGAAAGATCCTGGAAGTCTTTTATATACAGCGGGATTATTTATTGCATTACTTTTGTTTTAGAAAATAATCTTTTAATATTAAAATGTTACATTCTTAACTTTGCCAGCAGGCTTTTGTTTGATAATAAAAAGTAAAGTTGATAACTTTATGTTGAATCAAATATGTTTCAGGTGTCAACGTATTAGAGTGAAATTCGATTTATGATGAACTCAACTGCGAAAGTCGATGACTTAATGCACCGGCCGATTATGGTCCTCATTGTAAGTTATGCTTACAATTTCCATGGAACAACAAGGTTTTGACTTTTCATCGTGTCGTTGTTCAATAAACTAAAACTAAATTGAAACTTTGACACTGGTAGGTAAATTGTTTGCGGGTAAATAACATAAGTTGAAATGGGAGGAAACATATGATCATCTTATTTGTCGCAACTAATAAGTTCCCAGTCCCTCATCATTACACGTAGGTTGTAGTTACTTTTAATTTCAAAGTGATTATAACATTTGTCAACCATTATTTTATATTCTAATTCATTGAAGCATGTTAATAAATTTAATCTATCTAAAGCTCCACATTAGATGAAGAAAGTTTAGATAAAAAAGACACATCATTATTTCTAACTTACATTGACTTTTTGAGTTCGAAATTTGCCAGCTTTACTGTCAGCCGTAGCCTTTTGTATTAATTAATTAAAATTTACGATTTTGTCGGTTTTACTAGCAATGTAAGCGTTATAAACACACGGACAGACATTGTA
This sequence comes from Unio pictorum, assembly GCA_030141615.1. Taxonomy (NCBI): domain Eukaryota; kingdom Metazoa; phylum Mollusca; class Bivalvia; order Unionida; family Unionidae; genus Unio; species Unio pictorum. The sequence continues at coordinate 4,988,560 of JARLTB010000063.1, read as the reverse complement.
TTCAATGTCTATTTAAAAGATGCAGAAAAATTTGGTTTTCGTAATATAAATGAAATAGGTGTGCCCCACTAACTTTTCAGAGCAGAGTTAAATAATTTGGACGTTATTAATTATAAGTTTGACGTGCTATGATTCCTAGTAACATTGAAAAATATTATTCACAGTGGATTGTTTTTCTTGTTAGGGCAACTAGTGTTAGACATTTGGCAATCTTACATTAACTTGACCTCAGTTGAGTTTTCTCTGAACGGTATTTTGAATATAGATTGAAGAGACGGGGAAAATTTAAACTTATTCTTAGCATTGTTGGCAAGAAAAGACCACAAGCATAGTCTTTTTAAAAAGGTCAATAAGTGTATTTCATTAACTTTTTGCAGTCGGTGAATTTAATTATGTCACTTTGGCTGCCATGATTCTCTCTTTGATAAAACAATAACAAAGAAATGCATCGACATTTTCATCGTACAATTTCGACAGAAGTTTGTACCAAGCAAATACAGAGAGAGAGAGAGAGAGAGAGAGAGAGAGAGAGAGAGAGAGAGAGAGAGAGAGAGAGAAAGAGAGAGAGAGAGAGAGACAGACATACAGACAGACAGACAGACAGACAGACAGTGAGAGAGATAGAGAGAGAGAGAGAATAACTAAAGTTTCAGATAAACATGTAAATGGTATTCTAGTCTAAATATAATATAGCATTCTATCAGCGGCACTGGCACACTGCTACAGTTTGTAGGGTTGGAAGATAAAGTGTTCAACCAGCGATAGATTCAGCCATGCCTGTGATATTTTCCGAGTGAATGGCCGGTGGGGCATCCGCCAGGGCATATGGCACGGATTATGTACGCCGTCACCGCACGATCGACAATACTGACAGTTCGGTTTTTCACTTATGTGCAGCCTACTTATGTGCAGCCTACCTATCAGAAAGGCGATCATATCAACAACATCGAAATAGTTCGCTCGTCTAACGTGATCCTTGTTAGCGGCATCAGACGGGTCTACCGGATCCGTCATTTCCCCCACCCTTATGGTGTTCATATAGGTCAACAGGATGGAACTGGCCATATAAGCAGGCAGCAACAACAACTTCAAACAATGATTTGGTACCGTTATCGCGTGAGACGATGGGGTCCGTAAAGTTTACGACGCTCTTTGAGGTCATGTCCAGATGATCAACCTTTGTATAAAAGGTCTTGGCTACGCGGATAACAACGTGGGTATCTATATACTCGGAGACCCAAGACATTCGAACGCAAAATAAAAGTTTGCGTTCGATGATCGTTTCATCATCGATATACTTCCTAACGTTCTCCTCCTTAGTATCCACATGTTCCTTGTCAACCACTTTGGACGGCTGATGTTGTAAACAACCATTAATGTAACTCAAATCATTTACTTTTTTTTCAACTGTGCAGGGAACATAATAATCGGCCTAAAATGATTTTGTGGTATGGACACGAGAGGCCTCATCGACATCTGATTTAGTTGTAGTATCTTGAAAATCCACATCGTTTCTGACGCTTACTCTAAACAAACTTATTTCCAGATGTCCGGTCATGTTGCTGCTACCTGACCTAGCAACATCATCCATGGCAGCCTTGATATATATATATGTGTGTGTGTGTGTGAGTGTGTATGTATGTGTGTGTATGTTTCCCATGCAAATTACAGCCGATTCTAAATTTTTGTACTAATTGAGGTATATGCCATTTATCTGGGGGTTTGAGCGTCCGTCTCGGTTGCTGGAGGTAGGGGTAAGAACCCTTGCTGAGTCATACCAATGGCTAATAAACTGGCGCTCAACATTAGAAGGTTTTTGTTAGGGCTGTTCGGCCTGGTCTCAAGATAATATCACTGGGCGGGATATCATACTACATGTCTGTGGCATCATGCCTCAGTGCTAGACATCACTGTTCATTGCCACACTGCAGACATTGTAGCGATATGACTGAAAAATCTATATCAAACACACACACAAACACACACATGTATCCTGATATTTTTCGGTCTCAATTTAAGTTCTGACAATTTCGGTATTTTGAGTCTTACTTTCAAGCAGTAGAAAATCAGTACTAATTTATGGGTTTCTTCCCTTAACAGAGGCTATTTAAAACATCAGTACAATCGTCCAATTTTCTAACACCTCCAACATATTCATTACTTGACGCATAGGTAATGCTTTAATCGTGGGAATGTAAATATAGCCAGTAGACAGTAGACAGCCAGTCACTAAATCGGAATGTTGGTGTGATAATAGAAAGTAAATGAATGTGTGTTGGTCACTATACACGTCATGATGGATAGTTTATTTGGGGGTTTTGATCACAATATACGGCATGTTGATGGAACAAAGTAGGGTGTTGGATAACAGATTACTGCGTCTTGGTAAATAAAAACACGACTTGTTGACCACATAATTTTTGTCCCATTATATATTTCCGTTTGAGACCATACATGATTCAGTATCAAAACGACCTATATCAATCCTCAAAGTTAAAATTAAATTTCCCTTAGGAGCTCATAATGTCATTTGCATATGGAACGTTTCAGAATAGGATTTCCAGTATTATCCCGTTCTGTCCCGACATGTAAACATACTAGAGACTATATAATTTTCATTTGACTTCCAATCGCCCAATAATACTACTAAGAGCTTTCAATTCGTATACTATATAGTCAGTTAGTTTTATCTTTTAACATAATCCACACTTCTTTCTTCCATAGTTATATTGCAAGAGACATAACTTGAAAGCGACCTTATGAAGCATATATATAAGTTCGTGGAATCGCACGATTCACACCAGTTGAAAAGGGTCTTTGACATGTTCAGGCTCGTAGGTTCCTTGGTCATTCATTTCGGGAGGCTTAGGTCAATGCTTGAGGAAGAATACATGATATAGTTTAGTATTTACTCTCACCTATTCTTTTGAGATTGGCTTTGCCCTATCATCGACCTGAAGAAAAGTGCCTTTTCTCGGCATTACTCAAGGCATCCGCAACATGGACCGCTTTTCAGCCACCCTTATTTCATTTTAAGGGCAGTGTAATTATCCATCTCGTCTACGATAAGCGTCTAGTCACCATGCGGAGAATATAGATTCAGCCTTGCGTGGCGACGACATGGCAAATACATAGAAAACATTACTGTCTAAAACTTTTGCTTTCTCGAACGCCATCAATTTCGTGATTCTAGTCAAGCTAGACCTTATTGTAAGGGACACGTCCAACTCTGCTGCCAGGCTCTGTGATGCTGTCAACATCACCATCAAAGATAATTTGATAGACAGCTAGTACCTCCCTACATGGCTGACATTAAACCGATTGGACCGATTTGGCTCCACGCTCAGAGTGGTTCCGCGCGTTAGTAATGTTCAAAAATATATCTTTAGTGTGTGTGTGTGTGTGTGTGTGTGTGTGTGTGTGTGTGTGTGTGATTATGGTTTTTAACGTTGCTTTAACAATTTTTCAGTCATTTCGCTACGATGTCTGCATTGAGGCAGTTTATTGTGATGTCTAGTTCTGGGGTATCATGCTGCAGACATGTAGCATGTTGTCCCCCCAGTCACATTATCCTGACACCAGGCAGGCCAGTCCTAACACTAAACTGATAGTACCATTTTTGTCAGCCTTTGGTATTACTCAGCCGGGGATCGAATCCACGACCCCTCGCTTCGCAGCGGACGCTCTAACCTCTAGGCCATCGGAACGATCATTAGAAAGAAAAATGTAATTTAAAGCAAGCGATGGAAGAAAATATTCCTTCAATATCATATCAACTTTTTTAAAAACTTTTTTTTCCAAATGCCGTGATCATAGGGGGTTTGCGCGTAAATCCGGGAAGAGGTGGGGCATCCAAAATGATCACGAGTTTGCTGAGGCCGTTCCTATATATCCAAAAATAGCTTCAGTCTCAAGGAAATGTAATGCTAGCAATGTTCGAATTCATCCTGACATAAACTGATGTGCCGACCTTCCTCCGACGTCAACTCAATGCCAGCAATAGTCGTTAGGAAAATATTAGAAAATGCATTTTGACGAAATTGGACTGCAGATGCAAATAAATTAATACAGTTTATTTTGGTGGTCGATAAGCGGTATATTAGGCCTACAGGTAAGAGTGAAAGTGGCACATATCACATAACAGCAAGTCTTTTTTATGAACCGTTTATGCATAATAAATGTAATTTCCGGTGGAAAGATTTTCCAAAGTTTATAGGAGGATAGACAGTATGAACCCAGAAACCTTATTCATCAGATGTTATTTTCGATGTAAGAAAAATAATAAAAATAGAAGAACGTCGTTATGAATTTTATTTTCCTCAAAAATTAAAACACCAAAGACTTTTTTTTCGAAAAGTTAGTTAAGACTTATTCTAAAACTCTAGCCAGTTCTTTATGTTGAGACGGTCCTACTGGGTGGGACATCATGCTACATGTCTGCGGCATCATGCCCCAGTGCTAGATATCACTATAGAGTCAATTATCCTAGGGTTGGTTTGATGGCGTGAAGTTTGTTATTCACTGCATCATTCAACGATGCCTGCCACTCCTGGCGTAGGGACTCTTTGATACGGGGTTTACAATAAGCTAACGGTATTTTAAAATCAGATAGTTCTTGGGATAGAGCCATTTTAGCAGCGCGATCTGCTTTTTCATTACCTTTAATACCAATATGGCTAGGTAACCAACAGTATACTATATTGTTCAGTAGTTTTTTTAGAGGAGATTGATTAATAATGGGTTTCCAGTTAACTATTGTGTAGTGACTGAAGTACTGATAGTTAGTCATAGAAGATAATACTGCTCAAAATACGGTTCTTTTCAATAAATTTCAGAGCAAGGTATATTGCTCTGATTTGGGCTGAAACAATGGATGCATCGTGTGGAAAATAAACTTTTGTTATGCGTTTGCCACTAAGGAAGGATTCAGTAGCATTTTCCTCATCCTTTGATCAATCGGCATAAATTCTTGTGTTGTTTCTAAATTCGGTGAGGAGTTCATGATAAGAGTTCGGAAGATGTAAAGGTTTGTCTCAGATTTTGTCCCATAGAGTAAAGTAAAAATACTTTTGGTTGTTTAAGGAGCCAGGGTGGTGTTTCTGAGACACACGTGTTCTGAATTGTAGTACGATCAATTTTGGTACTGTCAAGGCTGAATCATATTATGATGCCAAATGAAGGTATGGTATTTGGTTTGTTTTCGTATAAGAGTTTCAATTTGGGTTGTTAAACGGCGAAAAATGCAGGGTGTAGAGCGTTTTACCTTGTTTGAGAGCGAACTGTGCAGACAGAATTTCTTTATGATGTGATAAAAGTGGTTCATTGCCTTCCGAGATATCATTTTCCCTGATGATGAATTGGGTCAAGCATCTTCAAAAATGGCTTCCAAGCTGAACCATAAACAACGCAACCATAGTCTAGTGTGGAGCGGATAAATGTTCTAAACACAATGAGGATGACCTTTTTAGCAGCAACCCAGTCATTGTGTGCAACTACGTTAAGTAGATCTAAAGCTTTCAAGCATTTAGCTTTCAAATTCTTGATGTGTGGATTAAAAGTCAGTTTTCTGTCGAAGATAATACCCAAAAACTTTGTTTCCTCAACAACTGGAATAGGTATTCCGTCCAGAGTGAGTTTAGTATCATCATGATGTCTTCGCAACTAACAGATATGCATGCATACTGTTTCCCCATTTTGAAAATTTGAAACCGTTAGTACTGACCAAAATTTGAATCTTATTGATATTTTGTTGCAGTTATCTTTTAATTGTATGCATGTGCTTTGATATAGAACATATTAGAAAATCACCAACGTTGAGTAAGCGATTCACATCGGGAGCCAAACGCTTGGTGATTTTGTTATTAGATAGCGTCAGCGATAAAATATTGTCCTGGGGCACACCCATCTCTGAGAAGGTAGAGACCACTCGTACTTTTAATTGTCTGATAGAACATTTGATATTAAAGACGGCAAATTGTCTTTTAGACCCAGATCGTGCAGGTCAGTTAGTATCCCACACTTCCATGATGTGTCATAAGCCTTTCCTAATAAAAGAGAACCGCAACTAAATGTTCCTTCTTGATACATGCATCGTAAATAAATGTTTCTAGTCTAACGAAATGATCACTAGTACTAAGACCAGAACGGAAGCCACTTTGGAAAGGATATATTAAATTGTTACGTTCCAAGTACCATACAAGGCGAATATCACTCATTCGTTCCATTGTTTAGTACATACAGCTTGTTATCTCAATGGGTCGATATCTATTAGGATCTCCGATATATTTACCTGGTTTGGGAACTGGGATTACTGTTGTTTGATTCCAACTCTGAGGTACATTACCAGCAATCCATACATCATTACAGATTTTCAGAAGAGATGTTAATGATCTTCTGGGAGATGTTTCAAAAGCTGGTAATGCACTTCATCAAACAGCGGATGTATCATGGGCCTTGTCTAAAACGTCCCTAAGCTCCAATAGTGAAAACAGCTGGTTATAACTTTCATGTGAACTTTAAACGTTACTTTTCGTTTGGAATTTTTAATCTTCGGAAGGCTTCTAAATAATTAGATGATTAGGATTTATTAAGGAAACCGTCTCCATGAATATTTGCGAACTATAAATATTATTGTTTGTTTTAAAGTGACGGAGGAGAATTGTTGTTTCTCTTTCCTTTTATTTTTCGAATAGTGTCCCAAACGTGTTTAATTGAGGAATGAGAGTTTAAAGAAGAAATGTATTTATTTCATGATGCAAGTTTACTTTCTGTGGTTGTGCGGCGATCTTTAACCTGGATAATACGTTATTTGTCTCAATTATCGGGAGTTGGACGATTGTTCAATTTTGTAAATGCTTCTTGGCCTTGTCTAATCGCTTCGTTAGATTCCTTGCTTACCCAAGATTTTTGTTACTGTTCAGTGAGGACTTTGAAATAGAATCTTGTGCGATCTCGATTAAAATGGAAGTAAAATTCTGTATAGGATTAACAGCGTTGAATACTGTTTCCTCATTTAGTCTTGTTTTACAGAGTGTTTCAAACAAAGCCCAGTCGGCCTTCTTTATATTCCATTGTGGAATTGCATCATCAATTTTAGAGTTGATATTTTTAAGGTTAAATAGAAAGTGATCACTGCTGTAAGGGTCATCAGCGACATTCCATTCATAGTCTAAAAGTAGCGAAGGAGAGCAAATTGTCAAATCTATCCACGTGTATGTTCCCGTTCCTGGGTGTATATATGTCGGTGATTTAATGTTATACAGACATCGATCGTGTCTAAAAATGAAATCTTCTATTTTGTGACATCTGTCGTTTATGTGATTTTATCCCCATAGAAAGTTATGAGCATTACAATCCCCGAAGAAAACAAAGGGCGCCGGACGTTGTGTCTAATTCGTTTGGTACTAGGTTGGTGTTTGGTGGTAGGTAAATAGAGCAAAAGGTAATCACTCGATGTAGAGTGACGCTTGCAGCAATAGCTTGTAACTTTATGTTTAAAGTGATGACTATGTGAGGGGCTCTATTGTTCACAACAACAGAAACTCCTCCTGAGGCCCAGTCAGCGTTTTGAAAGTATGTATTAAACAGGGAATAGTTTTAAAATTTAATGTTATCCGTCTCTTTCAGGAATATTTCCTGTAAACAAAGCACTGCAGGATCGTGTTCATTTAAACGCATAAGAATATTATTATAGTTAACTTCAAGTCCTCGACAGTTCCATTGTATGATGTTGTTCCTCATTATAATGTCAAGCTAGAAATTGTGGAGCTATGTTAGACCAATCGCCGAGGCAATTTGTGTTGTTATTTGTCTGGAGGAAGTACGGGGGTATATAATTCTGTTAGTAGGTTTTTCTTTTCTTATAAGACCACGAATCAGTTGAATGCATGAAACAGTATCAAAGGTTACGAGGATTATTATAAAAACACAAAATATGTATTATCGCTAGAAACTACATCTTTTTAAGCCATAGAACGTTGGGGTCAGAATGATCGTCATGAACAAGATCGAGAAAGCTGAAACGTTACAAATACACTAGTTGCAGGCCATGTAAGATGAATCATTTTTTTAAAATATTTTGTTTTTAAGTGTAGATATTTTGAATTGATAATTAAGGGAAGTTCAAAATATAGAAGAAAATATGCTCGAATCTAATGGATATATATATATATATATATATATATATATATATATATATATATATATATATATATATATATATAGTTTGATTTTGAAATACGAAATTGCATTTAACATCAAAGACGAATCCATAGTATCACAACATATTGGATATTTGGAAATTCTTGTAAATGAAATCATTCTGGTTGTTTCATGTTTTGAAATGGGGAATTCATTGATTCAGTTTGAAGAATCATCGTAGCCAATTTTAACCAATGTGAAAGTAAAATAGTAAGGTTTTAGCAGTATTTTTGAAATAGGCGTGCATGAGACTATATTATTATATTGATCAGCAAAGGTTTTCAGAACGTCTTGAAGAAGGAAATGATTGAGTCCGATTTTTTGTATATCGGATATGAAATGAACTCTTTGGTGTAGATTTAAATGTGCTTAGCATGGGCGACCTTTAGAATAATAATAATCAGATTTTACAGGTCATTATATGTTAGAAGGTATTGTAAGTCTCATGATGAAAAGTGGCTTGATGACGAATGTGTGTCTTGCATTATCCTATCTTCATTTGGGTATACATTTCATTCTACGGTTTTTCATTTGAAGGAGTTACCTTATTTCAAGATTTTTAACATAGAAAAAAAGTCGTTTTTGTGATACTTCCTTCATAAACATTCTTAAGGAAGTAAACCTTTATTTTAAACTATAACTTGTGTGCCATCATCTAGAGCATTTTTATCTAATGCAAATACCGTCCCTTATTTTCAACATCTTTCCATCTGAACTCATTAACACCAGTTACATCGCCCATTGATTGGGAAGTTTTATATTTTACTGGTACTAACATCTTACCATTTTATGTTGAAGTATTTGGGTTTTGATGTCGCTGGTCGATATTAAACATTTTTGTATTTTTAAACATGTATACATACAACCTAAGGTATGGTGCTAAATAGCCTACAAGTGCTGATCCGCCGTTAAAAATCAATCAATCGATCAATCAATCAAGCAAAACATTCAGGAGCAAAGTATATTAAAATAACCAATCTTTCTTTTAAAGTACAATGTACAAAAGGGAGTATGATGTTCTAGACTGTAATGTGAATTAAAAAAATGTATAGCGTCTTAGTGAGATGTAGTTAGCTTGAATGGTGACTGCTATATAAAAAAAGGTTTCAAGAAGCACTGTAGTTTGGTTTTAAGCGGATATTATTGCCATTTTCAGAACTCATATTAACGAGAGACTGCATGTGTTATCATTTTCTGAAGGATGTTTCAAGCTATATAAAGAACCAAGCTATTGCACAGTAAACTATCCAGGATTTATTATGTAGGCCGTGACTAAGAAGTTGTTAAGAAAAAGATCACCCTGAATAGAAACCTGAAGAGTGGCGTGTTGTTTAGTTCAGGTCATGCATAATCAATTCGGCGGCATGTGCAGCTCTCACCTGCATGGCTACGCTCTCAATACGGCGTGTTTGTAAATATTTCAGATAGCTTAATTATCATCTAGAGTCTATAATTTATTGTTACATATTTGCAAATTGTCCCCTGCTCAGAATTAAAAAAAATACATGAATTAGTTGAAATGATGTAAAACGGTATATTTACATGGCATATGGCATCACGTTACTTCTTTTTCTAAACGAATTGTACAGAAAATACTTTTCGCGAAAAAAACAGTTGTGATATGAAAAGCAATTTAATAAATTTAAACAAGTTTAAGCAGTGACGAGGCTTACTGTTGAAAGGGGCACAGCTATTTTTATTTTCCTGGAATGACGTGCTGGAGTACCATTTTCGATTTATACACGAGTGCGAAAAGATAAATTTAACAAAATACACTAGTAACATCTCCTGTTATAAATATAAAGGATTGGATTGCCATCTAGTTTGATTTACCATGCTAAAAAAATTTCCAATATAAATTAATAGGCATAAAAGTACAGAAATAAAGTATAAAGTATAAAATAGAACAAGTAAAACATGGTGCAGATATATTAAATTTTGTAAAACCAAACAATTATCCAAAACACTACAATATGACGAGTATTTTTAAATTATAGTCATCTTAAAATCTCGTGGACTTTAACCTCTGAAATAAAGAATATGTTGAATCGGTGTAGAGTATCTACGTGTCTCATGACAACAAACGTGAAAGGAAAGGGTCAATGTGTTTAAAGTAGTTTTGAAATAGACACCAGTTAGAATAAATATTGTAATTGAGCAATAAATGCCCATTCGCCTTGCCAAATATAAGTATTAATTATTCAGACAATATTGAGATGTAACAGGAAACTGATTCTAATAGCGTATGAAGGACGTTTACAATATTTACCTTACGTCATATAATTCAGGTTATAATATCAATAACGGCGTCTCAGGTTTGATGTAGAAATAGCGTCAAAGAAAACAAAGATGTCTTCTACATGACCCAGCGCTATTCAAGGTTCACATTGATTTATATTGTGTCTTACTGAAGAATTTGCCATGCTGTAAGAAAGTTCACATTGAGAAAGTTCATTTTATGATACTTTCTTCCGTGAGATTCGACACAAATCTACACTAAAATATCTCAATTTTCATAAACGTGCTAGGTGGAAAAGGCATCATATTGTAAAAACTCGACTATGAATGAGGAAAATATTTAGCGTGGTGGTTAAATGTATGTAAAATAACGCTTCAGTAGTTACTGATGTATAAAATGATCGACAAAACATGAAATGTTTGTGTCTCACGGTAATAGTGCGCAATAATAAATTGGTCTCAGGAACAATAAATAATGTCTCTATCGTTTTGAGAAGGGTTTATGAGATAGTAAATTTACAATTTAGGGTTAAACATTTCGTTAGAGATTGAACTATGATTTTTCCTATATGTATTTTAACAGACCTTAATGCTACGTTAACAAATCAATATATGTGTACAGCAGCAGATAGGGCTAATCAGAAAACTTTATAGAGACGTTTATTTGGCAAACTAATGTCTCCTATAAAAGTGAAAAAAAAAATAATATCAAAACACAGAACTAAGGCTTCTGACCAAACGAGACGCATATTCTCTGTCGCGCCCTCTCTGCTGCTACGAATTAAATCTTATCATATAACAATAATTATAGCAAAATAGTTAACAACTAGATTAGATCGAGAGCGACTAACAGCGATTAAGAAATTTATACCCGTCCGTGATTCTGTCAGACAAACATTACAGCAACGACAAGCATCTCAACTTGATTTTGCAGAAGGTTCTCAATTGTCTAAACCTATTACTGCAACTACTAAAAAAGTTATATATGGACAAGAACGAGAAGAAGTAAAAAAGGTGTTCTTCCTGAACTTGAAAAAATATCAAAAAAGTACTTAAGAAACTGCAAAAATAGTTGCAGCATAACATCCTCCTTTCGATCAAGAAATACTCGAGTGTATAGATAAAGTTCGTACTGAAATCACCGACGTGAAAGAAAAACTTGCATCAAAATTTAATGTAAGAAGGGAGAATATAGATTTGATTGAAAAGTCTCGCGAAAAAGTTATTGAGGTTATTAAAAATATTAAACAACATGATTTACCTGCAAAATAATATTTGGTGTGTATGATAAATCTAAAATGTTATGAAGCCGTAATTGATGATATTTTTTTTAAATGGGCATATCGTATATATTACAAAAAGGAACAAGTCAGTCGTGATGATTATATCTTTGATGCACGTATTGAAAAATAATCCTTGATAGAGAGTTAAAGCAACAAGTCTTTCTCACTGCAAGAAAGACTTTTGTCAGAATATGAAAAGCTAGTGAACAACTATAAAAATCAAAAGTAGAAAGATCACCCTTAAAGTTTTTACATAAAAGGAGGAATAAGGAGCAACATGGAGTGGAATTTCTCCAAGCGGTACTTGGGGGAGTAATCTTATTGCCTGCCCTAATAATATTCTCTCCGACATTAGGAATTATCATAGAGGCAGCACGGGGTGAAAATAACTCCCCGGAAATAATTAATGAATCTTAGATATTTGTAGACGACTATTTTTAGGCGGTATCATGGATATCGGCGTGCATCGCAAATTTATCGATAAACTTGTTGATGATTATCATAGTGATTATTTGTCACAGCGATTAGATATAACAATAAGAAATAAGATGTTCATACACTGTCACCATGATAAACCAACCGTGGTCAGAGTAGTAAACTCACGATTACCCGTCTATAGAAAAATTTATGGAGATGGTCTTGGTAATGTAATTCAAGGGCTTTTTGCAAGAATGGCTCCCAAAATAACACCGATCTCAAAACAATTATCGATGAAAGCTATTAATGTTATTGGTGATACAGATTCTGGCGCCATTGGTAATATTGTCAGTCAGGCGTTTTCTTCAGCCAAAGAAAGACTAACACGATTAATACGATGAGAACCGCAGCCACCAGTAAAATTGTCATCCACGGAACTTATGCTTGCGAATGTCAATAAAATAATAAACCAAACCGCGGATCAAAATCTAGCAGCCTTGATGAATCAAGGATCTGAACATTTACAAAAAAATATTGCTGCAAATTTAATAGTAGGAAGCGTTTTGCGATCGAGATTTAGATCGAGAAATATATAATAAAATGTTCCAACAATGGCCTGATCCAGCATTTGATATAGCCGCACCGGTTCTCAAAGATGAATCTGTTATAAATTTTATTCTTATTACGCAAATGACCCAAATAGTCGATCAAGAATCGAACTTCAAGTTCAGGATACAAGAAAATACTTCCTACCCGTTGAAACATTTATTGAAATAGAAGGAGAACTTGTAAAGACGGATAATGCGGCATATGACGCCAATATGCGAGTAGGTTTTGTCAATAACGGTATTATGGCGCTATTTAGTAGCGCTAGATATATGAATGATGGAAGAGAGATTGAATCTATGCAGCATGATGTCGATGTCGCCACAACAATAGTGGGTTGAGCAAGATATTATGATGATTATACAAGATCAGCTGGTCAATCTATGATGTTTGCAAAAGATATTACTGATCACGCTGATAATATTCATTATGTCAAAATACAGACAGCACGATCTACTGCAATTGATTCACTACCAGCTGGATATGTTAGACCACCTGGTGATTTTGATATTATAAAAAGTGTTAATCATTTTTACAACCAAGGGTTTTTAACACGTACAGCGATGTTGGAAGGTGATCGTAAATTATTTTTATGTACAATTCCACGGTCCCATATTTTCGGAATTTGTAGAAATGTAAGAAAGGTTATCTTTGGAGCTAAACAAACAGTAGTCCTTGTCAGAAAACAATGATGATAATGAGGCAATCTGGCGAGAAGCAGGCACTGCTGCAGCTCAAGTCGCTGCATGTATGGTATATATAACAAAACTTTCATTGTGGATGCCAATAATGACTCCATCGATCGACGCATAGGAAGGATTACTATAATTTATGGATTCATGTGGTAAATCATTACCATCATGGTTAACAGTGACGACAGATAGTATGAATACTTCTATTAACGGTATATTTACATGGCATGTGGCATCACAATAGTGTGTTTCTTCGCCTCGACATATATTTGTTGTGCTACATAACAAAGCATGATTAAATTTACAAACACGCAGTCATATGATATTTCACAAGCTCGATAATTCTGAAGTCTCATTAAGAATAAACGGTCAACAACAACCATCCGAAGATATTTATTTAACTACGAAGAAAACAAAATAGCACGTGCATATCATCGTTTGTTGACATTTATGGGACGTGATCTGAATGTTCATACTGCTCTGGAAATATCGCAATTATATTTTAGAAACACCTATCCGATTTATTACTTTTCGTTCGACCATTTTGATTTAACCAGACAGAGTATTGTTGATATACACTTTCGACCTCGTGTAACTCTTCCGGTTGCTCCGTCTCCCCCCCCCCCCCTTATCCTTAACTACAGAGTAATAGCTGTTATACTCAGTGGATATTAATCAAAGGTGTTGGTGGACGAATGAGTCTCATTGACGCCCTGGTATAGAATATGTAACATGTAATATATGTAAAATATGTAAATTAGGTCATTCGTATTATTATTAATGTCATATAGTCACTTTAATGTTACTCTGACTCCTGGTCAGATTAAAAAGTTACATTCAGATGTAGCTAAAAAATGTGGAACGATAATATCCCTAAAACACGATGAGATCACTGATGGTCAGATTAAACTATCACTGACAACGCGTCAGATTAAGCATTTTCATGAAGAAAAAAAAGCCACAAAAGACGAGTGTTCAACTTAATCTCTCTGCGGGCGCGATTACAGATACAATTAAATTAGTTGGTATATTTCCACTTCTCGTTTCTATACCAGAATTAATTGCCGCGGCAGCCCCAGCAGTCGTGAAAGCAGCGGCGTTAGGGGCAGTTGGGACAGAGGCGGGAATGCCACTAAGGAAAGCAACAGGGACAGGATATAAAAAAGGGAAGTGGTCTAAGGTTACCAGGCAGTAGTTTCACTCGCTATGGAAGCGGCCAGAGACTACCAGGGAGTATGTATTGGTAGGGAACTATTTTACACTGCTGTCAAATTTTAATTTAATCGATGCTGCTAAAATGTTCAGAATAAAAAAAACTTCAGATGTGTTTTTATGCGAGAACAGTGGCCTTCCACACCAGACAGTATTGAAACCGTTATCATTAATCTCGATCATTCCATCCGAACTCGAACTCACTTGGTTGCATACGCGATTGATCCACGTGGAATTATTTATTTCGATTCGTATGGGTTAGCCCCAAAGAAGAAATTTCTAAAATATATTAGTGATATGCGAGTTCTAGTTTGGTACTCAACGCTACCAACGCAGACAATAACTGACCCACCAATATGCGGCAGAGAAGTAATTAATGTACTCGATTCTGTATAAAAATCAACCAAACCACCCCATAAAGTTGTACACTAGTATACGAGTAATAACTATATGAAGAGATCTTAAAGTGTAATGGTAGGTATTGGGGGAAGGTCTATCTTTAGAGAACAAAAAAACGGAAGGAATATCACTCGAGAATGCGAAAGAAATCATTAACGAGGAAATATCCGAAGTGTTAAAACTTGTAGATGTGGATCCAAACGAAAGTGTTAAACTTAAAAATACACATGGGAATTAAGAACGAGTAATCTTTCATTGAACGATATTATTGTTTGAATTACTGGAGTAACCGAAAACTCCATAGAGGTGTTTGATTCCACTGGTAAGATTCGACCCGGAGTTCTTATTCTAACTGTATTAGATAATATCACCACGCGAGTAAAAACCAATCTGGTGATACAATGACATGCGAGCTCAACATGATCACGAATAAAATAATGACACTTGGCAATCCAACATCTGACACCGACGCGGTAACAAAAATGATGTAGATGTCGTAGACAATAACCTATCAATGATGAGGGCCGCAAATGATGTTAATCTGGCGCGTTTGGGAATGTCTGTAAATTGTTTAGAAAAATGTATGAGACCTCGGTTAATTTCTTTGAAAATAACGCCAAATATCCCCTTGAAACTTTCTGATATTAAAACAACTATTGACACAATTAAACAAACACATGATAATATCGTTAGTGATTTTACTGCTATCGATGAGCGGTTTGATCATATTAAAATACCGCATAAACATAATATCAATACCGTGTACTAGATGCTCTGGGGGTATTTCGCCTGGACATAATAATTTCACTGGAACTACTGCAACAGACAGCCGCGAACACAACCACGGCAAGAACAACAGTGATATCAGTAACCTCATCCAACCCTGAATTCAGCGTGCATTCCCCAGCTGTAATTCCAGTAAAATAAATCGCGCTTGCCCAAATAAGAGTATACTATAGTTGGCCAAATATACAGTCCGAATCATTTGCGGGTCAAGAGCCGAATAATTCTCTGGTATTTGCAAATAAAAAGAAACCAGATGGAACCTATAAGGGTAGTTATGATGTTGAGGATATCAATAATGAATTCCAGCATAGAATAAAATTTATTACATGAAAATAGTCAAAGATAGCTATAACGGTTCACGAACCATCCTTGTCAGCCGCCATAGAGATAGATTCTCCTGATTATGTCGTGGATATTTATCAGTCGTCGATCAGAACAGTGCTAGGATGGCCCGAAGTTCCTCTGCCAGAACCAAGAAATTTGATTATATCACAAATAGGAAATCATATCACGAAATTACCCCATTATACAAAAGAGGCTTACTCGATATAAAAATTAACAGGTGGCCATCTTATTTCTATTAAAGTGAATATATATGATAAAATAATATATACTTAGTGATTTATTTTTGAACATACTTCAGAACAAGCTACATATATATATATATCTAGTAATCTACCTGAAATTATTGTTTATTGTAGAGAAATCAATAAAGAACACAAAATACAACTACAATGATTACAGCAGGGTTTCCAAGAATCTAATCACGGTGAAATCATCACGCGAATTTAAATATTAAATCAGCTTGTATCCGACATGGAATATATCAAACAGCGTGTAATCCAGACAACAATTGACCCCACCCCCGACGATGCAGATCACCCTAAACAACTATTTTTAGGGTATAACAAAATAACAGAAGCTGATCTATTTAATTTTAAGTTTCCCGGGTATAACGCAGACGAAGAAAAGATCAACCAATGATATCATCGATAAATTATTTTTTGAAATTCACGCGTCGTGGAGGAAAAATCTTTCACCGGCAACTATCCTCAAATACAACACTGATCCATACGGCGTGGGGTAGACATATATCACCTGGGAATGTAGATATAACTTCAGTGATCGCGGTCAATCTCGTGTGTGATTCAATTGATGTAAGTTATCGGACAAACACATAAATATCAAATCAAGCACAGCAGGGAGATATTCTATATAATTC
Source organism: Unio pictorum (assembly GCA_030141615.1). NCBI lineage: Eukaryota > Metazoa > Mollusca > Bivalvia > Unionida > Unionidae > Unio > Unio pictorum. The sequence goes on along the minus strand of JARLTB010000063.1, from coordinate 4,971,506 downwards.
CACTCCTCATTTATCCCCTGGAAGTTTGACCATACAAGTACCGGTTACCCTCATATATTTACCATGTCATAATTCACTACTAACTAAAATGAATTTCAAACTTACGGACCAAAACGCTAACTTAATTGATTTAGCTCAGGAGAAATTACAAATAAGTCTGTATATAAAATCCTGATTCAGAATAATAATAATATTTTTGAAAAATTTCCCAACAAAATCAGTTCATGTGCACGATTTGTACTAGTAAATACCCCTTCAGAATTAGCAAATCGGACGATTTTTATTATTTTTACTAGTAGATACCCTTTCAGAATTAGCAAATCGGTCGATGTCCACAGAATATATATATATATGTTACGTGCTTAGGCTCGAATAAGCAGCAACACAGAAAGAGTGAAAACTAACAAGCTTGTATAACTTGAACAATGCATTTGTTAAGTACAATTATTTTCATAAAATAATTAAACTTACGGTTTTAGACAATCAAATCCAACAAATATAGAATTCACAAAATAATCCACTGATGGAATTGCAAGTCCTGATAAATAAATGTTCTAATAGTTCCAGGTTCGAATCTTGACGATGTAATCCAAAATGGCTGACAATGTCACGTGATGCAGTTCTTGTTTTATCATCCAAATGAATTATGAGCACGTTTTCTCCTCCAAATAGATAATAAATCCTCTTTCTTCAATGAATTGACATAAAGTCCAGAACAAGATAATTATAACTTAAATATGAATACACAACTAATAACTTTAAGCCCAGAGAGTCTACTAATGTTAGCTTCCAAAACACAGCTATATATATGTAATTCCCTCGTAAACAAAAAGGAATCATGTGATTCTGGAAGGTCATAGAAAGAAGCTACCTTCACCAAGTCACGTATTCTAGATATGTCCTACACCCCAAGAACTAAAAATAAAAGTTGTCCTTGAAATTAACCAATAGTATTAAAGACCTGTTTATCAATCTAAAGCAAGGTCAAATAAAGAGGTAACCAAGCCAAGATCAGCCTGTTTACAACTAGAGTCTAGGTTAACCTGAATTTTCTAGAAAAAAATCTCCCAATTAATGAATAAATATTAAACCCTAAATGACAAATTTTGATTTAACATTAAAAAATAAATTAATTAAATCCAATAGCCGTAACATATATATATATATATATATATATATATATATATATATATATATATATAAATATACACACATATATATATATGTATATATATATATATATAATATTATCAGTCGCATACTAAAATTATTATTGTTTCTGTGTGAAATCAATCGATTTGCACAATTGTTAGTAGTAAATACTCTATCAGAATTAGCAAATCGGTCGATGCGGTTAGTTTTAGAGGGTAATTACCCTTTCAGAATTACCAGCGTTGACGATCTCCATTATTTTTAGTAGTAAATACTCTTTCAGAATTAGCAATTTGGTCGATGTGCACAGAATATAAATAAAATATTTCAGTCCCATAATACATTATATTGATATATTATGGTAAAATATGTCACTGTGCACGATTGTTTCTAGTAATTACCTTATCAGAATTAGTGAATCGGTCTGTGTGGTCTGTTTTGTAGGGTAAATACCCTATCAGATTGTGTAAATCTGACTATTTTTGTGATTTTTACTAGTAATTACCCCTCTTAAATCAAGTGCCATGATATATTTCTCAATACAAATGACCAAATTAGATGAAAATCTGACAAATATTCACGAAATCTGACACGAATGCACAAAAACATTTTCATTATAATAACAAAAAAATATTTTTTAGTATCAACACGCACGAAACCGTGTAGTATCATTTTGTCTACTTTCGCTTTTTGTTATTCAGAACTCGCTTCTATTCTCGGAACTTGTTTCTGTATTCGTTTTTAGCTGCCTTATACGTGCATTAATATTTTCTCTTTTTTCATATTCCTTTGATAATTCCGAACTGATATTTTCCACTGCGGTAAACACGGGTACGAACTGACTTAACTAGCTATTATCCGCAAATGATGCATGAATAGCCTGCTGAGTTAGTTTGATAAATCTATATTCCGACGGTAAAGTATACCTATTTCCCGATTTAAGCTCTTGTAGGTACTCAAAATCAGAAAGGATTTTGTGTCAGTTTAGTTTATCGGATAAATTTATTCGCTCATTTTTCAAATTTGTAATAGCAGAAGTTATATAATTGATATTTTCATAGTTCATTATATAATAAATATACCTTTAAATTAAATTCTTTAGAAAAATAAACAGTAGCATGATGAGCGGTTATCATTCACTGGGTCGCCTTTATTGGTATTGTGTCTTTCATAGGGTCTTTTTCTCTATCAGAATTTTGTGTCTTTCACCTATGACCGTATCTTTTGTCCGACATTCTTTCTAAATGCCATGTGGGGTACCTCGTTGTGACATAGAGCTTTAGCATCCACGCTACGTTTACTTTACGGGTGCCCATAAACATACCTCCAACGAATTTTCTAAGCCAAACGAAATGTTAGAATATTCAGAAGACTGTCTATGTATTTCCATTTCATGCCCCCCCCCCCCCGCAAGATCTTGTCACTGGGTAGGTGCAAATCCGCACCCACCACGTTATTCAAACGTGATGGGAGATGTCCATATATATATATATATATATATATATATATATATATATATATATATATATATATATATATATATATATAATATCTTTCATGTAAATACTTGTCTTAATTATAGTATGGAGGAGTTCGAGAGCCTATCGAAAATCAAGCCTTGGAAAACATTGAAATTTAATCTCGATATATAATCACTCCTGACTTACCAATAAAAACTCTAGCGGAGAATAAAAGCATGATTAATAATATTTATGACGCTAAGAACGAATTTAACAAAGATTGCGCATCTCACACCTGGTCAAAATATGGAATCAATAATGGTGCTGATGCTACGATGAACAATAAACGATTGCAATATATGATACTAGTAGAAAAAGGAAATTGGATTATTCGTGTTAAATACGACCCTATCCTCGCTAATAAAAGAACCGTCATTGTGAGTCAAAGTTCCAGACTAGGAATTGACATACCGTATTATAAGCGAGCGTATCCTGTGATCCCGGTTATTTATGAAATCTATCCGATAAATGGAATGCCTAGTACTGAGAATATGAAACCGATGAAACTGTCAACGATAAATTGCAACAGCGAAAGATATTTTTGTCAGTCGTTAAAATGCTTACTTGTCTGACGGAACACGGTTTGGTACAATTGTTAGTTACATCGATTGCGAATCTACTCAGTATAATCATCTAAGATCGTCTATGCTGGCTTATGTTTCTTTAAACCTGCTATCGATGATGAATAGATTCCATGACACCACAGTCAAAGTCGCCACGGATTCATTTGATATAGATAGCAAGTATAAAGAAGCAGTGGCTTGTTTTACATAGTGTCATGTACCATGGGGATCATGGAGAATAAAACAAGATGTGTTGCATGATTATTCTAAATCGGCAGATGTTACGCTTGCAAATAATTACCTGAAAACTAATCAAATATCAGAATTGTTGAGGGCACCTTCGTTATCCGATCCAATATGTAAATATAAGACCATTTACTTGAGTGGATGCGGATGGGCCTGGGAAGACTTCTCATGGTATTGAATTATTTTGGAAGAAGTCAGATTTAATTGTCTTAACACCTACACACAGACTTGCCAGAGAGATTAAACAACGAGCAGTTAATTCCTGCACTTATCAGTTTCTTTTGGAATAAGGATGACGCATGGACTTCTGATCAAATGGGTGAGAAATATATTTTCAAGATAATTATTTGGGATGAGATATGCCCAGTGTCGCTTGCTATATTAAAAATGTTTCTTGATTGGCTATTATTGAAAATACAGCCATGTTAATGTGTGGCGATCATGGTCAACCACCGATATTTGCTGGTTTGTTTCCGCATGATTGGCTAAAGCAATTTGTAGATACCGATCATAGAGCGCTTTATCCAGATTTAAGTGAGTTCAAGAAAATAATCAGATTACAGTCGGATAAAATTCAAAGTGAAAAAGCGCGTGAAATAATTATAAAAACCTTGTTAAATATTTTTTGGCAAACGTGGAGACCAAACGATTTGATAGTGGCAAGCAGAAAGATATTCAGAGAGACACTGCAACAGCAATTGTTTCAATTACATAAAGAAAAGTTTCCAAAATTGTCTGAAAAAATATGTTATAAGCCAGCTGATACACAAGACAGAATATTGAAGTTGATATTCCAGGACAGACTGAGAAACATAATCTCCTTTTAAATGATGTTGTTCTGGTCGATATTGATATTGTTGAAGATGCATTGCGCCCTGACAAATCTCCCTGGACGATAGGATACGCGAAGATGATACACTCATCTCATGGGTTAACCTTCTCTGATACAATTGTTTGGATCATATATGATCGCATCGAGTGGTCGAATTTAATTTATCTAGCAGAGTCACGAGTTAGAAAAATAAATCAACTTCGGAGAGTTATTTTCAATTTTAATGACAACACCAACAACGAAATTGTCAGCGATGATATAATAAGAAACAAAACTCGCTGGTTATTAACAAAGTGACTAAAAATAAATAATCGTGACTTTGATATTGGTGTTTAATTTATAATGATGAAGAAACAACAGCAGAATAATCACTGTGCGATCTGTAATTGTATATTGCTATGTTTCTGGCCTAAAGACAAACACCCACGACAATTTGTCGTAGATAGGAAGGATAGCATTTTGGCCACACACATGAAAATAGGATGCTGATTTCTCGTGAGTGTAAAAGACGCAGAGGTGCTAATTAAGTGATCGCGGTGGTAATTGTGTATCCTCATGTATCACTTGCAACTGTTCACGTGTAAATCCACGCTGAGGAGTAGTTGAATCTAATCTGTAGATTCCAGTTCTACCGGTGGATCCTGTTATGTTAGATATTTTGTGTGATGTAACACTCCAGATAGGATCAGAAGCTCTTTTTATCTTCTTCGAGCTCACCTGGTTCATATAAATATCGCACGGTCAAATTACCATGTAAATTTTGTTTTGAAAAATCATTTCCTGCGAGTGAGTTTTTTATGATCGCGCTATTAAGTTTCATATTGATAGTTCGAGTAATTTCATTATTTAATGCATTTATTACATTTGGTAATTTTGCAAGCTATTTACGAGATATCTTGTCTTGAATAAATTCCTTCACGTATTGATTTCCAAGCAATCGCTCTGTAAGTGTTCGATTAAATCGTTCAACAATTGCCTGATCACGGTGTATTGCAGTATGTCCCCGTATGATGGTGACGTTATGTTGCATCATTAATGGTAAAACTGCACCTTAAAATTCCTTGCCTGGATCAACTTGTAAATTCATGCAATGGGATTTTGTGTTTGAAAAAAAAATTGATTAATTTATTACCATTGCATTTAGTATTTAATAATATAATTGAATTGATTATGTTAGCGAGATTAATCAATTACATAAAACACAACTGGAGACACTACGACAGAGTTTTCAAGAACATCTTTTTGATATAGTGATTTCACGCAGCGAGATCATAAAGCATATTAAGATATTAAATCAGCTTGTATCCGACATGGAATATATCAACAAACGAATAGTTCAAGTAATAAATAATGACAAGAATGGAGATAAACAAAAATTTCTAACTGCATACAATATAACAGAAGCTGATTTACCCAATTTCAAGTTTCATGGATATAACGCACATGTACTAAACAAAATCGGTTAATGATCTTAGCTCGGAAAAAACGTTTGTCTGATATTCGAGACATGGAAAAAAATAACACAACCACATACAACTATCCTCAAATATAATAATGACCCAGACGGGGGTGGTAGGCATTTCGCTCCTCAAAATGTAAATATATCCTCTGTGATTGCAGTAAACCTAGTATGTGATGCTACCGATGGAAGTTACCAAATAAATCTCGAAAGATCAAATCAAGCCCAGCAGGGATATATTTTATATTCATTTGCACCAACGGCTCCACCCGGATTTCTAATAATTGAAGATCCAACTAATCCGGTCTATATGCGATGTCATAATGATTCATTAACGAGAATTAATTTTAAACTCACTGACCAGTCCAAGAATTTGATTGAATTAGGAAATGAGACTTTACAATTTAGTCTGTATGTGATATATTAAAGGATTTTACCATAACAATTTTGATTTTTCTCCGGAGTGGTATATTTACTCTCACTGGAGACAATGCCTCCGTAGTAGCTTTTTTGTGTGAAATATCTCTAAAATCGTTAAAGCTCCATTTGGCAAAAAGGAGAATTACAATTATTTGTTTAAAATCTAACTCAATTAGAGATTTCCGATTCACACTCTCTACTACTATAGCAAATTTATCTACCACCGCCTAAAAGAATCGAGTATGCTTATTTTGATGTCATCGTTCCAAATGAAGTTCATCGGGCGGATATTTTATTATTGACCCATGATACTAGACGTCAAGTAACATACAAATACGCGATTAGATACAAAGAAGCTGCGCCATTACAGACAAAGGCAGAGAAAGAAGTTGCTTCTGCGTTTACCTGTCGAGAAATGTAATTAAATCGGTTAATTTTGCATTTTTTATATCAGACAATTCATCTCGATATGTTGGAGCAATTTCGTGATATGATTGTACATCTGTGACATAATCAGATTTTTTAGATTCTGGTATTTGATATGATGTCCGAAGAGGGATTTCAGGCCATCCCAGTATAGTTCTAATCGAACTTTGATAGATGTCTACGGCATATCCTCGTGAGTTTATCTCAATCGCGGATAATAGTGTTGGTTCATGAACTGTTATAGCGATTTTTGATTTTTTCCCGTAATGGATTTTATTCTACGCTGTAATTCATTTTTGATCTGTTCGATTTGGTAAGACCCAGATGGTAAGGAAACAACGTTCCAGTCTGGAGTTCCGTCTGGTTTTACTCGCAAACACCAGGGAATTATTCCGTTGAAGACCACCAAATGGGTTTGATCTAATATTTGGCCAACTGTTGTATACTCGTAATTGTGCTAGTGCTATCTCCTTCACCAGAATCGCAGTGGGGAAATTGACACTGAATTCAGGGTTGGGTGATGTTATTGAGATCATGGTTGTCATTTCCTGCGTTGTGTTCGTGGCTATTTGCTGAAGTAATTCCGTTGTCGATATTGACATTGTTATTATTAATTTGTTGTTTTTCTAATTTTGATGTTGCGCTGTGGTAGATATTCATCATAGCGGAGAATTCGTTATCTGATATTGATGTGTCATCTAGACTAGATGATATCATCGACGATAATTGGGAATACGCTATTGATGCAATATGTAACTGAATTATATACTCGTGTAGTTTATTCTGACTGCATCTCGATATTTTGTTTGTGATTATGCTACGAATTCCTGTAGTTGTTGTCGCCGATGACACAAATTGTGACAACTACAGATGCCAGTGCTGTTATCGGTGATAACATTATACCAGTTCCAGCAATTACAATTGAAACCGAATACACAATAACGTCGACGCTGATAATTCGCCTGCGGTATTGTTTTACTTTTACTGTATATTCGTAAATAAGAGTTTTTAGTTTAGTTTGAAACTAACGGACTTGATCATATCGATATTGTTGGACAGTTATTATACTATTTACTTAAATCAATTACAAATACTACGTAGTATGTCATTGATGCCCGATCTAAATTACTACTGACTGAGGTTATTGTAAATGTTCCAGTGGCACCCTTATCTATTATTGCACTTGCAGTATTAATTCCCGTAGATGTATCCGATGACACATTAAACTGTACTCCTGAAAGCAGAGTCAATCTATAGATATCTCTGACTTCAGCGGTAATATTAATGATATTATTTTGAGGTGTCCAGTCGAAAGATCCTTGATGTGTCGAGTACACGGTATTAATATTTTGTTTAGGCGGTATTTTCATTTTATCAAGCTGGGTCGGGATAGCAGCAAAATCAGCAATGATATCGTCATGTGTTTTTTAATCGTATCGATATTTGTTTTAATATCAGAAAGTTTCATTAAGACAACTATTGGTTCTCCAAAAAAATCATCCATTTTTCTAAAATTCTTAAGAAGATTTTCAAACGCATTTACATGAACATCATACTTGGCTCGCAGCGTTGATAGTTTATTATCTGTAGTTTTACACTCAGCTTGCAACGTCGATAGTTTATTGTCTACCACATCTGCATATTTTTTGTCATAGCATCAGTATTAAATGTTTGATCGCCAAGTGTTGTTATTTTATTCGAGTTCATGTCGAGGGGACCTGTCATTGACTCACCGGATTTTTTTTACTCTATTGTTAATACTATCTATCACAGTTGGTAAAATAACTCCTGGTTGTATTTTACCAGTGGTATCAAACACCGCTAGGGAAGTTTCGGTTACTCCATTCATTTTAACAAGAATATTATTCAGGGAAACATTACTCGTTTTCAATTTACCCTGTTTGTCTTGAAATACGACAATTTCATTGGGATCCACACTTTCGAGGTTTAGCATCTCGGATATTTCATCTTCGATTATTTTTTTTACATCACCGGCTTCAGATATTTCCTCGGTGGGTTTTTTCATGCTTGAGAGAGATCTTCCCCAAATATCAATCATTATATTCTAAGATCTCTCTTAAAAGCGATTACTCGTATATTCGTGTACGGTTTTATGAGGTGGCTTAGTTGATGACGTAATAGCGTACATTTAATACTTCTTATTGGTGTGTCGGTCATTTTCTGTGTTGGTAGCGTGGAATACCAGATAGGAATTTTTAATCAATGTGTATAGCGCATAAATTCTTTAGGTGGCGCTAACCCATATGAATCGAAATAAACAATTACACGCGGATCAATCGCGTATGCAACCCAGTGAGTTCCAGGTTCGGTGCTGTTATCGAGATTAATGATACCGGTTTCAACGCTGTTCGGTTGTTGTGGTAATTGATCTCGCATAAAAAACCGCTAACAAATTTTATCGCTAATTTTTTAGCGGCATCGAATAAATCAAAATTTGACATTGGCGATATTGTTAGTAAATTGTTCCTGGTATTCTCAGGCCGTTTCCGCTATACCATGAATGCGGAGTTCCTGGTAGTCTTAGACCCTTTCCCTTTTACTGTATACCTTTCCAGTTGCTTTCTTTAGTCCCATCCCTGCCGCGGTACCAACGGCTCCTAACGCAGCAGCTTTCGCCACCGCTGGGGCCGTGGCTGCAAATAGCGCTGGTAACGCAGCGAGAGGTGAAAATATACCACCTGATTTTATCATGTCTTTAATCGCGGACGCAGAGAGAGTGACTTGCACACCTCTTTTATCTTTCAAAGCATCATTGAAATGGTTGACCTTACGACCTGTCAGTGATAGTTTATTCTGACCACCAGACATCTGATTGTGTTTAAACGATATGGCAGTTCCACATTGTTTAGCTGAATCCGATTGCAACTTTTTAATCTGAACAGGAGTCAGAGTGACATTAACACGACTATATGACATTTTATTTAATAACAGCTTGATCTAATTGTCTACATATTTTTGGAAAACATTTACATATTTTCCAATGGTGCATCAACTACCCTCATTCGTCCACCAACACCTTCGGGTAGCATTGATTTGTCACTGAGAATGACAGCAACTGCTCTGTAACCACCAGCAGGAGGAGCGGTTACACGAGCTCGAAAGTGTATGTCAAGTACGGACTGTCTGGTTAAATCAAGATGTTCCAAAGAAAAGTAATAAATCGGATATCGATTTCTAAAATCTAACTCTAAAATGCAGTCCAGTATCTATATAATTATTACGTCCCTTAAATGTCAGCAAACGATGATACGCGCGTGCTATTTGGTTTTGTCCGTAATTAAGTAAATTATCCTCGGATGGTTCTTGTTGGCCGTTCATCCTCAGAGACTCTTCATTAACACCCAATTGATCAAATATCATATGGCTGCGTTCCTGAGAATTTAATCGCGCCCTATCCTGTAACGCAGCAAATATGTGCCGCGGTGCAGAAACTCCATGTTTTGATGCCAGGTGCAATGTAAACGTACCGTTAATTTCAGTATCCATAGTATCTGTTGTTGATCTTAGCCACGATAGCAATGATTTACCACCTGTATCCATAAATGATAGTAATGTTTCCTCTGCGGTGATTGATGGAGTCATTACTAGCATCCACAATGATAGTTTTGTTACATTCATTTTACCAGGAGCGAGTAGAGCTGCAGCAGGGCCTGCTTCTCGCCAGATTGCATTATTATCATCACTCCTTCGCACGAGGACTAATGTATGTTTCGCTCCATAGATAACTTTTCTAACATTTCTACAAAATCCGAAAATATGAGATAGTGGAATCGCGCATGAGAATAGTCTACGCAGTCCTTGTAACATTGATATGCGTGTTGCAAACCCTAAGTTGTAACGAGTACTGTCGCCTTTTATAATATCAAAAACAGCACCTGGTCTAGCTTCGTGTTCAACAGAGGGATTAGCTAGTGGTTGCGGATCAGATGCAGTATCTTGTGGTGTCCGTAATTTAAGATACGTATTGTTATCAGCGTAATCAGTAATATCCTTAGCAAACATCATTGATGGTCCAGCCGATCTTGTATAATCATCAGAATATCTTGCTAAGCCCACTATTGTGGCAATATCAGCATCATGCTCTATAGATACAATCTCTCTGTTACCAATCATATATCTAGCACCTCTCAAATAATGCTATGATACCATTATTGACAAAGCCGACTTTGACACTATCTGCATATGGTGCTGTTACAATAGGAGTATCAGCAGTAGTTACTAGTTCTCCTTCTACTTCGATAAATGCCTCAGCGGGTAGAAAGTATTTGCTGGTATTGTGGACCTGAAGTTCGATTCTTGATCGACTATTTGGTTGTATTGCATTATAAGAATAATATTGATAATCGCGTACAGAATCATCCTTGCGCACGGGGGCGTCCATATCAAACGTTGTATCCGGTGACGATTTGAACATTTTATTATATATTTCTTGATCTAAATCGCGATATGGATGACTTTGTCATTCCACTTCCCACTATCTTATTTGCAATAATATTTTCCTGGACGCTGCTCAACGATGCTAATTTTTGATCCACTGCGTTGTTTATAATTTACTAATACTCGCGGGCATAATTTCCGTAGATGGTAGGTTTCCTATTGATTTTTTTCACCGGTTTCTTTCGTCTTCGAACTAACGCTAGTAGTTTCTCTTTGGCGGCAGAAAATGCTTTACTGGCAACATCACCAACAGCGCTAATACCCTTATCACGAATAACATCAATTGCTTTCAACGATAACTGTTTTGCGATTGGTGGTATTTTTGGAGCCATCCTTGTAAATAAATTAGATCAAGAAATATATAATAAAATGTCAAACTAGATGGCAATCCAATCCTTTATATTTATAACAGGATATGTTACTAGTGCATTTAGTTAAATTTATCTTTTCGCACTCGTGTATAAATCGAAAATGGTACTCCAGCACGTCATTCCAGGAAAATAAAAATAGCTGTGCCCCTTTCAACAGTAAGCCTCGTCACTGCTGAAACTTGTTTAAATTTATTCAATTGCTTTTCATATCACAACTGTTTTTTCGCGAAATGTATTTTCTGTACAATTCGTTTAGAAAAAGAAGTAACGTGATGCCATATGCCATGTAAATATACCGTTTTACATCATTTCAACTAATTCATGTAATTTTTTTAATTCTGAGCAGGGGACAATTTGCAAATATGTAACAATAAATTATAGACTCTAGATGATAATTAAGCTATCTGAAATATTTACAAACACGCCGTATTGAGAGCGTAGCCATGCAGGTGAGAGCTGCACATGCCGCCGAAGGGATTATGCATGACCTGAACTCAAAAACACGCCATATATATATATATATATATATATATATATATATATATATATATATATATATATATATATATATATATATATATATATACATCTATTTAGAGATCCAATGTAATTTGCGTTCTTAACAGCGGCCACGCACAAACATTTCTGCCAAAAAATTTTATACAATTTATAACTATGAATACAATTTGAGAAAATTAAATAATATCACACAAAATATTTACACACATAACAACTGAACAATACGCTTATTGACTGGCCCATACAATGGACCACTGACCAAGACGTAACCTTTTTAACCAGAACAAATATTTACTAACGAACGCAAATTGCAGCATAAAAGCTAGCCTTAGTGAAAACACATCTTTATTGACCAACATGTATCTTATTCTCAATGGTAAACGTCCAACTTTACTTATAAGTACCTCCTTACTTAACAACACTATTGTTTTTAATAGAAGCATCTATATTTGATAACGTTACGTAGAGCTTTAACATTCACGACAAAGTTGTCTATGTGAATCCACATTAACTCTAATACGCCGACAACTGAAATGTTTTGATGTATTGATAACCTAAAATGATAAATATTACTTTTTTATCAAATAAAACCCTGCTGGCAAAGTTAAATATGTAACATTGTAAGATTAAACTAATTATGTGAAACAAAATTATTGCAATTAACAATCTCGTTGTACATTAAAGATTTACAGGATACGTATTTCACGTTAAACAATATAATGAATAAATGGTCATTACTATAATAGCATTCAGACCTTAATGTTTCACAGCTATTATCAACAATACTGAGTCAAGCTTGAAATGGCATCGAAAGTATCGCTGACAAGTAAAACAGTATATGTAAAGCAGAACATGTAAAACAGGATATCTAAAAACAATACCTTATATATTTGTGTAAATTTAATTATTTTCTTAATGACGTCCTGTAGCTGACAATCTGTACTTTAGAGACATGGTTGCGGTGAGCTTCTTGGTCATTTCTTGCACACATTATATATGACTCCCTTCAAAAACTCATGAAAGTGGTTGGTGTATAAAGAACTTCTCGCTAGACGTTTTCAGTACATTAGTTGTCTAGTATCATGACTACACTCGTAGGCTTTCTTAAAAATGAATACACGTTAGAATTCACAAAACCGTACTACAACAGGGTCTAGACCCATTCCAGAATTTTTGTCTGTACCATAACTGCACTGGTAGACTTTCTTAAAAATGAATACACGCTTGAATTCACATAACAGTACTACAACAGGGTCTAGGCCCTTTCCAGTTTATTAATGTTAAGGTTTAACAAGTACGACGATTTCAATCCAATTTATCTGTCAATAGTGGACCAGTTGAGGAAATAAGGTCACTCTGAGAGAAACGAAAATAATTTTAAAGGGCTGCAAAGTTGAGATGACAAAATCGCGCGATAGTTTTGGTTGACAAATCAGGGAACTGCATTCCAATTAGGTCAGTGTACGTAAGCGTGACTAGCAGACAAAGTATAATCCATGGGTAGGTATTTTAAATGGTCGAAAAATTGGCAAGCGATTTCACAATACAAAATCGAAGCATAATTTACTGTAGATATTATAAACGTCGCTAAAGCCTTTTTTTAGGCCACGAACATTATCATGGGAAACATCAATGTCAATTCAAACCTATGTTTTGTGGAAGTGTAATCTCTTATGGTTTTATTAAGTTCTGATAAACTACCATAATTCAAAAAAGGACATGAATTCATGTGGTTGAAAGAAAGATCGTTTAATTAGATGAAAAAGCGCATTCAGCAGGCGTCTAAAAATGTTAGTCGGAATAATCTTTGAGTTTTACCACGTACCTGATGACTAGAGACCGCGGACGAAAATGAGAAGACTTTCGTCTGTCTATCCCGGATCAGTCGGGGAAAACATACCATCTGGAAAAGAAATATTGCAAATTTATAGGAAATAAAAGCATTCTCTAAATCTTATTGTATGTATATAGCTGGGATGGAATGAATATTCAATTATGTCACAATATCTTTAGCAACCCCAGTCAATATACTCTCACCATTACTCTGCGTCAGTTGAGAATGTTTATGTTTTTCAACAGATTATTACACCCGACATTCTACGTTGCGTCAGACTTCTCAAGTTATTTTACTCTATTACAATTGTATTCTAGGGAATGATAATTAAAACAAACCCCAAACAAATGCAGAAAAAATACACCACAAATCGCACTGATTTATATACAATGACAACATAAACAATGTGCAACACAATCCCGTTTATCAATCCACCTATTAAAGCTATTAAGATAACAATCAATTTGACACTATAATGCAAGAACAAAATTAGGATATTATATAGCAAATACAAGTACTAGACCAATCCGACTGTTTAAATAATTAGCAAAGATGCTTTGCCTTGATTTGAGAACAGTCCGCGGGTAATCAACTATACTCTTCTAAAATACAGACGAAACTGATATGCGCTATTTTTACAATATTAGTTACTCGTGTCATTTTTTCAGGCCTTTCGCGTGGATTCACAGATTGAAATGTATGCTGTTTGATTCTTGACAATGTTGAAAACATCTTAATTTTTAATGAACATCGCATCCTTGTCTTTAGTGGTCGTATCATAATATCATCATCATCGACATCAGTCTCTTGACCTAGTGTGGTCGTCGAGACGATGTGCTGCTTAACATGTGACCAGTTCGCACCACTCGTCTCGGTCATGTGCCAATGTCTGTGTCTCCGCAAAACATGTCCTGGTCCATTCTGTGATATTGACAGTCCACTTGTCTCTCTGTCTACCTCTCCTTATGCCCCTATGAATGCTGCCCTGCAATACTGTTGTGGATAGACTGTTGACTCTAGTGACACGGTCCTACCATTTCCGCTTTGTCTTTTCGACTGTGGTGAGGAGGTCTTAATATTGGCCTCCTCTGCGCCTGACGGTGTTACACACTTCTTGGTCCGTTGTTTGAGATGCCAAGGATGGTTCTGTTGCATATCATTTTAAGTACCTGGATTCCTCGTTGTAATTCTACGATCAAGGTCCAGGCCTCATATGAATATAAAAATATTGAGATGATTTGTGCTCTCAAAAGTCTGATTTTGGTTTTCAGGCATATATTCGTGTCTCTCCAGATGGGTCTTAGCTTTGACATAGCTGCTGTTGTTTGTGCTGCTCGCGACAGAAATTCTGCTCTTGTTCCTTTTTTATTATGGAACCAATATATTTGAACTGGCTCACTGTTTCCAGTTAATGTTCTCTAACTTCAATCTTGCCTGAGGTTTGTTTGCCACTATTGGTCGTCAGATATATGTGTGTGTCTGTGTGTGTGTGTGTGTGGTCTCTTTTTCCCTTGAACATTATGGCAGTTTCTGAATTATCGTACTAATTGAAGTGTTGGCCATTTATCCGGGGGCTTAAGTGTCCTCCGACTCGGTTGAGGGAGTTCGGGGTTCAAACCCTATCTGAGTCAAACCAACGGATTATAAAATGGCGCTCAGCATTAAGAGGTTAGTGTTAGGACTAGTCGGCCTGGTGTCAATATAACGTGACTGGGCGGGACGTCATACTACATGTCTGCGACATCATGCCTCAGTGATAGACATCACTATATACTGTCACACAGCAGATATCGTTGAGATATGACTGAAAAATTATTGAAGCTACGTTAAAAGTCCATATCACACACACACACACACACACACACACACACACACACACACACACACACACACACACACACACTTATCCTTATAATTTTCAGTGCCCGCTAGTGTTCTGACAATTTTGGATGTTTTGAATCTTACTTTTAGGCACGACAAAATCAGTGCTAATATGTTTTTTTACCTTAACGGAGTCTATTTAAGACAACATTACCATCATCAAATTTGCTAACACCTCCAACATTATCACTACTTGAGGTATAGCTAATGTTTCATATATGAATCGTTGGAATGTAAATTTCGCCAGTAGACAGGAGACAGCCGGTCACTAAATACGGAATGTTGATGTGATAATGGAAAGTAAACGACAGGGTGTTGGTCACTATACACGTCATGTTGGATAGTTTATGTGGGGGTTTGATCACAATATAAGGCATGTTGATGGCACAAAGTAGGGTGTTGGATAATAGATTACTGTGTCTTGGTCAAGAAACACGACGTGTTGACCCATTAATTCTTTCACATGATGTATTCCCATTTGACCCCATACATGATTCAGTACCAAAACGGTCCATAACAATCCTCAAAGTTAAAATTAAAGTTCCCTTAGGAGCCCATAATGTCATCTGCATATTGTACGTATCAGTATAGGATTTCCAGTATTATCCCATTCTGTCCCCACATGTTAACGTTCTAGAGACTATATAATTTCCATTTGACTTCCAATCGCCCAATATAGCTACTAAGAGCTTGCAATTCGTATACTATATAGTCAATTAGTTTTATCTTTTAACATACTTCTTTTTACATATTTCTTTAAATGAAAGCATGTAATGTAATGCGTGCTATTGACTATCACATGGATGAGAGGTATATAATGTTCTACCCCATGGAATATCATACAATGTAGAATTTGAAAATATTAATCTCGGAGCCTTCAAAATAAACCATATGCATTAAAACTTTGTAATCTACTTTAGAAAAAGTTAAAAATATTAGAATTTGAAAATATTAATATCAGAATCTGCAACATGTTAGGGATATAAATTAAAACTTTGTAATCTACAATAGAAAAAGTTTAAAATATTGAAACATTCTTATTTGATCTGTAAAAGCTGCTTATAATAAAATGATTTTATAAAACCTAGAAATCATTACAACCCAAAGGTACGCTATTAAAATGATGTATTATACAGAAATTTTAAACTGTGATACAACTTTTCTAATCAAATGAAACATATTACAAGTATGAGATATTGGCAACCTGCCAATGTCTGAACATAAAAACAAGCCACAATTTTAAAATAATTAAGAATTGACAGATTTGGATATTTGATATGTAAAAGAACGTGGATAGATTTAACATTGTGGCCACTCTGAGGTTTAACGTGAATTTAATGGTAATTTGATGGCCCTATGCGAATTTAATATTGTAGGCTGATATGGGGATCAAATGACTCAGTGTGTACTTTTACAAAGTGTGCTTCATAAGAAACAACTAAGTAAACAACTTAGTCAGGGCCAGGATGTCTGGATGATTGAGATTAACTCGGGTGCAGACTGAATCCGGGTCACGCGTACTTATCCAGCCTGTACGGTACGCGAGGGAAGGGGGGGGGGAGATTCGCGAAAAATATGAATAGAGCATTGGCGCCGAGCACCCTCGCTACGCCACTGTATCATTTTAATACTATTTGCCAACAAAATAGTATGGTCGATATTTTATTGTTATTGTTTTGAAAACTGTCACATCCTTAGAGTATAACAATACATGAATTGGTTGAAATCGCAAATACGTTTGGGATTTCTAACATATAAAAAATATAAACTATTTGATTCATCGGGCACATACCTTACTTCCATTTCTTAATTTATTCTTAGAAAAACGTTGTACGCGAGAAAACTGTTCTGATAGGAAAATCACCTAAATACATTAAAACAAGTTCAGTAGGGACACACAGATTTTTATATTCCTGGAAGGACACACTGGATGACAATTATCTATTTGTACTATAGTGAGAAATTATAAATTTAACAAAAAACATTAATAACAATCCGGTTATAAAAATAAAGAATATTTTTCGCCATCTTGGTGTATGTTGTATGCTTACAAAATTTCAGATATAGATTATTAGAAGAAGAGAAGAAAAGAAGCAAAATAGCACGTATAAAACAAAGAGCAAATCGATCAAAAACTGGTGCAGATATATGAAATTAGGTTAAAACCAACAACATACCCCAACCACTACGATATGTCGGGTATTTCCCAACCACTACGATATGTCGGGTATTTCCCAACCACTACGATATGTCGGGTATTTCTAACCACTACGATATGTCGGGTATTTGTAAGTGATAGTCTTGCAATGTTGTGGTTTGTTTGTTTGTTTGTGTACGGAGTACTTGAACTTTTAGGCTATTTTTCGCCATACAATAGGTTGTATGTATACATCTTTAAAAATTCTAAAAATGTTTAATATCGATCAGCGATATAAAGAACCAAATAGTTCAAAGTAAAATGGTAAGATCTTCTTAACAGGAAAATATGAAGCTTCCCAATCAATGGGACATGTAAATGGTGTATAGTTATGAGGACAGATGAAAAGATGTTGCAATAAAGGGGGTATTTACATGAGATAGACATTCTCAAGGTGATAGCATACAATTTCTATTTTAAAATAAAGATATACGTCCTTCAGGAAATCTAAAATACAAGTGATATGTATAGTAGTAAAAGGTTCCCACATGTCATGCAGATTATATTTATCACGCGTTGTTTGCAGGTCGGAAAACTCTGTCATGAAGGGCTTAGCTGTAAATAGTTCATTGCAAGTAACGCACTTTGGAGGATCTTCACTGTTTTAGTATGTGCAAGTGGGTTATGTATGGTGTTGGATAATAGTTTACTGTGTCTTGGTGAAGAAACACGAGGTGTTGACCCCATAATGGTTGTTTCATGTTTAGAAATATGTATTTCATTGAATTAGTTTGATAAATC
This sequence comes from Unio pictorum, assembly GCA_030141615.1. Lineage (NCBI taxonomy): Eukaryota > Metazoa > Mollusca > Bivalvia > Unionida > Unionidae > Unio > Unio pictorum. The sequence continues at coordinate 4,952,887 of JARLTB010000063.1, read as the reverse complement.
AACGTAGGATATGGTAACCATTCTCAAAGGAAAAAAGTAAAGTTTTGGTAGCATTTTTCAAATAGGCGTGCATAAGACCAAATTATTTTATTTATCATTTCAGGTTTTCAGAACGTCTTAAAGAAGGAAATGATTGAGTCCGACTTTTTGAATATCGGATGTGAAATGAATTCTTGGTGTAGATTTAAATGTGATTAGCATGAACGACCTTTAGAATAATAATAATCAGATTTTACAGGTCATCATATGAAAGACGATTATGTAAGTTTAAGGGAGAAGAGTGTCATGATGAAGAATGTGTGTCTTGCATTATCCTATTTTAAAATGGGTATACATTTCATTCTTCGATTTTCATTTAAAGGATTTACCTTTTATAAGATTATTAACATAGACGAAGTTCGTTTTTGTGATAAGAAACATTGTGAAGGAAGTAAACCTTTTTTTCTAAGACTTTAACTTGTGTGTTATCACCTTGAGCATTTTTATCTAATGTAAATACCGCTCCTTTTTTTCAACATCTTTTCATCTGAACTCATTAACATACACCAGTTACATCTTACGTTGATTGGGAAGTTTCATATTTTACTGTTACTAATTTCTGACCATTTTACTTTGAACTATATGGTTTTTGATATCGATAGTAAACCCTTCAGTATTTTTAACACGTACACATACAACCTTTTGTATGGCGCCAGAACATTCAGGAGGAAAATATGTTAAAAATAAGCGATCTTTCTATTAAATCTACAATGTACAAAATGGAGTATGATGTTATAGACTGTAATGTCAATAAGAAAATGTAGAGCGTCTTAATGAGATGTATCACTAACAAGCCTGAATGGTGTTTGCTATATATATAAGGGAAAGAATAAGCCATGTAGTTTGGTTTTCAGCTGATATTATTGCCATTTTCAGAACTTGTATTAATGAGAGACTGTATGTTTATCATTTTCTGAAGGATGTATCAAACCATTGAAATAATAAATCTAATTCACAGTAAAATAACCAGGATTTATTATGTAGGCATATACTAGGAAGTTGTTAAGGAAAAGATAACCCTGAGTACAACCTGAAGATTGCTATGCTTGTGAGATTAGGTCATGCATAATCCCTTCGTTGACAAGTGTAGCTCTCATACCAGTAAAGCTACGCAGCCGTACCGGATATCTAAAGGTTATAATCCCCTCAATATGGCTTGTTTTTAAATATTTCAGAGAGCCTAAGTGTTATCTAGAGTCTATTGTTACAGATTTGAACATATTTCTAAGACATAAACAATACGAACTATTGATTGATCGGTTATACACATTACTTCAATTTCTAAACGAAATGTACAAAAAATACTTTTCGCGAAAAAAAACAGTTTTGATTTGAAAAGCAGTTGAATAAATTAAAACAAGTTTCAGCAGTGACTTGGCTTACTGTTGAAATGGGCACAAATATATTTATTTTCCTGGAATTATTGGGCTGGTTCGGTAAGATGCCAGTTAGAAAGATGATCGACTAATAATACCAAAAATACTTCCCCCTTCAGCATAAGTACAAGAAGCTGACATGGCTTTACATTGGACAAGAATGTCTATCAAAATGGTAGCCAAAGTATACAGGACAAGATGAGGAGGTAAAAGGCATGCAATGTCGGTTTAGACATGCGAAAAGAAATGTACACACACACACACACACACACACACACACACACATTCCTGTCAGCATCACCATCTGTCATCATCACCATCTACGATAATTGGATAGACAGTGTGATTAAGATTTTTAGCGTAGCTTTAACACGTGTTCAGTCATATCGCTACGATGTCTGGAGTGAGGCAGTTTATAGTGATGTCTAACACTGGGACATTATGACGCAGACATGTAACATGATGTGGAACCAAGTCATATTATTCTGACCAGGCCAAACAGTGCTAACTAACCTCGTAATGCTGAGCGCCATGCGAGGCAGCTGTTCGTACCATTTTTGTAAGTTTTTATGTATCACTCGACCGGAGATCGAACCCAAGACCATCTGCTTCCGCGGCGGCCACTCTAACCACTAGGCCACCGGAGCGGTGAGGATTTATGAAGTATATAGATGGGTTCAAGATAAGTTTAAAAGGGCCTTCGACATTTTTAGACCTGTAAGTTAGTGGATCACTCTTTTTGGGAGGTTCAAGCCAGGACTTGAGGAAGAATACTTGATACAGTTTATTACGTAGCCCCACCTATTCTTTTATGAGATTGGCTTTACCCTATCATCGAACTGAGAAAAAGTGCTTCTTCTAGGCATCACTCAAGACTACCGCGACATGGACAGCTTTAGCAGCCGCCCTAATTTCATTTTAAGGGCTGTACAAAATTATATCTCTTCCATAATAAGCGTGTACTCACCTTGCGAAGAACACAGACACAGCCTGGAGTGGCGACGACATGGCAGACACATATAAAAAATTAATGTCTGACACTTGTTCTTTCTCGAACGCCATCAATGTCGTAGTTCCAGTTAGAACCCAGATGTCGGACCTTATTGCAAGGGACACGTCAAACTACGCTGCCAGGCTCTGTGATAAATTCAGCATTACCATCTACAATATTTTCAAAAGACAGCCAGAACCTCACCAAATGGCTGACCTTGGACCGATTTGACCCCGCGTTTACCGTGACACCGGGCGTTAGTAATTTTTAAAAATATATCTTTCGAGAAAAAGTAATTTTTAAAGCAAGCGATGGAAAAAAATGTACCTTTAATATCAATTTAAACTTATTTAAAAACTGTATTTCCAAATCTCGTGCTCACAGGGGAATAGTGAGTAAATCCGGAGGGGGGCGGGGCACCTAGTAATGAAATATGTGCATTTAGAAATGATTCACATTTCGTGTGCCATATAATTAATTTTAGTTTTATTATATTATACATTTCCTAAGTCTCAAAGTTAAAGCAAGGGAAGTAACACATATAATCGATATTAAACCCTTCAGTATTTTAAACACGTTCACATACAACCTATTTTATGGCGCTAAATAGCCTAATAGTGCCGTCGCGCCGTTAAAGATCAATCAAACAATCGCTCAATCAATCCACCAGAACATTCAGGAGGAAAGTATATTAAAAATAAGCGACCTTTCTATTAAAGTACAATGTACAAAATGGAGTATAATGTTATAGACTGTAATGTCAATAATAAAATGTATAGCGTCTTAGTGAGATGTATCACTAACAAGCCTGAATGGTGGCTGCTATATAAAAAAGGGAAAGAATAATCCCTGTAGTTTGGTTTTCAGCTGATATTATTGCCATTTTCAGAACTTGTATTGACGAGAGACTGTATGTTTTATCATTTTGTGAAGGATGTATCAAACCAATGAAATAATAGCTTTGATACCAGTAAAGCTACGCAGCCGTACCGGATATCTAAAGGTTATACATCCTCTCAATAGGGCGTATTTGTAAATATTGCAGAGAGCCTAATTATCACCTAGAGTCTATAATTTTATGTTACAGATTTGAACATATTTCTAAGACATAAAGAATACGAACTATTGATTGATACACGTTACTTCTATTTCTAAACGAAATGTATAGAAAATACTTTTCACGAAAGATCAGTTTTGATTTGAAAAGCAGTTGAATAAATTAAAACATGTTTCAGCAGTGTCTTGGCTTACTGTTGAAAGGGGCACACATGTTCATTTTCCTGGATGAACGCGCTGGATGACCAGTATCGATTTGTACCAGATTGGGAAAAGATGCATTTAACAAAAAACATTAGTCACAGCCCCTGTTTACAATATAAATGATACGTTCGCAATCTTGTTTTATTTTTCATGCATACAATATTTCAGATATAAATTAATAGTAGGAAAGAAAGAGAAGTAAAGTATCAAGTATCAAACAGAACAAGTCGATTAAAACATGGTGCAGATATCTTAAATTTTGTGAAACCAGCAACATATCACAAACACTATAATATGACGGGTATTTGTAAATTATAGTCATCCTAAAATCTCGTGGACTTTTAGATCTTCTGAAACAAAGAATATATTGAATCGGTGTAGAGAATCTACGTGTCCCATGACAAGAAATATCAAAAGAAAGGATCAGCGTGTTTAAATCAGTTTTGAAATAGACACCAATTATTTTATAATATTGTAATTGAGCAATAAAGGTGCATTCGCTATGCCAAGTATAAGTATTAATTATTGAGACTATATGGCGATGTATAATGAGACTAATTCTAACTTACTGTAAAGATATCTTCCTATTAAGGACGTTCACAATATTGACATCATATTATTCAGGTTATAATATCAATAACGGCGTGTCAGGTTTGACGTAGAAGAAGCGTGATAAAACAAATATGTGTATTCTACACTACCCAGGGCTATTCAAGGTTAATTTTGATCTATTTTATTTTCTCACTGAAGAATTTGCCGTGCTCTAAGAAAGTTAATATTGAGAAAGTTCTTTTTTATGATACTTCTTTTCGTAAGGTTCGACACAAATCTGCACTTAAATATCCAAATTTTCATAAACGTGCTAGGTGCAAAAAGCATCATATTGTTAAAACTCTGCTATGAATGAGGAAAAGATTTACCGAGGTGGTAAAATGTATGTAAAATACTCTTCAGTAATTACTGATGTACAAAGTGAGCCACAAAACATGAAATGTTTGTGTCCCATGGTAACAGCGGGCAATGATAGATTGGTCTCAAGAGAAAGAAATAATGTCTCTAACGTTTTGAGAAGGGTTTAGTAAATAAGAAATTTACAATCTAGGGTTAAACATTTTGGGAGACATTTCAACTATGATTTGTCCTACATATAATTTAATAGACTTTAACGCTACGTTAACAAAGCTATATATGGGTTGCTGTATTTGCTGTCAATTTCTTGCCAGATATCTTATTCCATGGAGGAACTAAATCTATGGGAAAAGTGGAATAGAGACGTACGGCAGGGCTGTAATGTTACTGTCGAAATAATAATTAATAAAGACTAGCCATATTTGAGAGAGTTCTTTCAAATCAAATATTGTACAGTCCAATCGTTGCTAAAAGAAAGCCACTTACGTGTTAAACTACCAAACCAAATTGGTTATCAAGTTCATTGCAGTCTTTATATATATATGGTGTTTGTACGTATGCAAAGAAGAGGAAACTAATTTTAATTGAAAGCTTGTTACTACTAAGAGGGAATGGTCGATCTTTGATTCATTGTATAGATTTAAGAGCACTCCTCGGTTAAAATATAAAACTCTATTACTCTTTTAATAATATAAACCTTTTCTGACAATAAATCTGTTTATTACTAGTACACATGAGATATAACAGGGATTCCTATCTTAGAAGTGTTTTTAAGTTTCATATACACTATCAGCATGACAATAAATGTATATGTCTTGCATAATCTGACCCTAATAGGGAGTGCGCGTTGTCTTAGTCGATTTGTCTTGGAATAAATTGCCTTATTTCAAGATTCTTAAAATTGATAAAGTTGGTTTTACGTCATATTAGCTTCTGAAACATTCAGCAGCAAATTACCTTGAAATAACATCCGATCTTTCCATGAACATACAATGTATGGAATGAAGAATGATGTGATAGTTTGTAATGACAATACTGAACATGATTAGCGTCTTTGTGACAAGCCTGAATGGTGACTGCTATTTAAAATAAGGACACAAATTACCCCACTAATTTGAATTTCAACGGAAATTGTTGACATTTTCAAAACGCATATTAATGAAAGACTGCAAGTGTTATCATTTTCTGAATGTTGTCTCATACCATTGTAATAACAACCCTATTGCACAGTGAAATGTGCATGCTATAGTATCTATGTATGCTATGTATATAGTATGTAGGCCGTTACTATGATGCTAATGACAAACATTTCAACCGAAATACAAACCTGAGGAGTGGCGTGATTTTGAGATCAGGTCATGCATAATCCCTTCGTTGACAAGTTTAGTTCTAATACCTGTAGAGCTACGCAGCCATAACGGATGTCAAAAGATTAACAATCCGTTCAATACCCTGTGTTTTCAACTGTTTAAGATAACTTAATTATCATTTAAATACAACTTTCTAATGAAAAAGCATAGTCTATATTTTATTCTAATGTTTTGAAAACTGTAAACTGCTGAGAATATAAAAAGTACATGAATTAGTTGAAATGCAGTGCAAGGGAGATATGTCGATCGCAAATAAGATGGTGATTTCTAAAACATTAGCAATGAGAACTATATTATTGATCGGGAATATACGTTACTTTTATTTTTAAACGTATTGTACAGAAAATACTTTTCGGGAGAAAACTGTTCTGATAGAAAAACAGTTGAATACATAAGAACAAGCTTCAGCAGGCAGTTGTTAGCCTTACTATTGAAAGACGCACATAGATGTGTATATTCCTGGAAGGATGCGCTGGATGACAATTATCGATTTGTACAAGAGTGGGAAAAGATTAATTTAACAAAGAGCACTAGTAACAGCCCATGTTATAAATATAAAGGATAGGTTCGCCATCTTGGTGTATTTTCCATGCTTATAACCGTGGCGTTGTTGGGGATGGGGGTGCAGGGGGTGCAAGTTGCACCGGGCGCTGTCTTGAGGGTGGGAAGCCCATAGAAGAGGATTGAAGGATTCAGCGTATATTTTTACAAAGTGTGCTTCAGAAGACACAACTACCGTGCCATGATGTCTGGATGATTGCGATTAACTCGTGTTCAGACTGAATCTTGGTTACGCGTACTTATCCAGTCACCTCGGCCGCCAAATACTCTCAGCCACGCCTGTGGGGGTGGGGCGGGGAGAACAATATGAAGCTTGCACCGGGCGCAGAACACTCTAGCAACGCCAAACATTCTCTCTCTCTCACAAACACACACACACACACACACACGCACAAACACACGCACACACACACACACACACACACACTTATCCTGATATGATTCGGAATGGTGATGTAATAATGGAAAGTAAAATCACTCGGTTTTGGTCCCTATACACGTCATGTTGAATAGTTTATGTATGGATTTGATCACAATGTACGCCATGTTGATGGCACAAAGTAGGGTGTTAGATAATATATTACTGTATATTGGTAAAAAAAATGACGAGTTGACCCCCTGGTTTTTTCCCCATGATATATTCTTGTTTGAGCCTATACATGATTCAGTATCAAAACGGCCTATAACAATCATCAAAGGTAAAATTAAATTTCCCTGAGGAGTCAATAATGTCATCTGCATATGGAACATTTCAGAATAGGATTTCCAGTATTATCTCATTCTGTCCCCACATGTAAACATACCAGAGACTATATAATTTTCATTTGACTTCCAATCGCCCTATATAGTCAGTTATTTTATCTTTTAACATGCTTCTTTTTTTCATATTTCTTTAAATGAAAGCATGTAATGTAATGCGTGTTATTGACTATCACATGGTTGAGACTATGTATAGTTCATCCTCATGGGAAATCATACAATGTAGAATTAATTAAATATTAATCTCAGAATCTGCAAAATAAACCACGTTAGGTATATATATATATATATATATATATATATATATATATATATATATATATATATATATATATATTAAAACTTTGTACTCTACAATAGAAAAAAATTAAAATACATAAACACTCTTATTAGATCTGTAAAAGCTGCTTAAAATAAGACGATTTTATAAAACCAAGAAATCATTACAACCCCATGGCACGCTATTGACTAAATCTTTTCTAACCAAACGAAACATATTCCAAGTGTAAGATATTGGCAACCTGCCAACATCTGAACATAAAAGCATACCGCCATTTCAAAATGATTTCGCAATGATAGATATGGCACAATGGCTGTTTAAGGGATTATTTTACTGTCTGTGCAGTGATGGTTATGAGAATTTAACATTACGTCACCATTTTAAAATGATTTCGCAATGACAGACATGGATATTTAAAATATATAAAAGAACGTACAGAGGTTTAACATTGTGCCCACTCTTTGGTTTAGCGTGAATTTAACATTACAATGGGATTTTTGAGACTCTATGTGAAGTTAATATTTTAGGCCGGTATGATGATCAAATGACCACCAAAAATATATAACTAACAACCTGAAAATGTACCATCAGACCGGCGTCAAGAAATGAAACATTACGAAAAGAACGTCCGTCGTAATGTAGTAGCATTCGTAGAAGTAGTAGTAGTTGTTGTTGTAGTAGTAAAAGTAGATTGTGAATTTAGCTTCAGTTAGTGGATCACTTTTTTTGGGAGGTTTAAGTCAAGACTTGAGGAAGAATACTTGATACAGTTTAGTACGTATCTCCAACTATTTTTATGAGATTAGCTTTGCCCTTTCATTGCACTGAGGAAAAGTGCTTTTTCTAGGCATCACTCAAGGCTACCGCGACATGGACCGCTTTACATTTTTATTACAATTAACAGAATAATACACCTTATGAATTAAAATGAAAATAATGTGCAATGATGTATAAATAAAGGAAACGAATAAAATGGAAATGTAGAAAGTAACAATTTTAATAGATAAAAAAAGTTCTAAATAGTCTTTGAATATTGTTCTATGAAGGGTAGTTTCCGTTGCGTCAGCGTCTCCATTTGAGCTTCATTTTGGTTAGTAATAAATAAAATATATAAATAAAGTAAAATGGAAATTTAGAAAGTAACAATTTTAATAAATCATAGAAGTGGGTATAAAGAGTTTGTAAAACAGAATACTCATTACATACTTCAAAAACTATTATAAGGTTGCAATTTTCTTATATATAAAGCAGAAGGAACCTATAAGTTGTCAGGTTCATGATATGGTAGCGGTAAAGTGTGGTACGTATCGAGGTTTGTTTACAAATATTGCGGTTTAAGTTTTAGTCCTGGTCAACATCCTTTCCTATGGACCTTGACATCATGGATTCGATGCTTTTCCTCTTTACTTATGCTTCTGTCGCCATTGCTTTCGATATCTTACACGTTGTAGGCTTTCTTTGTTACTCGCTGAAATTTGAGCGTGTAGATTTATTTTACGATGTCTTCGATAAAATTTTCCAATTTATAGACAGGATGATCACGTCACGAAACAAATTATTTTGTTCAATTTGGTAAATAAAATTTGTCAAATCTGCATTTTGTGCTTACATTTGAAACTTAATCGTAGGTTTTAACCCTTGTTTGTTTCTGGTGATCGACGTTCTAAACAATGGATCAAAGTCATTCACTGTCCATTGAAGCGAATTGTCTTCTTGAGTACTTCCGTTGCAACGATGACACTATTGCTTGTTAGATGTTGTAATAGGTTGATCTATTTGAGAGTATGTTGGAGAAGGTTCCATTTAAATGGTTTTAGTTTCAGGATTTTCAGTGGTGAATCAATTTCGTGTCGTTTCTATTTTTTAAAAAAATCTTTTTCGAAAGCTTCCTCAAGAAATTCGGTGACGTTGATTTATTTACCATAGTAGATGGTGTCAACCACTTTGTTTCAGGATGAATCTTAAACATCGCATGAACACTGAATTCGTTTTTAAGGTAAAAAATAACCAAACTGATTTTAACACTTCAATGTCACAATACAAATATTTGTAAACTCGATTTCCATAGATCATCGAATCCAGCTATTTTCGTTTGGCTTCCTGAACAGTTTTTGGATTTGTGTAGCGTGTGCGTCGATTGTACTTGCAACCAATGGCGTGCATCTTGCTGAGGTAGATCTATTAGATCAATTTTGACTCCACGATACAATTTTTGAATTCCTCAGTAGATAAGAGCAGGACGTGTCCGACCAGCAATTGGAATATGAAAAGATGTTTCAATAGAAGTCAGCAGTTCCGTTGTATTTTTTTACCATACTGTATTTCATCATCTACTGAAGATGTGTCAACATCATCTACTATACCAATGTTTCATTTGTTCTAGCGTCGGAGTAGGAGAAGTTCATTTAGGCTGTCATTCTTGGAGCATTGGGAGATGTAGCACACCAGTTATTTCTTTCACTTCTTTGAGGCACCTTGCCGTATCTGTTTTGTCTCTGGAAAAGATGTTACGTTTTATTTCGTAAAATCTTCCAGAGTAGATATAGCCATCTCTTTTAATGTTTTCAGGTAAACGAGCTCAAGACGTTGTATAATGTGTCTAGAGTGCCAGAGTCGCGAGTTTTACAGTTTTAAAAAATCTGTTCCGATCATCAACGGTTGTAACTGCTCTTGTAACTGTGATATGTATGTTGCATCCGTGTCTGTACCAACGGTGAAGCTACAACTACTTTTTATAATTAAGTTAAATAAATAATTGTCCGTGGATACTATCCAGAGTTACAGATGTGATGTCCTTTTTATGTGCACCTTAACACTCTTTCTAAATGAGGTACATGAATCAATCCTAACAAGTGCGCAGCTACTTTTAAGAACGGTCCATTGTGCATGGGAAGTGTTCTTTTTAATGATTTGTTTTTGTACAGTAGAGGCATTGGCTTTGGTAAGCAATTTCGTCACATTCTAACGCTAGCTAAACAAAATTGGATAAATTCTGTCGTTTAGTTGTTGGTGTTTGATTTTGTTGTTGTTGTTGTTATATCTATCTATCTATCTATCTATCTATCTATCTATCTATCTATCTATCTATCTATCTATCACACACACACACACACACACACACACACACACACACAAGACACTCAAAACAGTTTATGATTGGATGTGTTGTGGTCTATAGTTTCCAACCCGAAATAAAACCCAGCTCTGGAACAGGAATAAAAGTTTGATTTTTATGTATAAACAGGACATAAGGGATCCAGCTTGGATCAGTGGGTAGAAATTTGGGATTTTGACTTTAGTGTTCATAAATACATATCACTGGTGGAGCAAAACGTGTCAAATAATAAAAGAACTATAAATGCGTGTTGAAATGAGGGAAATTACTATGATGTAAGTTTATAGCTGTGATTTTAGAAATGCGCATATGTCATACTTATGACAAATAAATGCTTAACATATATTCCTTTCTACAGACACCAGGATCTCCCTACACAGTCCTTCGACAACAAATTATGTTTAAATCATAGAAATTATTCTTGTTATTATTTTAATGGAATTCCATATAGAGTGACTCATCATGCAGCTCGAAATCATATGACGAGTAATTTTTCAAAAATCCAATGCAAATGCCTAATTTGTAATAGTTCTGCTTAAGTTGGAACCATGCTCATATTGTAGTTACTCAGCATGTAGATGGATGGCTAATAGTGAGAACATTTCATCATACACCTAACTGGAGGAGGAATCTAGCTAGCAGAGTTTGAATAAACACGTATTATGATTGTGATGTTGAATAATTACAAGAAATAGATCAAATTTGTTCAGATAGTTGTTTACTATCATATGCATAGTTCTAAAATTCATAACCTCTCAGTAAATGTTGTTTGACTGTGCTGAAGTCATAGCCATTTATACAGGAAGCAACGACCTTAATTTACCTTTCAGACCAATAAATTGACTAATATTGTATGATGCAATCAGCATGATTCTTTTAAAATATGATAGATCTTTGCTAATGAAAATAAAATAATAAATCGTAATATTAACTATAATGTCATAAAGAAACACAGTTGTTGTTGTTGTTGTAGGGTATAACGATAGGATATATATGGCGTCCAGTTTTAATGGTGGGGGAAGAACCCGAGAAAACCCCAGAAAGAACCACTGACTCACGAGAAGCTACTGGCAAGCTTTCTCACATACCCACATTGGCTGAATCTTAGACTTGAACCGACGCCGACAGAGGTGATATGGCAGTGATCCGTAATGGAGAGTTCTTTAGACGACACGGCCACTCGGGACCCGAGAAATTAAAACTTTATTTCTAAAATACATTAAAGTCTGTTACGAGTATTTATTCTAATGTGAGACAGCTCCAGTGGCCTAGTGGTTAAAGCATCCGCCATTGATGCGGGAGGTCGTGGGGTTGACCCTGGCTGAGTCGTACCAAAGACTTACAAAAATGGTAATAACAGCTTTCTCGCTCGGCGCTCTGACTTAAGAGGTTAGGACTAGTAGACCTGGTGTTAGAATAATGTGACTGGGTGTGACGTCATGCTACATGTATGCAGCATGATGCAATGGTGCTAGACTTCACTATAGTCTGCCTCAATCCTAATCATATTTCTAATGTGTTACTCTCTTTATACCATGCAGTTGAATGCCTCTAGTTTTATAGCTTTTCGCACTCTACAAATGACATATTCATTGGCAGCTTTCTTGCATAGATAATGCTTATATCATGTACAAACTTTAGTCCAACTTTGGTTGATTGGATCTTTGTTAGCACGCATAAATAGCATGTAATGTCGATGAAGGCTTGAAGGTGAACTATGGATTACAGCCTGTTTCTGGTTGTCTTATTAATATCAAGGTATCATTCAGCGGGCACTAGGGCCCATGGATAGTGAAATAGGATGACTGGGGACAAAAGAAGTTGGGGATAATTAACATTAGCCCACAGGTTTACATTATGGCTTGGTCTGAGAACAAAGAGAAATACTGTGCAATAATTGTATATAGGGTTATTCGGATGTTATTTTGGTGGCAACAATTTCAACGGGGGAAAAATATAACTTAAATTGATGGAGGGGCAGTCTGGGAGCAACGTAAATTTAATACGAAATTTATCTTATCCCAGACACATATAAATTTAGGCTCATATGGGTGTTCTGAGACAAGGTGAAAATTAATATTAAAATATTGATAAACGATTTAAAAAAACATAGCCCTACTATGAACTAAGATTTTTTTATATTGATCTGGAAACACCATCCTATACTATCCATCACCTGCTTTTTGACTGATTCCATCACGTCAACAATGACAAAACCAACATTTTTCATTAAATCCAAACACACACCCTTAATATCCAGCGAAAAGAACATAAATGTTTATGAACGCATTATAATTGCATACATAAAACATGTTATCATAAGCCTGGTAGGATAATATTAAAGAAGGATAAAGTAACATGAACATACTAACGAACACAAGTTTATGATTTCTATCCAACATCAACATTTTGAGTACTATCAAACAACAACTTCTTGATTACTATTCAACGCCTACTTTTTGAATACTGTCCAACATTATATGCAAATTATCCAAAACGTCTTAAAAGTGTCAAATCCTCCAACTTTCATATCAGACACAAAATTTATGATATTAAAGAATGGGGATGAAATCACACAAACATACTATCCAGTATCACGTTTTTATTATTATCCAACACCCACATTTTGAGTATTACTCAAAACTACATACATTCTATTCAAAATGCGAACATGCACCTTGTAGTATGTACAACCCTACACGTACTATGATGCTGAAAGAGAAGGGAAGGATATGACGCAAGCATCCCATCACATCATTCAACTTTTGTCGTTATCCATCACTAACTTTAAGTGTACTATTCACATTCAGTTTCCAGCGTACATCCACACCATTTTGTTAAAAACATATCATGCAATCATTTGCAGAGTAGAAAACAATGCTTTCACCAAAATATTTTGGAATTTTATGAGTTCGTTTCCTGTTTAAATGAACACATTTTCATTATTTTCATCAACCTTTTTTAAGACTGTTAGACGATGAGTTTCGGAAGAATTATTTTCATTGCATTAAATGCATCTCTCAAATCATGCATGCAATCTTCGAATGACGATATGTTGCAAGATGTGTTCTACCCTACTGTATGAAACGCTGATCCGAAAGCATGTCCGTGTTGTTGAGAGATTCATTTGCACATAGGATACAATTGTGTTTACATTTCACGACTCGTGTTCGACAATGTAGTTTCCGTCTGACTATTCTTTTGGAGAATATAACATTTTTCTCATGATATTTGTATACTATTATTGACACTGAAATAATGTGGGTGTCCACTTAGTCGGTTAATGTCACGTGACACACATTTCCATCCTTCAGAATAAGCAGACATAGTATAATATACTTTGAAAGCTATTTCCTACTACATTAAACTCGGCGACATCAAAATATTAAATCATCAAATTCAGTCCTTCGTTCTATTCGTTAGGCATCTGAATGTTATTAGAAGAGTGATTATTTTGAAATTATTCAAATAAGACGTTAATCAACTGAGAATATATTTCAAGACCTCTGTCATTGGTGTTTCATGGAAGAAAGATAGTGATGCTTTTCAAAATTTGAATTACCGACTATGTTTAAAATATTACTTGGAAAGAGATGTCAATCATTGAAACTTTAACGACATAAATGCAAAGAAGTAAGTAAGTATAAGCCATCGTTCTATATTTTCTGTATGTCACTCTTTGGGTAGATGGTGAGATGGAATGAAATAGAGATACTGCTTTATATATCGATCTTGTGTATACATAGGTCACTACACACAACGTCTCGGATAATGTGTGTACCAATTTGGTGAACTAGAACAATGGAACAATGTAGCCCTTTTTGAAGTCCAACTTTTCTAACATCTGACATTATTACCACCTATGCTAAATCTATGGAAACCGCTCCGATGGCCTAATGATTAGACATCGTAGCGATATGACTGAACAATTGTTGAAGGTACGTTAAAATTACAGATCAAACAAACTAAATCTATATAACAATCTGCTATTTTCGTTTTTGAGTATCCACTTTGGGGGTTCTCTCCCTTACATTATTTGTCGATACGTTACATGTTAATAAATGTGTGCGTGTGTGTTCTTTGACTTATTCTAGTTTGTGTAAACTAATGGATATGTAGTAGATGTTGCTGGAAAATTGTTGGTAGCCTGTAATAATGACCAGGTCTTCTGCATGTAGTATGTGACATGTAGAGCCCGAATAAAGTGCTGTTTTCTGCTTTGACTCTGGTGTAATTATTCATGAACAATTGGTCTTGATGTTGCATATTGACAAGGATTTAATTAGGTTTAACCTAGTTGAATGTGCTATTTGCACATAACTCCCATTTCTAAATCAGGAAGCTGCATTGCTACATCCAATATGATTGGAATCACGGCTGTTATGAAAATAGTCCGGTCGTTACTTATCCTAAATGGATAGTTATGTTGGAATGTGGTTTTGAATGAAGAACTTCTTAAATGTGTATATCGATTCTATATGAAAATTGTGCCAGTTGGATATAAAACGTCTACCACTAGATGTAATTTTAAAATCAAGTTATCTCTGAAGAAAAACGTTTTTAATTTTTCGTTTTGTGAATTCTTGGCCATTTTCAATTCATAATGGCCAACAATTATCGACCAGCATAATTTTTGAAGGAAGAACCTGTTTATAACTTGGGAAGAACACCAACCCTTCGGAAGCAACTGGCAAGCTTTCTGACACACCCACGTGGGCTTAGCCAAGACTCGGACATACTTCAAAAAAGGTGAGATGTCAGTGATTTGTAAAGGAGGTCAGCCTTAGGACACTCGACAGTTTAAACTAATTAATATTCTTATCTTAAATACAAGATAGGTTCGTTGACCCACTTGAGCTTCATCACTTTGGAGAGACGCATGGTGATCGACAGGAGTTGAGCTGGGGTTGGATATGGTGGGGAGAGGGATGGAGAAAGAATATGTATTGATTAGTATTGCAATGTACTGGTACATAGAAATACCTGAACGCATTATAAACACAGGAACGCACATCAGAGAAATGTGAAAACCTGGAATCTTTCTGTTGGGAAATATCCTCAAAATGTATTGACTATTTTCAGGCAAGACTGAAGAATCATTTGCTGGCCAAGTTAAACGAATCTTGGTTTAGGTGCGTTCCGGTGTTTTTACTATGTGTGTGAAAGTCCATTTCATTTTCAGACGCAATTTATCGAATATATGGTAATTTTATCATTGTTTCTTAAGAATGTGCAACTTTTATCTTTCATTAACAAAATTACACCGATGCTTGCGAGACCTGGACAGTGTACAGCCGCCATGTTAAAAAACTGAACCACTTCCATATGAGCTCCCTTAGAAAAAAAAGAAAGATCAGATGGCAGGACAAGGTACCGAACACAGGTGCTCACATATGCTAGCATGACAAGCATCCACACAACGGTGTCCGCATGCCCTTGGAATGCATACCTACGCCTACGAAGGTCCTCTATGGAGAGCTTCAGAGTGGGAAGAAATCTGATGGTGATCAAAGCAAGAAGTACAAGGACACCCTCCAGAATCGCTGGAGAAATTAAGGCGTTCTCCCTGATAGCTGGGAGAGTGTCACTGATGATCGATCGGCTTGGCACAGTCAAGTTGATGCCGGCGCATTAGCTTGTAAGAAGAAGAAACTGGTGGACGCAGCTGACAAAAGGCTCTGCGCTGTTCCAAGAACAGCTAGCTATTCCACAACACACAGTCAGCAACCTGTACTTCCATGTTCCCCAACTGGAACAATCTCTTCCGGACCTGAATCGAACTGATCAGCCATCTCCAGACCCACCTCAGTCAATCGATGACATTGAATGGTCCTCATCGACACCGATGAACGAACATCATCACATCGAATTCACATCGAATCCGTTCCTCTAAACAAAAGGTCCATCAAGCTTTTAAAGAAAAGTCTCAAATTAAATCAGACTCATTGGACTTTCAAAATGGTTGAATAGTGTAGAATTAGTCGTTGTACTTTACAGGCAAAAATCATAGAGTACTGGATATATACATTGTTATATATATATATATATATATATATATATATATATATATATATATATATATATATATATACAGTGCCGTATTAAACCATGGCAGGGCCCCTATGCTTCGAGCCTCTTTGGGCCCCTGGACATATTCACCTACGAATTTCGATCTCTTTATATTAATACAAACTTACCAAAAATGATTTAAAAAGGTGGAATTTAGTAGCAGTCTGATTGTTGTGAGATGGAGTAGGAATTTTTTTAATGTGGAATTTTCGATTACGAAGCATTGCCATGGTATGGCGAACGTTTGCGTGGACCCCTGCTCATATACATTCATGACCAGACGGTCATACACATAAACTCAAATCTGAAACTGTCAAACACGCCAATCCTCTCTAGTTTAATCAAACCAGTCGGCGTCACTGCATCACCCTTATTAGCATATTATTATTACTGCAAAGTCTTTACAGAACATATAACCTTGCCCCATACACTCATGGAGCTATACTTCTAACACGTAACAAACTTTATGTTTAATTTTGTATGAACGAGATAAATTTTGTTAGATTCTCTATAGATAAGTATGCAATTTTCATTAAACAATAAACAACATGATGACCTTTATTTAGGTTAAATGGCAATAATAGTACATGTTTAATTTTGTTTGTCGAATCTGGGAACTATATTGCGAAATTACTTGATTTCTTTTAATCTAAATGGAAACAATTGGACATTATTATACGTCGGTGTTGGTACCGAAACAACAAAATCCTAGTCGTGAGGTTACATTTCTTTCTCACTCATCGGCAGTGCCTCAAAAGGAAACAAAAAATGTAGCCCCTTGACTGGCATTTCATTGTCGCTATGCGAACCCTAATCTACATTCTCCTACCCTAAATGGGTTCATTTGAACAGAATTAAACGTGTGTTATTGCATTGACGGCACGTCACTATAATACTGGAAATATGATGAAACAATTTATTTGTATGTCTAGTTATAATAACTTTTCTGAGACAGCCTAGGACTCATGCTATGTATTTTCATGACATGAAAACTTGTAAAATTTATACACTCACGGGACGAGGATTTTTATGGTATCATTTATATTTATGACAAATACTGACTGTATGTAATTGTGTTAGCTCTTTTGATGAGAAAATGTACTTTTTGAGAGGTAAGGTTTAATCAAACTACATCCATTTAAATGGCCTACCAACTATGTTTATTTGCACAATAGTATGAGTTTGTCATGTCTCTCTGAAACAAAACTAAATATATAAAACAGAAGAAGAAAACTCTGATCAATAGATTAACTCTTCTATTTCTAAACAACAAAATTTATTCTGAAGGAAAGTAGATATGAAGAAACAAATATGTCATCAAATATTTTACATACAAAAACGATATGTTAAATTGCTATATTGGTATAATACATAAAGCATTATATAATCTGTTCTTAGCCTTATACCATTCGTAATGTTTTCAATAGCTGCTCAAGTCTGCTTATAGTGTTTGATCAAAATGTAAAGACTTTTTGTTAAAAGAGCGAATCTAAATCGAAAAAAAATAAAAATTAGAAACCGTTTGGTTATAAAATGAAATGTATATGTATCAAAAGCGACGAACATCTGCCTAGACTTATTATTAGACTTAAAAGTCACATGCAGGATTTTAAATTTTATTGATTATGACCAGTCAGGTGACTATGTATAATATTGACCACGTCTAAGGTATCTCCTAATACCGTAAATTAAATCGTTTTAACAGTATCGGTTCTTATCTATAATCATGTGAGTGCTATTATCGGGTGACATATCTATGATACAAAGTTGACCTGTGGTGGAACATACAGAGGATTGGAGAGAAAACGCAGCTATCGTTAAGCTCTGCGTGACGTAGCTGGCTACTAGCACATTACTGGAAAAGACTAGGCACACCCACATGGCAAACGTAATCATTAGACGTAAGGACTGGAATTAATATTATCATAGTATTCTGGTTTGAAGAGGCATTTTTAAGTCAGAGATACTTTCTTGGGCCAATTATATTTTAGTGTTGATGGTGGTTTGTTTAGTCCTATCACAAAGTATAATCATACGTTAAGTTCATCTAAAACTGTTGTAAAGAGGTTTAATAGTGCTTTTACATTCTCTTTCCTGGAGATGTATGTTTTACTCATCTCTATCATTCTTATCCATTTGCATATAACACTTGGTTCTGGAAATTGTGGAGCACCAATAGGCGAATATGGTACCTGGATGCCTTGGGAGAATTGCAATCAAACCTGTGGTGGAGGCATCCAGAGAAGATGGCGAAGTGTATGTTGCCCTGCAATTAACGGCACATGGTTTAACTGTTTAGCACTTTATAACAAAACGGAAACGTTTCGCTTTGAATATGGTCCGTGTTCAGAGATATGCTTTAATGGCGGTACCTTTATTATTGGAACTGGATGTGTTTGTTCTGTGGGATACAAAGGATGGTGTTGCTCAACATGTAAGTAGAATCGGTTGTAATTAATCTAAAATTAATTTGGAGGCATAATTTATATTTTTTCTGTAAATTAAGATTTAACAAACACAAACACATATCGTTCACTGTTGATCGCTTTATGTATTCACTAATATTCAAACTTTAAATATTTAATATCATTCACACATTAACTAGTTAGTGTCATTCAGAATTTTAATATTTAGTGTCATTCACAATTTAATTATTTAATATTATTCATACTTTAAATATTTAGTGTCATTCACACTTTAAATATTTAGTATCATTCACATTTTAATATTTAGTATCATTCACATTTTAAATATTTAGTATCATTCACATTTTAAATATTTAGTATCATTCACACTTTAATATTTAGTATCATTCACATTTAAATATTTAGTATCATTCACATTTTAAATATTTAGTATCATTCACACTTTAAATATTTAGTATCGTTCACACTTTAAATATATAGTATCATTCACACTTTAAATATATAGTATCATTCACATTTTAAATATTTAGTATCATTCACACTTTAAATATTTAGTATCATTCAGAATTTAATTATTTAGTATCATTCACACTTTAAATATTTAGTATCATTCACATTTTTAATATTTAGTATCATTCACACTTTAAATATTTAGTATCATTCACACTCTAAATATGTACTTTAATTCACAATTTAAATACTTAATGTCATTAACACTTTAAATATATAGTATCATTCACATTTTAAATATTTAGTATCATTCACACTTTAAATATTTAGTATCATTCAGAATTTAATTATTTAGTATCATTCACACTTTAAATATATAGTATCTTCACAATTTTAATATTTAGTATCATTCACACTTTAAATATTTATTATCATTCACACTTTAAATATTTAGTATCATTGACACTTTAAATATTTAGTATCATTCACACTCTAAATATTTAGTATCATTCACACTTTAACTATATAGTATCTTCACAATTTTAATATTTAGTATCATTAACACTTTAAATATTTATTATCATTCACACTCTAAATATTTAGTATCATTAACACTTTAAATATTTAGTATCATTAACACTTTAAATATTTAGTATCTTCACAATTTTAATATTTAGTATCATTCACACTTTAAATATTTAGTATCATTCACACTCTAAATATTTAGTATCATTCACACTTTAAATATTTAGTATCATTCACACTTTAAATATTTAATATCATTCACACTTTTAATATTTAGTATCATTCACACTTTAAATATTTAGTATCGTTCACACTGTAAATATTTAGTATCATTCACATTTTAAATACTTAGTATCATTCACACTTTAAATATTTAGTATCATTAAGAGTTTAAATATTTAATATCATTCACACTTTAAATATATAGTATCATTCACACTTTAAATATTTAGTATTATTCACATTTTAAATATTTAGTATCATTCACACTTTCAATATTTAGTGTCATTATCATTCACACTTTTAATATTTAGTATCATTCACACTTTAAATATTTAGTATCATTCACACTTTAAATATTTAGTATCATTTACACTTTAAATATTTAGTATCATTCACACTTTAGTTTGGTTTTATTTATCATACGGAAGGTTCTCTTAGTAGCAAATAAAGGTGGAGGGTTACGGACTGATACTTCCAGATGGAATATAATGCTGAGGTGATCTGATGCTTGTTCGTGGGATACAAGAGTGGATTGTAGAATATAATCATCAGGTCTATGAAACATCTAGCCTAAAATGGGGCTGGGTTGGTTAGCTGATCGTTTAAGGTTGGAAACATGAATGTAATCTAGGAGTATTGATGTGTATGGGTTTCCAGAACAAAATGAAAGTTGAAATCTCCAAGAATAATCAAGTTGCCACCTATCGAATGTCCATACTCTAGAATATAAGGAAAATTTCCCAAATATAAAGGTTCAGTTAGCATGTTTTTTATACAAGGAGGAGGGCGGTAGAGGCATACAAATGGACTAACCTTTGTTCCACTGTGAGTGTTGTTTGGACTAGTTCAAAGGATGTGTGGCAGAAATTGAATGTTGTGGTGTTGTTTTACCATTTTACCATGGAATTCTTTGTGGTGACAGCAATTCTACGTGTGAGAGAGTGGCAAGGGAACTACTTGATGGAGTAACCGGTGGGTGTTAGATTCGTGCACTTGGGCTCATTGCTTGTTGATTGTAGCTATGTTTCGATCAGGAACAAGACGTCGATATTCTGATCGTTGGGAAAATTAACTAAGTCTGTGTGCTTTTCCGGTGGTCCTACTCACTGGGTATTGCATAATGCAACACGCAGTGGTATCTCTGGGATATGTGACACACAGGTTGACGATTTAATATGGAAGTGAACCAGGTTATTTAAATTAAGTTCCGAAGTTTCAAAATGTTAACAGGAAAGGTCGAATATGAGATAACCGAAATTTTTCTTCCTATCCTACGCCGGCTAGCTTTGAAACAACGTTCCTTTTGTCACTTTAGTTTACATTTAAGTTATGATGATTGTAGCCCCAGTTGTTTATTCTTGAGCATAATGTAGTGTTGAGAGCAAAGAAGTTGTCAATTAAAGAAACTAATGAGGCTCCATCATAGCATAAACGGGGTGACTGGCGATCACTTGACGGCGGTTAATTAATGAATAAAGGACTCGTTCCAAAACAAAATAAAGAAATACATGCTAACTGAAAAGGCAATGCATGATGAAACACAATAATGTACACGAAGACATTCAACAATCACATATATCATGAAAAACGGCACAAAAACGGAGCAGCTGCTTTAAGCCGGTTAAGCGAACGCCGCCATCTTTCAATAAATGGCACGTTATGTACGTTACTAATTTTCATTCATTATTTCCTTGATGACATATATTAATTCCAGTACTATTTTACACTTTAACTTCTTAATTAAGGTCATTTTTGAATAATATGTGCTACTGGTGAGTTACCCTTACTTTTCTAGATTAACAGTACATAATTAATTCATTAAATTCCATAACATCCTGGAGAGAACTATTTTGTTCTTTCCTGCAGGATCCTCATAATAATAGCTCAGGAAATGACCAAAATCATCGCGTACTTTACATTGCAATATCTAGGTACAACAGCTTAACTCGCTAGATAGAAGTACCGTATCCTACTTACATCTGACAAATAAGAGAATCTAATTTAAGTGTTTGAAATTAAAATTTTAAATTGTGATTATTTTATACGATTTATTAGTAGCAAAATGTATACACAGCTTCTATACTTACGTTTGTTCTAAAAACGACAGATGAAATGAGTTCATGTTCGCAGAAAACGATAACGTTTATTTAGAAATTTAATATTGAAAGGATCAGACTCTAAAGTTATATTGGCGCATGCACCTGACCTGGATATGACCATACCATTGGTGTATCTCAATATAAGTCCTTTCAGAGAAATGGTTAGAAACATAATTTGGCAAAGGAGTATGTGATCTTTGGCCCTAAGGTTTATCAAATAATGAGGTGGGATAAATTATGTTTTAATATATGCCTGTTATGCCCATAAAGTTAACGTTGTTGAAACGTAAATTTTTGTAGGTGTGAGGGACGTGTAAATACAGAACAGGTATGTTTAAGCAATACAGAATTAATATACAACATGTGACGCAAGCTTCTGGTACACGATTCGATCGACGTTTTACAAGGGTCGACTGACGATTTGGTGTGTACATAAACGTACGATATTGTGCGGTTCGTAGGTGGTCACTCTAAAGTATTAACCCTGTCCAGACTCCAAGGCTTCTTTCAATACACCAAAGTTCACAACTCGACTGGTGCGATAATTGATAGTCAATGCTTGCACTTGACAGCCCGTATGCAAGTCTCTCTATTTGTCCCGATATTCAAGCCGTCATTTTTAGAACCTCCACTAGCTAAAGTTAGAATCTTGCCCTCGGAATGCTCATCTTTCCAGGTTCTAAATTGGTCCCCTTTGATGTTAGGGTAACAGTGACCCAGGTGATCGATGTAGATGCAACTGGCCGTGTCAAAATACAACGTACGATCTCCGAACAGTTCTAAAATTTCGTACATTTTTAAGAGAACATGGGTTATCATGCAAGCCGCATTAATAACAATTACACATTTTTCGGCTTGTACAAAGTTCAGGTCCTTTTTGTAATTGACTATGATCAAGTTTCCACGAACGAAGCCCACGTATGTCATGTATTTAGTTTTGTTGTTTTGTTGTAAATCATCTGGAAATGGCGGGAAGGTTAGGACCAATACTCTGTCTCGGGTACATTTTACACCACAAGCAATAGAACATCACTTTGGGAAAAGATCGCCACCCTTCGTTATTCTCCACGTGGTCTAAATTGATGCCTTCCTGCTCCCAGTATTTCTTTTCGAATTTCATTTGGTCTTCGGAAGTGTGGCAACAGGGAGGATAGCCGCTGCATTCTTGTTTCAGTTTCAAATTGGCATCCACGCAGTCTGCGAAAATGCCTTTCTTTCTCACGTCGCCCGTGTGGTATCGTTTGGAAAGTGTTAAAATTCGTACACTTCGAACTGTTTTGGTTATGGTTCCACTGTTGGTGTTTGCAGTCAAATTCATTAAGCGCGCAATATTCAATCAAAGTAGTAAATAATTTTTAAAAAACTAGTTTGTTTTAAGTTTCTATGTTTGCTCTTGTACAGTATCAATTTTCAATAAAATTAGTCATGCATTAGATAATATTGAATTAATTTAGATAACAAAAATCACCCACAATGCTAATTTGTTTTGTATATAGGGTTTATTTAGTGTAAAACAATATCCTACATAGATTTATTTTTAAAAAGTAATTAAGACTCATATTAAATTTTGTAATAAAATTTAATTCCTAATTAGTTGAAGCGCAGCTGATTCAAACCTTGTTGATATATCTGCACCTTAAATGCCAATGCCTCTACTGTACAAAAAACAAATCATTAAAAAATCACAGACATAAATAATTGATACGACCTGTGAATACTGACTGATTGCCTTAAAGGGAACTGTTCAATCAGTTAAGATACAGAAACATCGAGAAGGACGACATAATCACGGACTTAGCGAAATGAAAGCTCACTATGTCACAATTAAATATTACTCGTTCGACGAGGAAATTGCTTCCCATGCAAAATGGACCGTTGTTAAAGCAGCTGTTCACTTGTTAGGATTGATTTAGGTACCTCTTTCAGAAGGAAAGTTAAGGCGTACATAAAATGGACATCACATCTGTATATCTGTATAGTATCCACAGACAATTATTAATTTCACTTGATTATAAAAGGTAGATGTAGCTTAACCATTGATACAGACATCGGATGCAACATCCTAATTCTATTCTCACAGATATATCACAGTTATAAGAACAGTTACAATCGATGATGAACGGAACAGATTTTCTCAAACTGTAAAAATCACGACTCTGGCACTCTAGGGCACAATATGCAATGTTGTGAGCTGGTTTACCAGAAAGCATTTAAAGAAATGTCTAGATCTACCATGGAAGATTTTACGAAAGAAAAAGTAGCAGCTTTTTCAAAGAGGATAACAGATACGGCCAGGTGCTTGAAGAAGAGAAAGAAACAACTGCTGTGCTACATCTCCCACCGCCCGAAGAATGACAGCCTAAGTGACCCCTTTTCCTACTCCGAGGCTTGAACAAATTAAACGTTGGTATAATAGATGATTTTTGACACCTCTTCCGCAAACGGTAAAAGACAGTTGCTATAAAAAAATTAAAAAATACAAAGGAACTGTTGACTTCTGTGGAGACATTCTTACATATTTCTGTTGCTCGTCTGACACGTCCTGCTCCTGGCGACGAAGGAATTCAAGAATTGTATCGTGAAGTCAAAATTTGTCTAAAAGATCTACCTCAGCAAGATGCACGCAATTGGTTGCAAGTAAAATCGACGTACAAGTTACACAAACCCATTCGATCGGAATTTTCAGGAAGCCAAACGAAAATAGCTAGATTCGATCATCTATGGCATTTGAGTTTACAAATATTTGTTTTGTGATGTTGATGTTTTAAAAACAGTTTGGATATATTTTTTCCCTCAAAAACAAATTCAGTATTATTGCGATGTTTAAAATTCATCCTGAAACAAAGTGGTTGACACCATCTACTATGGTAAACAAATCAATGTCACCGACTTTCTTTAGCGAGCTATTAAGAAAGAAATTTAAACAAAAACACGACACGTTAATTGTTCCACCACTGAAAACCATGAATCTAAATCCATTGAAATCGAACCTTCTCAAACATACTCTCAAATAGATCAACCTAATACCACATCTAGCAATCAATAGTGTCATCGTAGCATCGGATGAACTCAAGAAGAAGCTTCACATTAAATGGCTGTGAATGACTTTGATACATTGTTTAGAACGTCGAACACCACAAAAACAAAAGGTTGAAACGTACGATTAAGATTCGAAAATAAGCACAAAATGCTCATTTGGCAAAGTCTATTTACCAAACACTACAACATAGCTTGTTTCGTGACGTGATCATCCTGTCTATAAATTGGAAAATGTTATCGAAGACATCTTCAAATTAACCTACACGCTCAAGCTGCAGCGAGTAAAAAAGAAAGTCTACAACGTGTACGACATCGAAAGCATTCTCGACCGAAGAAAAAGTAAAGAGGAAAAGCATCGTATCCATGACGACAAACTCTATCGGAAAGGATGTTCATCAGGACTAAAACTTAAACCACAATATTTGTAAACCAACCTCAATACGTACCACACTTTACCGCAACTATATTCGGAACCACCTGATTAACCTGACCACTTATATTTTCCTACTGCCTTATATGTAATAAAATTGCAACTTTATAATAATGTTTGAAATTTGTAATGATTATTCTGTTTTACAAACTCTTTATAGCCACTTCTATGATTTATTAAAATTGTTACTTTCTATATTTCCATTTTATTCGTTTCCTTTATTTATACATTTAACATTATTAATTATTACTAACCAAAATGAAACTCAAATGGAGACGTTGACGAAACAGAAAATATCCTTCATAGAACATTATTCAAAGATCGATAGGCAAATCCTGCATTGCATTTTGAAATCAATCTAAAAGCTTTTTTCTAATTGCATAGCAAATTTATTTTGATCTCAGATTGTATTCGATCTACAGTATGTTATACTACGACCACTTAAGACAAGGGAGCGGAGTTTATTTAAAATTAAAAACGTTCATACTGTAGCAAGAACCAAACTGCATACAAGTCAACATGTGATTCTACGCGAAATGCATGCACAAAATGGCCTCAGTTACTAATATTGTAAGAAATGAGTATATAAGTTTCGCTTGCGGTCTAGCAGGCGATATTTGATCACATGTTGATCGCATGTGGAATCTTTCCAGGTCATAGCCAAACACCTGTACTAACTGTTTACACAGTCTGATTGGTTTTATATTTCTTTCTATTTGCAATGTAATATCTTCCAAATTTTTTATTTTAATTTTAGTATTCTCATTGGCCTTGTTACAGTAGCTTAATTTACAAATAATACACAAAGACAGCGACATCCATATTGTACTAACGTCAAGTCCTGGATTGATATATGGGTTTCTGTTGCACATTGCTTAAGTCGTCGGTTATATAATCCATTGCAAATTTTGGTGCATTAATTAGATCCATTTGTTTTGGGCGTTTTGGTTTATTTTTTTAATTATCATTCCTTGAAGTAGAATTATAACAGAGTAACATAACAAGTTTTACGCTACGCCTAATTGAGAATGTCCGGTATAATGATCTGCTGAAGAAAACAAACATTCTCAACTATCTGAAAGTAATGGTGAGAGTATATATTGAATGGGATTTATACAAATATAGTGTCATAATTGAATATTCTTTTCATCTCAGCTACTTACATACAATTAAATTTGGAGACTGCGCTTATTTCTTCTATGTTTGCAATATTTCTTGTCCGAATGGCATGTTTTCGTCACCTGATCTGCTACGGACAGATGAACGTCATTTTATAACCGGCCACTGTGTTGAGTCCTCGGCTACTTGGCAAAATTGAAAGATACTTCCAGCTAGAAATTAGAGACACTCATATTCACTCCATAGAGTTATACGATCTTTTTTCAAACCATATCGGCTCGTATCCTTTTGTCATTCACGTTAGGTTATTATAACTTAATGAAACTACAAGAGATGACACTACCATACAATCTAGGTTATTATCAACATTGATTTTCCCAGTGTTTTTACTAGTAGCCTAATAAAAGCTTTTGTGATGTTTAGCTAAGATTTATTAATCTTCATATGTACAGGAACGTATTGACCGAAATGGAATTCTGCTTTCTGATTGGTCAACGAAAACTGACGAACTATCGCAATTTCTGCATTGCATTTTTTCTGATTAATGTGTAATTTTTGTATTTATAAAAACAAAATATTATCGACAGAATATTTAAACTTAGATCATATTCCCATTTTCAAAGCGTCCCTGATACGTGGACAAGGCATATTTTCTGGCCTAACATTGTACATGAAAACAATCGAGTACATGAGGCCAAGTCGAGTCCGCTTCTTCGGAGCGGATGTTCAATATTCGGTACTCGTTCCAGCCTTTTCAGAATGACCACCTGTCCTCAACTGATCGAATACTAACATATAAACGGCATTGAAATGATCGTACTAACTAAAGCTTAACATGAATAACTGTAATGGGCCTAGACCCTACAGCAGTTTGATTTTGAGATTTCTTTTTTAAAAAGCCAACTCGTTCAGTCATGATACAAGACTAACAAACACTAATCGACAGTTCTAGTGAGAAGTTCTTACTAGACAAACCACTTCAGCAAGGATAACAAATAAGTGAAATAAACATTGAACCACATATTTGATATGATTCCATAGCTTAAATGTTTCAAATGCATGAATAGAATTCAAACAGAAACAAATAACACGCAGGCATTATTTTAACACATATTTAAAAGTGGCAGCAAAAGATTTATATGATTTTAATGGCATTCGGGCATAGTGCAACATGAGGTCGATTTGCCAGAATTTTAAAGGTTAACGTATATACTGTGGGCATGACGTCCACCGCAACCATATCCTTCTAAAATAAGGATTGTCAACTACAGCATGTCATTCTGAAAAAAAACTTAATTTTATGAGTAGAAATAGACATCGCGTAAAACAAAAGCTTCCAAAATAATTAAATTTAGTGAGTAAAAATAGACATCGGGGAAATTTAAAGCATTTTTTTCGGAGATTAAAGATCGCGTCCACGCTGTACAAGATCCGAAAATATTAGTTACGGAAATAATCCTGCGTTTAGGTTTTCTAGAGTTGTAGAAGGTTGAAAAGGGATGATCCAGAAAGTACACTTGTTCTGGAGTAGCGCAATAATCACAAAAGAAATAACGTCATGAAATGTACTTCTGCCCTTATTTAGGGACATTACGGGTGAGTTTTGGACCTACCCAAATACTCATAGTCTATTGTTATCAAGCAGTCATTTTCGAAACGATAATGTATGACTAGTCACCTTGGATAACGCAAAATTTTAAATCTGAGCACAGATGGAGTCCAATATACCTTGCACATAAAGGTTGTCAAACAGGACAAAATACACCGCAATGTTTGCAGATCTTGAATGAATGTTGATATGAATCTTTGTCTGAAGAATTCATCTGCATCTAAAATATTTTCTTTTGCGTTATCATCCATATGTTTTTGCAGCTTTTAGATTTTGCTTGAGATCCTGGTATTAGTTTCACAACAATGTTTATTCCAAAGATAACGCCTTTGTCGCTGATATTTTTAAACCGTCTACACCGTTAGGAGCATTTTAACCTGTTTCTATTGATTTAGTGCAGACAATCGTGATGAAAAGTGAACCGAAGTCTTGTGATCTTGATCCAATTCCGACATCACTGCTGCTTGAGTGCTAGGACCTAATATTGTCTTCACTAACTGATGTTATTAATATCTCTCTCTCATCAGGGGAATTCCCATCATTTTCAAAACTGCCATCGTAAAGCCACTGCTGAAGAAACCAACACTGGACCATAACGATTTAAAGAACTACCGCCCAGTTTCTAATCTCCCATTCATATAAAAAAATCTTAGAAAAGTTTGTTATAACTCAACTTGTATCTCATTTGAATTCAAACAGTCTTTTTAGCAATGTACAGTCTGCATATCGCCCTTGCCACAGTACGGAAACTACTTTTCTGAAAGTATTTAGTGACATTCTCTTTGCTTTGGATAGTGGAAAGATTACAGTCCTCACTCTCCAGGATTTATCTGCAGCATTTGACACAATAGACCATGATATAATAATTCACCGTCTCCAGCATGTATTTGGCATTCAGAATATAGCCTTACAGTGGATCAAGTCTTCCTTCGTTAACAGGACACAAATTATATCTGCAAATGGAATACATTCCAGCCCAGTTGACGTATGTCGTGATGTTCCGCAGGGAGCTGTTCTTTGACCTGTTCTCTTCATTATGTATACTCAGCCGCTCTCAAGTGTCATAGATCATCACCCAGTGTCGCACCAATTGGATGCTGATGACACCCAAATATACAAGTGTATCTACCCAACTGAAGTTGATGCTACCATCCATGGAGTAGAGAAGTGCATTTCTAATGTGAAATCATGGCTGACATGTAACAAGTTGCAGATGAATGATGATAAAACCGAGGCTATTCTGATCACAGCACAAAGACTTTCTCATTCACATCCTTTACCTCAGACAATAATTATCAGCAACACCAACAATAAATTCTCACAGTAAGTACGGAACCTGGGCGTTACTCTAGACAGTACACTCACATTGCACCAACATGTCATGAACATATGCAAGGCTGCATATCTTGAATTGAGACGCATCAGTTCCATTCGTAAATATCTTTTTCAGTTGATACCACTAAAACACTTGTGTGTTCATTAGTACCTTCAAGACTGGACTATTGTAACTCAATTCTGTCTGGTTCGTCACAATATTTACTCCAGAAACTTCAAAAAGTTCAAAACACAGCTACACGGATCATCTTTAGAGTACCTCGATCAGAGCACACCTCACCACTGCTCTGTGCCCTACATTGGCTATCAATTCGATACAGAATCAAACACAAAATTTGTTCTATGTGCTATGTTTCAATGACAGACTCCAGTCCAACATACCTATTCAGCCTCACCTACGTGTATACACCAGCTAGATCATTACGCTCTTCTTCTGATAATCGTATACTCATTGTTCCCAAGGTTAAAACAGAGTCATATGGATAACGTTCGTTTGAACACCAGGGCCAGGCGACGTGGAACGAATTGCCCATTGAAATTAGACACAAAGATACAGTGGTCCCTTTTAAGAGTGCTCTTAAGACTCACCTGTTTCGACTGCAGCGACAAACTTAAAGACCTAATCATGTTTTGTATCTTATATGTTTTCAGCATGTTTTATGTTTTCCAATTTCATTGTTTATTTCATTTTTTGTTCTGTTGTCATAACATTATTGATGGTGTAAAGCACTTAGAGCTTCGTAAGATTAGGCGCTATACAAAAAGTCCTCATTATTATTTTTATTATTACACATTTACATTCACCTCTAGTAGATCAGAACAGTTTGTAATAAGGTGGATGGGTATCCAACATTGGTCTTGGATATTCCTTTCGTCTCCTCTTATGCAAACCTAGTGACTGCGGTCTCCATTTCTCAATTGCTGTGCTTGAAATAGAAACAAACAAGCAGCAATGTAGCTTATCTGGCCTAGTAATTGAGACGCTGTGTGTGGGCCTCATATGATCGCGGCGCCACAGGGGCAGAATCATTCAATGAGTGGCTTCAAAATTACAAACTTGGTGACCATAGTCGCTATCCCGAATATGACCAAAGTGATCTATATTAGTGGAATATATGAAACAGTCACAATTAATATCCCATTTGCTGGACATATGGAGATTATACTCTTTACCTTCAAAATAAAAACATCAATCAAACAAAGAAAACTTAAGAAGTTTTGGTGTGCGTGTCGAGTGAAGGGAGAATAAATGAGTTTCCCATATGCACCGCAGACTTCGGCGATGCCTTACAAGCTTCTTAATTTTTTAGGGATCTTCCTTTCTCCATAATATTTTGACGCCTACCACTCTGACAGTGAATTCGTAACTTTAGTTATGTAGCGCTGCCATGCCTAAACCGTTTGACACATACTTTCACTCTGCGCTCATGAACCGTCTCACCGGACTAACTAAAAACAAGAGACACCTTGGACAACACTTATAAAATAAATTAAAAGGAAGCCATAATTTAACAATGAAACTATTCATATAGGCAACTAATGCTAGGGAACGAGATGTCTTTCTGACTCCTGAGCAGCTGGAGGACAGGGCATAATTCTTGATGCCGAAGGGTAGACCACCTGAGATCACAAAGTCTGCCATGGATGGCGTCGACCACAAACTAAGAAGGCGTATACAAAGAAACATAAGTAAGGTAGGAACATCATGACCGGACATAAAGTTTCTTTAGAGTGTGCGTCGTAAACGATGTAGATAGTCAAGATGCTACAACCGAATCACATGCAGATGAGGCCTTTCTTGTCCATACCACAACATCCTTGTAGGCCAAGTAGTATGGACCCTGCACAGTTGAAAAGAAAGTAAATGATTTTAATTACATCATACAAACTCCTGGAATACGCAAATAAAATAAATGTTTACAAGATCAGCCGTCCAAAGTGGTTGGAAAGGACTATGTGGATAGTAAAGACGAGAAAGTTAATAAGTATAATGATGATAAAACCATCATAAAAAACAGACGTTTATCTTGCGCTCGAATGTGATGGGACACCGAGTATGTAGATGTCAACGTTGATACCCGCGTAGACAAGGCCTTTTATACAAAGGTTAGTCTTCTAGACATGCCGTCAAAGCGCGTCGTAAACTTTACAGACCCCATCGTCCACGTGATGCCGGTACCAAATCATTGTTTCAATTGGTGGATGCTGCCTGCTTATATGGACGGTTCTATCGTGTAGATCTAAATATGAGCACTTTTAGGGTGTGGGACATGACGGACCCGGTAGAGCCGTCTGATGCCGCGACCTCTTTGGATGTTGTTGATATGACCGCCTCTCTGACAGGTAGGCTGCACATAAGTGCGAACAGAACAGACAGTATAGCCGAATTTGTAGTGAAGGCGTACAATATCCGTGCCATATGCGCGGGTATTGCAATCGTGGAAGTGCTTGTCACCCTGGCGGTCACCCCATTGGCCATTGGCCATTCACTGGGAAGATATCAAAGGAATGGCTAATTGTCACGCTGGTTGAACATTTTACCTTCCAACCCTATAAACTGTAGCAGTGTGACAGTGCAACTGATAGAAATCTGTTATATTTAGACTGGGATATCATTTACATGTTTAACTAATGTGTCTTTTGTAACTAGACTTTGTTCATCTAGCGAGGAGTTTTTAGATATATTACATTTAAAAATATGCTTCAATGAATTAGAACAGAAAATAATGGTTAACAAATATCATAATCACTTTGAGATTAAAAAATAACTACAACCTGAATGCATTATTCAATTACCCGATGAAGATAATTTAATACAATCAGCAACAGCATTGACCCCAAACAATTTAACGTAAACTGCAACAATTCTAAAATACCTTCTCAATACACTGCAACAATTTTAAAATACCTCCTTATCTTGACAAGATAAATGGCAATCATGTAAATTTACTATTTTGACGCGATGAGATCTTAATTCATGTAAATTGGCTATTTTGATGCGATGAGATCTTTAATTATGTAAATTGGCTATTTTGACGCGATGAGATCTTAATTCATGTAAATTGGCTATTTTGACGCTATGAGATCTTTAATTATGTAAATTGGCTATTTTGACGGGATGAGATCTTTAATCATGTAAATTGGCTATTTTGACGCGTTGAGATCTTTAATCATATAAATTGGCTATTTTCACGCGATTAGATCTCTAATAGAAGATAGTGGGATTCAGTTATCAGATGACAAAACCTTTTTTAAAAATAAAAACCAGTATTATGATCTCTGGGATTTTCTTTCCCTTTGTGTTAGGATTCTATACGTTATCATTTTTAAAACATTAAACAGCATCATAATAGAAACGTGCATGAAATAGTTCATGTTGTAGATGGTAACGAAGTCATAAAGATATTGTAAGATTATACCAAATTAATTGGTCTTATACAATCCGCACAGTAATTACACAGGTACAGAAAAAACTTTAAACTCTTTCATACTATATGTTTCGATAGTATCGGATGCTTTAACCTTTAAAGGTAAATGCAGTTATTAAATGTATGAGAGCAAGGGATTACGACACAATTAAAGCATAATGACAGCAACAGTATAATTCTTCGCAGATTCCAAGATGAAAATAAGCTATCCAAGTGGTGGTGATGGTGTATTTCATTTTAATGACTGTCCTATTACTGAAAATGGTAATGATATCGAAATCAATACTATTGTAAATACAGAGAGAGACCAGCCCAAACGTGGATTAAACTCTATCATTAATATCGAGGCAGGAATCGTTTCAATAGCATTGAATCAATCAATCATTTGTAAAAATGGTTTGTAAAAAACGTGATAAAATAGTAGTTTCTACCAACACCACGTGGGACCACATAGATGGCATAATAAGTATGTCTATCGTTGAAAGTCAAATCAAGCTTGAACGAGAATAACAAATACAAGATACTGCTGGAAACTAAACAAAAACAAAATTAATAACAATAAGATTTAATCGAATTGATATTACTGGTGTTTAAAAAGGTATTTACCCTAAATAATAGTTTTTTTTCTTTCCCAGAAAACATACGCTTCATATAATATGAATGCCAACTACATGCAATTAAAGGTTTGCTAAATTAAGATACTGATTTTAGCATCAAAGAGCATGATGTAAAAGTGTGTAAGTTTGTGTGTGTGTGTGTGTGTGTGTGTGTGTGTGTGTGTGTGTGTGTGTGTCTGTGTGTGTGTGCTTGGACTTTTAAGGTGACTTTAACACTTTTTCAGTCACATTGCACCAATTTCTGCAGTGTGTCAGTTTATAGCGATGTCTAACATTGGAGAATCATGCCGAAAATATGTAGCATAATGTCCCATCACATCACTTTATCCTTACACAAGGCCAACCCTTCTTAACGTTAACCTCTTTAATGCTGAGCGCCTAGCCATGTAGTTGTTATTACCACATGTATAAGTCTTTAGTAGGACTTGATTATGGTTTGAACAGGCGACCACTCGCATCCGAGGCGGACGCTTAACAACTAGGCCACCTACGCTTAGAGATTTTATTTCGTACAATATTAATGCCAACTACATGCAATGCATAGTTTGAATGTCAGAATCAGAGATTTAGATATAAAAGTAACATATTTTCTTCGTGTATTTGTTATGTATTCCCGATGCAAATGTGACTTAAATTTGTTTTTGGCGTCAAGTTAGTTGGGTAAATGATTGAGATAATGTTGAGAGATTTATTTCCTAGTATCTGTTGATTTCTGCTTCACACTGGTAATTAAAATTACGAAGAAAAATGCTGCTTTAGGAGAAGCAACTAACACTGACTAAAATCTCTCGTAAAACCAATCTACGAAACAAAAGAAAAAACACTTCCTGCATCTAATGTAATTTTTTGTGTTTTTCTAAGTACGTAAGACCTTGGAGGATAATAGTTCGAAATATATGAACACGTAGAGAGAAAAAAATAATAATAAACTAACCGCTATGAAAGAGCAAACAAAATCTCAAAGCTACAAAAGCAGATGGATGATAACTCAGAAGAAAATATTTTACATGAAGATGAATTCTTCAGACAAAGATTCGTATCAACGTTCATTCAAGATCTGCAAACGCTGCAGTGTAGATTTTTCTGTTTGTCAACCTTTATAGGCCAGGTATATTAAACTCCATATGTGCTCAAATTTAAAACTTTGAGTTAACCACAGTGACTAATCGTAAATTATCGTTGAGAAAATGACGTCTTGATAAATATAGACTCTGAAGAAGGTGGATGGGCCCAAACCAAGCTATTATTATTCCTACGTAAGAGGAATACGAAAGAAATGGGATAAAATAATTGCACAAGTATAATTCATGGCGTTATTTTCTCTGTGATTATGTCGCGACTTCAGAACATGCGTACGTTCAGGAACATCAATTGCCAACGTAAACGGTTTAAAACCCTACGATATCACCGTGTACATGAATTATGAAAGATGATTTGCACAAAATTTTACCTCTCTGATCTCTAAGATGATTTTACCTGGAGCATGATGGTACAGATATCTTCCATTTTAATGAAAGTATTATTGCTTCCTTTCAACTGTAGTCATCTCTCTAATAATACATAAACAGCTTGTCACCTGTATTCTGAAAAAATATAAATTAGGCTTTAACACACTACTTATTTGAGAAAGACTTGCAAATTCTTGTCATGGGTTATATTTCAATTCCATGTTTATACGTTTAGACATTTTATATCTTTTATCTGCAGGAATGTCACATTCTAGATAAAGACATTATTGCTAAAAAAATAAAATAATCGTAGGACAATAAAGTGTATTCTCATTGGAGCCCTGTAATGATGAGGGCCTGGGAAGTTATTAAATGCGATAAATAAAAGGAATATATGTTTCCTCCCAATTCCCACTTATCGTATTTACCCGCAACCAATTTATCTACCTGTGTCAAATGTGCATCCAATCTATTTACCTGTGTCAACTTTTCAATTTAGTTTCAATTTATTGAACAAAGATACGATGCCAAGTCAAATCCTTGCTTTCCATGGAAATTGTACGCAGAACTAACAATGTGGACCATAATGCATTATGTCATCGACTTTGGCAGTTGAGTTCATCATAAATCGAATTTCACTCTAAAACGTTTACAACTGAAATATATTTGATTCAACATAAAGTTATCAAATTTACTTTTTATTATCAAACAAAAACCTGGTGGCAAGGTTAAGAATGTAACATGTTAAGATTAAAAGATTATTTTCTAAAACAAAGTAATGCAATAAATAATCCCGCTGTACATAAAATACTTCGGGATATGTCTTTGACGTTGAACAATCTAAAAATGGATTCTGTATAAGTACTGTCATATTTAAATTATGCATACAACGCAACGCACTCACAAGAAAAAACTAAATGAATGTAGAAGCGTTTCTCACAACTTATGGAGTATTTAGAATATAAACACCTCGCTTTTTTTAATAAATATCCAAGAAAATAGACAACGTTGTAAAATGTGAAAATTAATTTTCTATATCCATAAATGTTTGCATTTGCAAAAATATCCAGAATTAAGCCTGTTAGAATAATTGAAATGATTTTTGTCGTGGCTTTAACAATGTTTCAGTCATAACGCTACGATGTCTGCACTGAGGCAGTTTATAGTGATGTCTAGCACTAGGGCATCATGCCACAGACATGTAGCATAATGTCCCACCAAATCACATTATCCTGACATTTGGCCGACTAGTCCTAACACTAACCTTTCAATGCATAGCGCCAAGCGAGGCCGCATTTAGTTCCGTTTGTGTAAGTCTTTGGTATAATTCGGTCGGGGTTTGAACCCAGGATCTCCCACCTCCGCGGCGGATGCTCTGACCACTAGGCCACCGGGGCGGTGATAGGTGAATGATCAACACAGTGGACACAGTCACTGATTATAACACATCATAATATACAGTAGATTAAATACACGCCGAGATCAAAATAAATATAAGCTATGCAATTAGAAACTAGTTTTAAGTTTCCACACAAAATACAATGTCAGGATGTTGTCCTGTAGAAACATGAAGAGTCCATGGAGGTCAGAAAAAAACACAGGGAGGAGGCGCTTAGTTGTGCGTGATAAAACATACAAAATTGATAGGGCAAGAGAAGCTAGGCCGATAAAAGTGAATCAGAGTTGTTTCTAAAATCAAAGACGAGCACAACGATCTGGTGTGGTGAGCGACTTACCGAAAAAGAACCGTGTAACAAGATAGAAAGAAAAAAACTAACAAGTATATAAGATAATTCATACTTCACTAAGAATAAAGTCAAATCTTTTGTAGACCCGCGGGACGTGGCCCAATACAGATATAAATATTTGTATCCCGATGGGATTAAAGAGCTAGGTGTGTATTTTGCGAAAATGTATTATAATGGTCAACGATATAATGTTACCGATATCATAAACTCATATATAAAATCGTAATAACCGTTAATATATATGTAACCTAGAAAATCTTTCTTGTAGATCATCTTTTCCAAACTATCGACAATTTATTTCTGTATAAGTACTCCTACATAATAATTACACTTAATATTGCAACGCACTCACAAGGAAGAACAATATGAGAGAAAGGAACGTTACTCAGAATGTATGGAATTGTTGGAATAGACGCTCTTCTTGTTTTAAAAAATATCCAAACAAGTAGATGACATTGTGAAATTCGGAAATTAATTAGTTGTATCCATACATTTTTTACGAATAGTTGAAACATGCAACATCAATCTTGTTTAAAAAACTGAAATAGAGAGAAAGACATGTTAACATGGTAATATTTTAATATCTTGGTACAGTCATATGCTTTAAAAATGTTATCATCAAGGACTGCCGATACTTTGAACAATTCCGGCTTACATGATCAAATCACCTTTTGAAGTCTGTAACGTCATCGAGATGATTGCGTAATACCAGATTAGTTAATAATAAGGTATTATCACAAGAACGTCGCTTGAATGGTGACAAAAAATATGGGTCAACAGTCAGCCATTCTAAGACGGCATTTTAAAAAAATGAAATAAGAAATCCTACAATACCAGGAAGAAGGTTACAACCGTCCTTGATTCAAGATTTTAAAGAATGTCTGCCCTTCGAGTTAACTCTTTTTTGAGCCACATCTTTATTTAATAAGCTGTAGGGAGGATAGGGGAGGATCTACTGATGCAGTTGTAGCAGCAATGTCTTTCCTCAGAGACCGCGAGCACAATTGTACAACTAATAAGCCCAAATGCGGAGATCATACAGACAATAGTGATATCATGTGTATGAACAGGATTCTCGGTCATTCTGCCAGTGTTAGGTTTGCAGTCGTAATCGGCGCCAATGTCTCTCTGATCGGTGTCACCTGACTCAGTGGTCGAAAGATGGATATGCTTAGAACCTCCACCTGAGACTCACGTTCATCGAACTTGGCAGCAAGCTAAGTCTCTAACTGTTCCATTCCGATTCATTTTGCGCAAGATCGATATTTTTCTTAAACGCTGTCTCATCAGACTCATGTTCGGAAATCTTTTCCTGAATGTTTGCCTTCTTGTCTTCAAAGGTTGTGAAGCCTATCATTCAAACGACTGCATAACATGTTTGGTGGATGATGTAGGTTAGATTTTTTCTTCAGCCAAAAACGACACCTTTTAAACTTCTTTTAATCACAAGAAAGGGAATATTGATATTAAAATGGAGATTATAGAATATTCATTCTATATGAATCAGCATTTAAGAATAAGATCATATTGCCACCAGAATTTTTTTTCCCAATAATATTTTACTCTTTAAACATTAACTTTTCGATTTTTTTAGTGATATGGCTGTCATCTGATACAATAATGAGTGCAAAAAGATACGTACAAGAAAGCAGTGTGTGCAAGGTAAGGACATAGACATTATTTATATTCATATCTAACAAAAAATATATTTATTTGACGCAGGTTAAAAAGTGTAGTCACTCAGGCCATCTATGGAAAAATATGTAGGGATAAATATACTGCGCATATTGGCACTAAGTCCTAGACAGTTGCAGTGGCCACAACGACAATCAATCGATAATATCTTACTCATAGATGCACTTCAGTTGTTTTAATAATTATGTATTATTTCGTGTTGATCGGTATCTTTAGTTTCATTCTTACACACCTCTTGTCAGACGGTGTTCTAAAGCTGAAGGAAACCAGTAGTTCAATTTACAAACCAATGTCAACGTTTTTATTCAAATTTTCCATCGATTTTGTTTACTTTAATAGTACTGTGGGGTGTATCCGGTGTCAATAGATTTTATAGTTTTCACTTTTTCAAACAAATTAATATACACCTTTATATTATAGTTTTATATTTATATTACGTTGAAATTGACACACACACACACACACACACACACACACACACACACACACACATACATACATACATACATACATACATACATACATACATACATACATACGCACACACGCTCGCAAGCACTCCCACACACACATCAGACAGACAGACAGACACACACACACACACGCACATATATATATATATATTTATAAATATATATATATATATATATATATATATATATATATATATATATATAGTCACATAATACAGCAAGGTGCAAGACAAACCATGTTCACATAGCAAAAAGCAAACTGGATAATATAAAGTTATACCTCATTGATAATAAGTAATAAAAATGGTATCGGTGGTTTATTTTCAATCCGACTTTCATCAATTAATTAGTAGAAAAAACGGATTTATCCACACGGGTAGTGGTGGAACGTTTGTTTGTTTGTTTGTTTGTGATTTGTATGGATAGTGTGTGTGTGTGTATGTGTGTGTATGTCTGTGTATGCGTGTGTGTGTGATTTGGATTTTTTTTACCGTATTTTACATTCTGTTTGTGTCTGTTTTTGTTTTTTCTTTAGTCTGAATCCATGCGTTCTTCAGTGCATCGAATGTGCTTAATATTTCGAATGTTTAACATTGTTATATTTTGTTTGGATAGTGTGTGTGTGTGTGTGTGTGTGTGTGTCTGTGTGTGTGTGTGTGTGATTTTGATTTGTTACCGTATTGCTGTCTGTTTGTGTATTTTAATCTATTTTTTTAATGTTTTTTGTGTTACCTTTAGTCTGCTTGTGTTTTCTTCTGTCTGTGTATTTTTAAACTATTTGTCTTCTATCTTTTGTGTTTGCTTTAGTCTGTGTTTTTTCTTTAGTCTGAATCCATGCGTCCTTCAGTGCATCGAATGTGTATAAGATTTCGCATGTTTAAGATTGCGCTTTACGACAATGGTCATTTGAAAACAGAATGCGTACATAGTTAACATTTGTCCATGCTTGTAATTTGAAAATAAGTATATTCTACAAACAAACATGTCTACAATGTTTATGAATTTTCAGTTAGAATGACTAAACATCTAGATGCATTAGGTATATGTGTTTTAAGAGACTTCGTAAACAAAGACTTCATTCCTGCGTCTTAGATCAGCCAATGGAATATGTTTATTATCGGATTTTACAGTTGTGTTCAGAATTTAATTTGAAATTATTCATTGGAATTACAAGGTGCTCCCTAGTAATGGCAGTATTTTGTTTTTTGTGGTAAATAAATTTAGTTAGTAAAACTGACGTTAACATTTTCTTTGCTGGCGTTTATTCATGTCCGTAGAAAAACAATAAATTGTATCTCAGCAGAATTACAACTCTCTTTTTGGACTATCACACTGCTGTAAAGTTTGTCGCGATGCTGTTAGTAATCGGATGTAAATTACATGTAAGGGATTTCCAAAAAACACTGTTGCAGCTGCATCATTCTTGACCAAGAGTCAGTCTAGACACTGAGTCATACTGGCATTCCACGCTAAATTAAATAGGTCGGTTGGATACTCACTAAACCTGAGATGTTTACAGCATGTTTATTCAGTGATTGTTAAGCGAAATTGCTATAAATAGAATATTCCTAACGCACTCGTATGTTTTGTACCAGATTCAACAAACAGATATTTGTATTGCCCACGCAGAACCGATATAATGTAATGAATCCAGAACAGGCTACATTATATTCAGATTATATCCAAACAATCTGTTTCCAAGTTAGGCGTAACTTTGACAGGTTTTGCGCCACGATGTTGTCCC
This sequence comes from Unio pictorum, assembly GCA_030141615.1. Classification (NCBI taxonomy): domain Eukaryota; kingdom Metazoa; phylum Mollusca; class Bivalvia; order Unionida; family Unionidae; genus Unio; species Unio pictorum. Next base: position 4,911,751 of record JARLTB010000063.1, on the reverse strand, counting down.
ACCGCCCCTCCACCCTTCACAGTCCAATATCAATACCCACAAACAAAATGTTCCTGGAACACAGGAAACTGCTTTTACATTTCATCACATCAAAATCGCTACTACTTTTGTTACTACGATTAAAGGTGTCATTTTTCACTCTTTTAATAAATAAGCTGTGACGTGATGGTCCGTTTGTCTGTCTGTCTCTTACAATATTCAAATCAATACTCCAGACCATATGGTAACTTTCTGTGAAGCAAACACAAAAGGTTGGGCTCGCGACAACGTAAGCGTTTTGGAAATATAGAGAAACAATTTTTAATTGCCGTTTACGTTTCCTGGCAGATTTGCTAAATTACATTAAATCACTTAATCGGTGTGACTATGGAATATAAACTTTGTTTTTTTTATAATTTAAAAGAAACACTAGAGAAACATAAATATGTTTTTTCTTTGATATTAAAATAAGGATGCATACAACACCATTAGACATTATATTCTTCATCAATACCTCTGGTTGATTGATATGTATGGCATTTCTTATAAAGTTCTTAACTGATCAATACCTCTGTGATGCTAGGTTGCTTTAGTGCCATACGAAAGTAGTCACTAGGCTTTGAAAATGAACAACGTAAAGTAATTTGTGTTTAAAAAGCACAAAATGTGAAATATGATTTTGAATTGATGCAGAAAATGTAAAAATGTCTGACATGCCAAATACATAATTGAAAATCTGAGAACCAGAAATGATCAGTTAGAGAACAAACAGAAAGGTTTATACATACTATTGTAGTATCAAGATAAGTGTGCAGGTTGCAGGTTGGATACAAACAGATAAATAACTAATCCTATCAGCATATTGAAATTTAATAAGCAAATATTCATGTGGGTTTTCAAATATATATGATATATCAAATTGTGATCCGCCCATGGCACAATGATAAGCATAATTACAAATTATTTAAACTATGTGCTGTTGGTTCTATATTTTTATAGATCAATGATGAATTTCCACTCGTTAAAATAACCGTAAAATGTAATAAAAATCATCATTTTCGAAATGAATTTAACATGGTACAGACTTTAATTTTCTTTCTTTTTCCGTTTCCCCTCACCTCCCATGATCAAGGGACAAAATATACAGAAATATGGAGTGAATGAGAAAAAGAAATTGGTCTGGATAAAAACCTTGACAGTGGAATTGCACCAAGTAACCTACAATATCGTTCTTCATAACGGTATGTTTAAACTTCAACTGGAACCAAATCTAAAGTGTTTAGAGAATCAATGATATAAAGTTGCAATTGCCAACCGATACAAGAATGTAAATGTCTTGGTTACAGGGCACACATGTGTCATGTATTTAAGGCTTTGCTGATGTTGTTGTTTCTTAAACCTATTATAAGATTCTAGAAATCGATAAGTATTAATTAAATATGAAAATATCCAAAGACCGCAAAACTCTCTCTCTCTCTCTCTCTCTCTCTCTCTCTCTCTCTCTCTCTCTCTCTCTCTCTCTCGTAACAATATAATGTCAGAAATCCACGATAAGACGATAATAAAGGATTTTCGCTTGTGTAATACAACAACGTCTCTTGACCTATGACAAATTAGGGTAAATGTTAAATCGAACCCACCAGAGAGAGACAGACATACAGACAGATACAGAGAGACATACATAGACAGAGAGAGACACACTGAAAAATTAAAGCCGAATAATGACTTAGATCAACTTAAAATATACATATTAAAATATTTGAATTATCTCCTAGTTGGTTCGTCATTTCGTCTACATTATATTCCACGTTAATTTCGTTGCGTCAATGCATTGATGAGCGTTCAGTATTCAAGACTCAGCGTGTCTATATGCCTAGTGCTGTTCTTTATTCATTACAACCATATATCATATATAAATCGTATGTGTAACTTATATTGATTTATTCAATTTGAATAACATAGAAACTCAAAAATGAAAAAAATAATTCTGTAATGTATAAACTTAGATGCTCTTTGTGAACGATAATTAATTGACTTCAATGAGTTTTTAATTTCGACTGACAGGAATAAATTTGTAGGTACAAAATGTTGTCTACACTAGGATAATACGACGAAATATTGCAAATAATGCATCAAAAATAAAATTTGCATAATCTATTTGTCACAATAATATCGAACAGGTACATCAAATCGATGATAAAATGGGAGAAGTCGCTTGTAACGAAGTGACTGCAGTTTAGGGAGATAAGGATGGGGCAAGGACGGTCAGGCCTGTACATGTTAAATAATTACACAGTAATGATCCATTTTGACATGTGAGCCGTTGTATCTCAGTTTTCATTGAACATCTGACTCGTAATCCGTGAGTAGAATTCAATAACCGCCAAGGGTAGCCAGGGTCAGCGGTCTATGCGTATTGTTGGGAAAGACGCTCAAGTAAAATTTCCTCAGCCAATGCCAATAATATCTTGCAAATGGTTTTTAAATTCAACCGCTCAACACTGTAATTTCGCGTTATTTTATTTTCTTTTCTTTCGTTGTATCAAAGGTAGGAAAATGAGGATAAATGTGACGCTAAATCTCTGACACAAATTTCTATATATTGTTATATGTGAAACAAAATGCACTTATTAACCCATTTTCGAACCAATCTGAATGAATATATTGAAAACTTTACGTACCAGATTCATTCTGTATCTAATTATTTCTTAATTCCATCACGACTTTGATATACGTCCATATCCCAGTATACGAGCATATGTCGAAAGCAGATTCAGACTGCATTTTAGACCCACACAAATCACTCAAAACCAAAAGTAGAAAGATCCAGGTAGACCCTAATCTGCCAGTTTATTTTGAGATAAATTTGCAAATCATACGATCTACACTTTTCGGTATTAAGTTTCTACCCCATATGGGAAATTACGGTAAATTAAATGCATTTCATCTGTCAGTAGAAGAAATCATAACACATGGAAATAAATATTCAATTATAAATGAAATATGAATTTTCTAAAATCATATTTAATGCATCTTCATGGTAAAGAATGAAATTAAATTATATCATAACAGGTTGAATACAATTTGTAAATAATTTCACCTTCACTTAACAATATTATTAGGAGTTCAGGGCATCTAGGTTGCTGAATAAGACAGGTATATGGTAGTTGGTTTTTTTAATTTTTATATTCACGTGATTTTTCAGAACTTCATTTCATTACATGATGCCAAGGGACCAACTAGCGGGCTTCTCCAGTTACCACATTATTATAATATCCTTTTTTGTGGTGATAATTTTAAACAAAAAGACAAACACATATATCAAATTAAATTGTTCTTTATCTTTTTACATCTGAGCTGGCTGCGTACAGGTTCAAATTTATTATAAAAAAAACAATGTCTGTTCTTAAAAGTAGGAAATCAAATATCGCCTATGAGGAAAAATGTATAAAAAAATTTAAAAGTATAAAATAGAACATTTTCAATGCTTAATATGCATGCACCAGGATAAAGCTGTCAGCCAATTCAAACATAATCGTACCAACAAGTAGTACTGTCATCGATACAAATGCAAAACTGTTTGTGTTCAGCGCCTCTCTAGAAACCACACAAAGAAATACCTGAGCAGGGGATCGAAGGTTAAGCGGAGAATGCAGTGTTGGGAGGTTACTTACCTTGTCAATTGTGTGACAGGCAGGGTCCTTGGGCAATAATAGTAATCGTTGTCTCCTTATGAAATTGTGCCACTCGATATTACGTTTTCCTCAGTTTATTGCATTTTTTAAACATTAAGCTAGCTTCGAGCACATGTTGTTGATAAAAACGTATCTGTAAAGGTAGCTGATATCGTATTTCACAAATGAGCTTGCATGCTTAAACTGATGGTCGTGCCCAAGTTTAAACATTCTTAAAAAATTAAAAACGGATCTGAGAGAAAAGTTGTCCTTATCACATGTAGTGCATTTCGCTTGGAATCAAGAAATGTTTACTGACGAAAATACGCCTCCAATTATAGTCCTATATGCTGTCGTTTCTGTTACATTTTCATCGTTGTTTTAGTTCTCAATATCTTTTATAGCGTAGTGTAGCAGAGACAGAAAGTATGAATTTTGCACCCCCTGCATCATTTTTTTTAACTCATTGTATGCACAGGTCAAGTTGTATCACTACGATACTTACGACTTTGTACTCGAAGTTACACAAAATGGACAAGTGGGTACAATGCAACCAAAATGGGCATATATGTGAATCAACTTTCATTATATATATATATACATATATATATATATATATATATATATATATATATATATATATATATATATATATATATATATATATATATATACATATTTATTTATTTATTTATTTATTTATTTATATATCACATGAATATTAACTACAATTTCAAAGTACAGAAGATCTTAGGTCACACAGAGAGACAGCTGGTCCACGCTAGGAGGTTATGAGTCTGACGCTCCACCTATTGAGCTAGAATGGGAAGTGTTGAAGTAAAAGATCAACTCCAGTTCAAGAAAAATCAAATTGCAAACGTTTCATCAATTATGCATAATTAGCATCGGTAGGATGTCTCATATATTTTGATAAACAAATCATCAGCGCTAGCGTTTTGTATTCTGGACGAGATTTTTATATAGGAAATGGCACATGTTATCTTAAGACTTTGGTTTTAGTTATATAGGATACATATCCTAAAAATCATATGCTCCAGTTTCATTTACCAGAACCTTGACCTTAAAGAAATTGTTTACTGCAGCGCAACAGAGGAAGGCGTTACCAAGAGGGTAATCTGATTGGTTCGGCTTCCAATTACTTGAGAGCTAGCCTCCTATATATACGAAGTCGAACTTAATCTCAAACCATCCGAGGCGTTAGACGTAAGGAAGGCAAATATCGCGACCAGGTGAGTTGAAATATTCCTCCCTAATATTTTTCCAAAAGTAAATGAGTTTGCCTTAAACTACCATTTATAATATAAAATTTACAGATTTTCTTGGTCGTTGCTCTTTTATAATAGTATTCAATACATGAGTTATTTTTACATTGACGTTATAAATAGCAATAAATTAGAAAAGGAACATTCATTTATATCTATGTATATTTTTTATTAATTCTCAGAGACCGTCATTAGTGTCACATGCAAGGTTTCTCTTTCGAGAATTTTGTAATTTTGTATTATAATATTCATATCCACATATCTATTCTATCTTTAAGGATTAATTTTATTTCTTTACAGATTTCTCTGTTCAAAAGGGTCTAATCTTTCAAGGTATCGTAAACTCATTATGTATTTTAATGTTGTATTAAAGATTTAGAGACTGGTTGTTTTACATTGTTCTGCAGACAGCACATTACACGACGCTTCCAGATAATATGATCTATATTTCTCACCTTCCAATGTGAATTGCTTCTGAGTTTCCTCAGAAATTTCCCATCCAGGTTTAGATATTTAGAAAAGTGTGAGCTCAGAGTTTATTAATTTTATCACTTCATACACGGACTGGGAGAATTAAGGGACAGTGTAGTAACATTCTACCGGCTGGATGCCGATATACATAATATTTCTCTTTTCAGACAAAGTAATATATATATATATATATATATATATATATATATATATATATATATATATATATATATAGGCAAATACGGTTCGATAATAGGTATACTTATCGTCTTTAATTATCGATCAAAGGCAAATACGGTTCGATAATAGGTATACTTATCGTCTTTAAGTATCGATATCAGGCAAATACGGTTCCATAATATGTTTACTTATCGTTCTTATGTATCGGTATCAGACAAATACGGTTCGATAATATATCGATTGATTCTGTAAATCTCGTTTTAAACAATAACATATTATGATGCGGCGTTGTTATGGCGAATTTCAATATGGAATATGCATAATTTCACCCCCAACATCGCTGTCCAAATATTTTAAACCGGTTGGGAAAGGTCAGAGGAAACTACTATTTTACATTTCATTCATCGTGTTTTCCAGTGTATAGCACTCGAAGTGGATATCGCCTTTATTCTTCACGTGACTGCCGTCTTTCGTTGCAAGATATTGTACAACATAGTGAACAAAGTTGCCTGATTTCCGAAATCAACTGAGCATTTATTTCGCAACAATTTAAAACGAAAATTAAGTTGTAAACCATTTACATGTTGAGATGCACCGGTATAAGATAGGACATTGTGCACTGATTAGTCTAGCCATCTAAACTGATTATGTTGTTTGGTTTCGGATCTAAAGAGCTGTTATTGTATTTCTTAGTTCTAAACACATGCACCTTTTCATATCTTTTGTCAATGGAACATCAGTTCTTGATCAAAGCAAATCGAGTGTATTATTCTTTAATCCTCTCGTTAAATCGGAGCATCTTCACCTATGAGCATTAGCAGTATGTGAGTTTTAATTGAAGTAGTTAAATTTGTGTGTGTGTGTGTCGATTTTAGATCATGTAAACAGTCATAATTAAAATACTTGTTTTGTTAAACTGTATATCCAAAAGGTGTAGGTTGAAAAAAATTCAAAACTTTAGAAAAATAAGAAAACTGCGATAGAAGCATGGAAATAAATGATCAGGTCATTTTCATATGCATATACATATGCGTACAAGATCTAATTTATCTGCCTTAGGAGGTGTTGGCTTAATTGTTTAACAAGATATTTTAAAACGTCCCAATTCAGAAAGTTAACAAATGCATAAAAAAATCTTTAATAATTTCTGCAATATGGATACGAAAATGCTTTCAAAATTGCATGTGTTGGTGTTTGTTAATCTTTTCGTTAATCTAGCGAACAGGCCTTTTGCGATTCATGAATTGACATGACCAAATACCTATGACTCCATCAATCCTCTTTCCCTCCCCGCCATCTTCCTCAGCAAACATATAAGGCCAAATGTTTTTATCATTTTTGAACGTTCTTTAATATTGTAAAATGTTAACACCAGCTTACGAAAACACATATACAAATACAATATGCGGATTGCAAGTTCATGGATCAGTTATCAATCGGAACATTTCGAAAGCCATACTGTAAAGTATGCGTTTAAAATATTAACTTATCCCTCGCAGGTGAGCGATCAATATGTAGATAAATTATAAATGCGTGTTTATACTTATTAGATCATTTATTCACTTTTCAGATATCCATACGAAGTTTTGCGGTTGGAAATGGCTGGTCGTCTCAAGTTTCCCTACATATATCTTTCTATTTTATTGCTGGTATTACCGCTGGTATGCAGTGAGTATGAAGAAAACAATGGAAACAATGAAATGGAAGAATTACTGCAGAATCTTCTGAAAGCCGAGGAAGAAAGACGCCAGATATTTAAAACTAACCTTTCCAGACTTTTCGGTTTGATATTTGTCTTTTCCCCAACTCTTTTGAACTTAGTCTTCCTGTAATATGAAAACAGACATATTAATTAAATCTTAATTTGCGAAATGTTCTGACCCCGAGAGAAAATATTAATAGAGTACCAGACCTTTCATCGACTGACCTATTTCTTTATATATCTGCGAATTGCCCACTGAAATTAGACACAAATACACAGTGGTAATATTTAAGAGTTCTCTTAAAACTCACCTGTTTCGACTGCAAGTTCAAACTATGAGACCTAATCATGTTTTGCATCTTATAAGTTTTCAGCATGTTTTAATGTTTTCCAATTTCATAGATGTTTTTTTTTTTTTTGTCATTTGCTTTTCTGTAGTGTAGTCATGTCATTATTGATGCTGTAAAGCGCTTAGAGCTACGAAAGATTAGGAGCTATACAAAGTTCTCAGTATTATTATTATTATTAGTATTATTATTATTATTATTATATATATATATATATATATATATATATATATATATATATATATATATATATATATATATATATATATATATATATATATATATATCTGTGTGTGTGTGTTTAAAAAAACTGTTTTTAAAATACGCTACCGACAAAGTTTAATAACCAAATTTGTCTGTAATTTTAACAACATTTGGGTTTCATTTTAACACTAAGAGTAATATTGTCGAATAGCTTTGAGGGATGTTTTTAATATTTTTTTGGATAGACGCAGTGATGATATGCGTGTGTTTTTGTATCCTGGAATGTGTCTCATCAGGACCACTGGTCTTGCATATCGTGAGATTTTTAAAGAACATCTGTATCTTTTATGATATCATTGATTCCAATGTCAGGAAGAGATATAGATGGCAGTTTGTTAACGTCAGTGTCTGTAAGAGGTATAGAGGGCAGTGTTATTAAAGTCAATGTCAGGAAGAAGTAGAGAACAGAGTCACGGGGACGCTCTACAGATATTATAAACTTCTGAGAAAGTGGTGGATGTAAGGTAGAGTCGTTAACATTTGCAGCATGCACAATGGAGAGAGTATTGATATGTTACCTTCACGTACTCTGGCTGAAAACACAGCTAACTAAAATGACTGCTCCTTTGTGCTAAACAAAATCATCCTTAAATAGTCTAAAATACAATATCTTTAACATTTATTACAATAGTGAAAATGAATTTCGCCAGACTGGACAATAACAGCTTCTGAGAGTGCAATGAATGAAGTAGAAACTATATAACATGTAAAATAAATATACCTGTGAAATCCATGAAGTTAACATGACCAAGCGGAGCTAGCAATGTTTTGAGGTACATATTTGAAGTAAGGCCAAGCGGCATATTTTATCACCCATATTACTCCCGTCAAACATTTACCAAAATAGAGGAAATTTAAGGTTCGTTGAATTATTCATAAGATATACAAGGTCCTTTTTAAAAAGCCAGTATAACCATTGAGGACTCCTGTGGAAATTCGTTTTCTTTTGCATTCTAATCTGATGCAAAATACAAAACTGGTGAGCGCCAATTATTAAGGCCAGTGACATAAGCGGTACAGATGCATAGTTATTATGTCCAATGTCCGGATGAGGTGGAAGGTTAGATTTGTATATAAAAAGAATTTCTCAGGTTCATACAACCTTAGGTAACCTTTTTCTAACATAATAATTTTAATACTTAATCAATTTCCTTAGCTGTCAGATGACAAAAATGCAGAAGGTTCACGAGGAACTGAACAAGGACGTACAGATAATGGTGGAAATGTACCTGATATTAAAACTCAAAAGCAACCTGATGGATCGGTCGAAAATGAAGTTGAGAAGAACAACGCAATTACGCAGAAGATCATCAAAGATTGTGCAAACGTAATATATTTTTTTATCATTTTCCTCATTACAAAATGGATCTGAATATATTTAGTGTTCATTGTTTGACTAATTAAAAATAGCATATTTTAGGAACTGATGATATTTGTTTAATGTTCACATCCAGTGTTTCCACAGTGAATATACCAATTAATAAAGTATTCATCTGTGTTTATTTGCAAAAAAACCTTCGCGGTCAAAATCGCAGTCAACACCCCCCGCCCCCACTCTCTCAGATGTCACCATATATATATGGAAGTCGCATATAACAGTACTCAATTATTTTTATTATAGTGTTAAAATGCTCATCTGAATTTTCTTTTATCTTAAAATGTTTGATTTATTAGCAAAACGTCTGATATAATATGGATCTTAGTAATGATTTACCGTATTGATCGAAGTTTATATTTTGAACCTTTTTCCTTTTCAATGCACTTATTCACATGTTTTGTTTTATTTTTCATTTTCAATTCACTTATTCACATATTTTATTTTATTTTTCATTTTCAATTCACTTATTAAACATCTTTCATTTTTAATTTTCGTTCCCATTTCATTTGCCATTTTTTGAGATTATTACTATTTGTGAATTACTTGATTTTCTGATGGGAGTTAGCTTGATAACTCAATGTGATAAATATACACTGCTAGCATTATGTCCAAACATCTGAAGTTATTCTTTGATGCCTGTGTAGTTTTATGGTAAGGTTGCTCCATGCTGACTACGAAACCAGTTCAAATCTAACAAGGTGAACTTTGTTGCCTCTTCTTAATATGCTATTGTTTTTCTTGGCCTCTCGTGAAAACAGTCGATGAATCATATCCATTATTCACTTGTTTCTAGGAAATATATTCTCAGTACTAAATGTTAATTATCCAAGTCATTTTGTAAATGTGAAGCATACTGAGCAGTTATAATGACGTAATTTGTAAATTGTCACGTCGATGGTATGTCATCAATTGTTTCCTAAGTTCGTCGTACTGCCATGAAATCAGGGATAAATCGGACGTTATATTATTTGGTTTCCTACTCTGTCGACTTGTAACTAATAAGAAAAATCACAATTCTATTTTAATAAAAAGCAAAAACAGTCTTTGCAAATGTAAAATATGAAGTTTAAGAAAATATAAGAGACCGTGCAAAATCTTTAAAGATCTTTAACCTGAGGTATTCGGTTGTGCGTGCACTATTTTGCCGAAAAATCGTCATCTCAGTAAGTATGTCATACCGAAAGCAATTTACGCACCTACGTAACTTTTTCTTCGTTTATTTGATTACAAAAAATATATGATCTCCAGCCTGTGCACATTTAAGAAATTAGTAAACACTTATTCAACTTTAATGGAAAATTACTAATAGGGTATATTCATCCCAAAGTTTTCCGTGTAATAATCCGGGATCGAGATTCATCGAACCATCGAGACGGAAGGTGTTCACAGCACTATACATTTGCAACGGATTTTCCATTTCTTGTAACATTAGCTCTGCAAGCATATGAATTCTTCAAAAAGTCAAACACCAACACGTCAAAAGGAAAACCACGTTTTAATGCCAACAGGTAAACCTAAACATTTTCTCCATTTTATATAAATACAGAAATATGAGCTGATACTGGATAAAGGCGATTACAAAGCTGGACAAAGCTACTGCTACTTGCACAAGATGAATGATATAATATTTCAAAAAGACTGTCAAGGGATTGACACTGAAGAAAAGGTATTCGTTATTCTAAACTTTGTTTGTACATATTAGATATGTACTTTGGGATATTAGATGAGAGTGATTGCATGGTGGAATTAACTAACAATATTGAATTCTTATAATTATAATGACTCAGTATTCTTATAATCAGCTTTTTATTTATTTTAATAACTTTGGATTTATATATAATGCAGTATAAGTGTTGTAACTGTTTCAAAATAGAATACTTGCCCGTCGTCCATAACTTTGGTGTCTAAAACATAACTTCATACGGAATTTTGAATTTGAACCAAATTTAGAATATTCCTTTATATTAATAAGACATTGCACGGAATTAATTTCTAACGATCATTTGCAGGAGTTATGGTTTATGCTCGTTAATTGTTCTAACTTTGATTTTTGCAACATTTCAAGAGAAACGTTGGATTATGGATAGATATGTTTATTTTGAAGCCTTCCACATCATCATTTAAATTTAAAGGAATTGTTGCTCGTAAATAACCATTCTATTAACTTTGCTTAAACTGAACAATTTTTTTTGTTTAAGGCTTTGCCGATTGAAGTGTTGGGAGAATCAGCCACGTGTTCTAACGAATGCGGATGTAAAGAAAAGTTGTATATATCTTCTAATCTATATAAACTTTGATGTTGTGTTATTCAGATCAGAGTCAACTACGAAATTGGTAACGAAATCGTAAACAGGACCCTTCTGTCAAGCATAAAGGGCATTGATGGATGCACGGGAAAGCGCGTATTTGAACTGATCGAGATCTCTGTGAAAAGAACAGATTTAAACGGTAAATAGTAATTGCACTATAGTCAGTTTCATTAATTTCGGGATTCAAGCTGTAACATTGATTTAGTTCTTGGAGTTATACTCAGGGAACATTATAGAACACGTGGACTAAGTTTCAGTTTTGTTAAATACTTGTATGTCTACAATACGCCTTTTCAATTTTTTTAAAGTCTTGATTCACTGACAATTTCATAAACGTTTATGAATATATATATATATATATATATATATATATATATATATATATATATATATATATATATATATATATATATATATATATATATATATATATATATATATATATATATATATATATATATATATATATATATATATAACACATTTTAACATAAGAGAGAGAAATATTGCTTTGAAATTAAGCAAGAGTACATACTGATACTATTACTGTCGACAGATTTTATGATGAAAGTATAATTCACCTTACATAAATTCAGAGAATTCGTAAAGTAACACAATTTAATGATTCCAGCAAGATCAACTTAAAATCCCCACAACATAGATCATTCTTATTGGAAAAAAGTACTAATTTCATATTTCGGACTAATTTTTTAATTAAGGCTTTAAAACGAATACGCAATAGTTATTCTGGGGGAAAATAGGCTTACATTTTAAATCAAGAAAACATCGATCAAAATGATATTGTTCACAAACTGCGGTAATGAACAACCGCGAAATTAATTGAATAAACAATTACTTTTAACTATAATAAATGATGTTTTAAATCTGTTGTTATTTTTCTCTCCAGAATACGTGACGATTCTGCCTGAACAAAGTGATTGCGATAAATGTAAAGTGTATGACACAAATTGTAAAAGGTCGTGCGCCAAAGTAATGTGGTGGTGGGGCTAGAAATGTGTTCGTGAAGTCTATCAGTGTGAATCTCAATGCAAATATGACTGTCGCTAAAAGCAGTGACACTTGTAAGAATGTATATCAAAATATAATTAACTGAAATTAATCAACATTATACTAATTTAAAATAATCTCTTGTATGCTAATGTAGGAAAATCAAATCAAATTAATATATAATAAAAAGCCAATGGTTTAAATTAAGCAAGACACGTTTGAGGTATACAAAATGCCAATTATTCAGTTATTTGAGAACAAAGAATAAACGCACAGAAGTGTACTCTGATTTCGTTGTCGGAAATTCCTCTAATTGTTTTCATTGAAAGAGGAGTTTTGTACTTATTATATTGTCATTTGATGTCACCGTGTGAGAGCAATGAAAAGACTGGATGATATGTACTTCATTAACATACAGCTATTAGTCCCTTACGGAATGCACATGTCCACATCCCTTAATATCAATAATGGTACGATCCACCTTTTTTAAAAACCCATTCGTTTCTTTTAATATGCTCTCTCTCTCTCTCTCTCTCTCTCTCTCTATATATATATATATATATATATATATATATATATATATATATATATATATATATATATATATATATATAACCACATATTCATTTGTTTATGTAAAACACATTACGATGTTCACTTTATATAATGTATGAGCACGTATGTCCCACTACGTATACTAAATATTAATGAAGACAATTAAAACATTATATACAAAAATGAGTCTTAGATTATTAATATTTCTAAACAGAATTTTCGCTTTGCTAATAAATGAATGTGAAGGCTTCATGTAGCATTAAAACTGCATTTGTTGGCATATGTGCATGTTGTGAAGAGATTTGAATATACCATGGAAAATGATGTGGCTCTTGAAACTTATAAGGAAATAATTTTTATAAGACCAAGTATATATTATTACTTTTTCAATTAACTCTAGGGATACCATCACTAGTAAACACTACAATAAGAGAGGTACGAGCTTTTAAAATTGACTTAATCATAGCATACACGAGGGAGGGGGAATACAAACAAAAGAAACTCCCTTTAAATGTCCATTACAAGTATAATAATCAACACAATTTGACCGAAGCTTCTCAGATGTTAAACAAAGCCATTTGTATGTTTTTACCAAGATATAAAACGAGCTTGCTATCAAGGTCGCATTCTGTGGTAACATTTGTGCTAATAGTTCTTTAAATTAACCATGAAGCGACATGAATACACATTGCATAAGATGTAGGAGGAAATGAGATTTAAAGGTGTTAAAATTTACTAACAACTAAATATTAACACAATGCTTAATAAAGTTTGCTTGTATATATATATATATATATATATATATATATATATATATATATATATATATATATATATATATATATATATATATATATATATATATATATATATATATATATTGAGCCATCGGACAAGATAGCCGCTATCTCTTAAACGGTTTGATTTAGCTGTTCCGATTTTTGTGCCGTTTTTCATGATAGATAAGCTTGTTGTCGGTATTTGTCTACGTTATTGTGTTCATTATGATGTGACTGTTCAGTTCGCATTTGTTTCTTCATCTCCTTATCTTCATCTCCTTACTTTGCAAACTAGAACAATTTTTTTAAAAAATCAACTGTTTGCTCCACTGGGAGGAAATGATATTTTAAGATGATAAATGTAATCACAAATGAATATGTACACAATGCTTAATAAGATTTGCCAGCAATTATGGATGTATCCACGTATTATGCAGAAATAAAAATGTTTTAATTCATCCGTCATTTGTTTTCAATCTTTGTTTTCGGTCAGGTTTTCTTATTTACCTCTTGGAGGTTAATATCTTTAAGATATTTTAAATCAAAACTTCAGGTCCTGCACGTTTTAATAATTAATACTAGCCTAGATTTGTTGGTAATTACTATTATCTTTGATATGTACTTATATGTGGATGCCGAAATTATCAAAATAAAAATATTTATTTTTTACTGTTTTCACCACATAACGAATTCTTATACATCAAGAGTAAGAAAATGTTGAATACAAAGATCAGATCTGCCGATGAGAAAATATGTACGTACATATGTATGTATGTATGCCTTCTTTAGAAGAGACATCATATTTAGGATAATACACGATTTTGAAACAAAAGCCCAATTAAATTACGAAGCGAAATATATATCTTACGTCAATTGAAACATTTGTAAAAATAGAATACCTAATTACGTACAGTTATATAGCTATGTCTAGATGAATTAAAGAATCTGTTTATCTTGACATATCACTGGTAATCTTTCAAGATGACCCTTATGCTAATAAAGGTGTAAATTATAACCTTACATAATTCACCTATTGTAAAATTATTAAATTTGAAATAATAAACTAAATAATTGTATCATCATGTGTTAGGAATATATTTGGCGATAATTGTGCATATATATGAAAATTTTTATTTTCTAACACACTCCTTAAATAATACATAGGAAGCCACATCTCTATGATTATTTAAAGTAAAATACGTCTAATTCTGACGAGAGATCAGGCCCGGCCCCTAGGGCAAGGTGAATGAGGCAACCGCCAATGGCCCCTTGCTTTCAACCAATGCATTTTTTTCGCTTGGGGCTCGCGCTAAACGCTTGCTGCCAAATGCCACGCACATCCTAGGGCCTGCACTTCGATAGATATCCCCTCCCCGAAAATCTTGCACCTCATAATGGATGTATACATTTACTAGTCTGTATGTCTCTCTGTCAACTTATCTGTATGTCTACTTGTCTGTATGTCAGATTGAAGAGTCTACGTCACTGATAACTTTTATAAGTCTGTACTGCCAATATGACTCTTTATATAGCTGATAACGATAAGAATGCCTCAATTTATCCCATTAGATTGAATAGACAAGTATGAATGCTAAGTAAAGTCTTCTTATCTGATGTAGCATTTTATGAATCTGTTTCGAACTTCTTAGAAAATCAGCAAAAGGTCACGCATTCCTTATTAAATCATAAATGACAAATAAGTGACCAACTTGATGTGAATTAGGTCAGCCTTGATGTCAAAAAGCTGGAGCATAAATCTTCGAAACAACCTATGTTATAGTGAACGCATAGGAACAAGCGAACCCGATCAAAAACTAGAAAATAGTGAATTATCCAAGCATGTATGGCATACCAAGACTTTTTGAACCAATAAAGATTACAGTACGATGACTAAAAATAATGTAGGCATCTATTATCTGACCTCATTTCAGTACGATCCAATTCAGGAATCAGAACAATGCAATGGTTGTCTTTTAATGGATTTCTAATAAAATGTATACTTTTGTAAATAACGCCAATTAGCCACTTTATATTTCTTCTTTTCACAACTATTGTTTGTATTTATTACGATGTTGAGGCTACTTAAACGACAGGAATGAAACTCTAAATTAATTTAAATATATTTTTATTAATGAAGTATAAAGACTTACTTCAATTCTAGCGCTCCTCAAGATGCATTCCCTCGCCAAGCTTCATTATTATAAGTAAGATAGTATGTAAATGAGCTAAACGCATAAATGTAACTTAAGTCAGTAAAATAGGAAATGTAGATCACAATAACCTTTCAATATCGGTGGTGTACTAATAACGCAAAAAAGGCGCAACATTTAATCAAAGTCAAAGATGCGAGAAATGTCGGTCAATTTGACTTTAATGAATTATGTCAAAGCCTTAATCGAGACGAAAACCCGAACCTTTCATGACTTTAGGTATAACATTATTCGTACAGGGTGTAAATGATGTAGGTGACCATGAGCTTAACGCATAAACTTAACCTTAGTCAGTAAAATGTAAAATATAGGTCAATGTGACCTTCATTTTGTTATAAAGTTGAAGTAATATACATTATTGCACACAGTATCGTGCATGATATATGCATTTGTAGCTAAATGAATTTAATTTTAGTTTTTAAATGTGGATTAATTTTTTTTTTTTTTTTAAATGTCAAACTGCATTCAATCGATATAGAATTCAAAACATGCTAATGTTGTTACTATGCCTTCTAGAGAGTTTTAAAACTACTCCATGTCGTAAAAAGCTACATCGCTGCATCTATCTTCTAAAATATACAACTTGTTATTAAATTGCTCTACATCAATTTGCATGCAATGCATGTCTTTAGTATTGCACTATCGTTTCATTGTTAATTTTAGTATCTGACTCCAGTGATTGTTTACTTTAACTAAAGACATCAATCTTTGGAAATGCCTTTAAGTCATGGAGATATGAATTAAGATACTTTAAAGATATTGCAGCATCTTTAATGAACAAAGAACAGGTGTAGAACTTAAGAAAGGTATGTTCTAGGAAATTGTCACGTGTTATTTCCTTGCAAACTAAAATCGCTATCAAATGGCGGAAGTGAGGTCCTTGATAAATTAAATGTCGTGGTGAGCCAACATACAATAAAGTAACAACTATAACACCAGCAAATATAATAGTACTGCTGCTGCTAATACCGCCTATATTGTTCCTTTTATGATAGTTTAACCAGCTCATTTCTAGATTTGTTTTTCAACATTTGTCATAAGCTTTGTCTTCTCAGCGCTTATCTCCATGTCAAATCTGGATGATGTTTAACCAGGTTCTTCAATAAGGTGGCACGATCGTCTTCACTGCCTGACAGTCCAACAATGTCATCTGCAAAGCGGAGATTGGTCATGTTACGCCCTCCAATGCTGACTGCCCCGTAGTGGTTTTCCAGGGCTTCGCTTATCATGAGCTCTAAGTAAATGTTTAAATGCAAAAATCATTTAAAAATACGTATTCACACAATAATAAAATTATCCACAAAGTGTGGGGAGATAATGATTCAATTTCTTCAGTATCGTGTACCAGCCGATTCCTTTTGGCAAATATATGAGTAGTTTCTCAGAAAATACTGTCAATTAGTGAAGATAACACGCGGGTTTTCCTACCACGTACCTTTACCTCCGATTGGTATATATATATATATATATATATATATATATATATATATATATATATATATATATATATTTATATATATGCATTTGGTTTTTACTCGTATTACTACGTTATGCTAATATTTATGAAAGCCTCCAAGTTCGAGAATTAGTTGACGAGTCTAATGTCGGTTGTATAGTTATGATTTTAATTTAGTTAAATATATCGTAGCATAAAGACAATACAACAAGCAGATCAGTATCTTCAATTTAGTAACTTTATAATGTATGACGAGCGACAATGTTTTGTTTACTAAACTCTTAAACAATCATTGATGAGCTGATTCGCTGTCGTTTTCTGATACAGATCTACTGTTAACGAATTGACTTCGGGAACATTTCACATTCTGGAAACTAACACAGATTTTGATCGTTTATTATTGTTTACAAAACACGCTGGTTACGAAAACCTCGTTGTCCAGCAGTGGCTCCCGTGAAATTTGTACTTCTTCCCGATACTTATCGTACACTAATACCTACTTACAAGAAGAAGTGTTGGATTAGATTTACTTTGGCTTTTAGAACAATACTGTCTTCATTTCAAAGTTCATACCATTTTTGACTTTCAAAAACGTTTTGCAATAACATAAACAGCGACAAAACAACGAAAGCAACAACAAAATAAAACAGCAACAACTAAAATACAGACTCTATTCAATCTCGTTTAGCTAGCATTAGAATGTGATGCCATCGCTGACCAAAGCCAATGTCTCTACTATACCAAAACAAATCATTAAAACGAACACATTATAAATAATTGATATGGTCTGTGAATATTAAAATATGATTGTCTTAAAGGGAACTCTTCAGTCAGCGAAGATACAGAAAGGGCGATTACGACGACATAATTAGCGAAATGAAAATCTCACTATGTCACAAGAAAATATTACTCGTTCGACGAGTAAATTGCTTTCCATGCACAAAGAACCGTTCTTAAAAGTAGCTGCGCACTTGTTAGGATTGATTCAGGTACCTCATTCAGAAGGAGTGTTAAAGTGTACACAAAATGAATATCACATCTGTAACTCTGGATAGTATCCACGGACATTTATTAATTTCACTTGATTATAAACGGTAGATGTAGCTTCGCCATTGATACAGACAATGAATGCAACATACATATCACAGTTACAAGAGCAGTTACAACCGTTGATGAACGGAACAGATTTTCTCAAACTGTAAAACTCGCGACTCTGGCACTCTAGGCACATTATGCAACGTCTTGAGCAGGTCTACCAGAAAACATTAAAAGGTATGGCTAGATCTAGTCTGGAAGATTTTACGAGAAAAGACCTAGCAGCTTTTCCAAAGATGAAACCAGATACGGCCAGGTGCCTCGAAGAAGTGAAACAACTGGTGTGCTACATCTTCCAATGCGCGAGGAATGACATCCTAAATGACTCCTTCTCCTACTCCGACGCTAGAACAAATGAAACATTGGTATCATAGATCATGTTGACACCTCTTCAGCAGATGATAAAAGACAGTATGGTAACAGTTGCTATAAAAACAACAATAAAATACAACGGAACTTCTCTTGGCTATCGAGGGATTCAAAAATGGTATCGTGCAGTCAAAAATCGACGTACAAGCTACACAAACTCATTCGATCGAACTTTTCAGGAAGCAAAACGGAAATAGCTGGATTCGATGATCTATGGCAATCGAGTTTGCAAATATTTATTTTGTGACATTGATGTGTTAATATCAGTTGTTTTGTTTTTTTTACCTCAAAACAAATTCAGTGTTAGTGCGATGTTTAAAATTCACCCTGAAACAAAGTGGTTGACACCATCTACTAAGGTAAACAAATCAATGTCACCGAATTTCTTTAGAAAGCTTTTTAAAAAGATTTTTAAAAAGACACAAAAACAACACGTTAATTGTTCACCATTTAAATGTAACCGTCTCAAACATACTTTCAAATAGATCTACATATTACCACATCTAACAATCAATAGTGTCATCGTAGCATCGAAAGCACTCAAGATGGCAGTGAATGACGTTGATTCATTGTTTAGAACGTCGAACACCAGAAAGAAAGAAGGCTTAAAACCTATGATTAAGTTTCGAATGTAAGTACAAAACGCACATTTGACAAAGTCTATTTACCAAATTGGACAAAATAATTTGTTTCGTTGAGTGCTCATCCTGTCTATAAATTGGAAAATTTTATCGAAGACATCTTAAAATTAACCTACACTCTCAAGTTGCAGCGAGTAACAAATAAAGTATATAACGTGTACGATATCGAAAGCAATAGCGACAGGAGAATAAGTAAAGAGGAAAAGCATCGAATGCATGACGTAAAAGTCCATCGGAAAGGATTTTCATCAGGACTAAAACTTAAACCACAATATTCGTAAACAATCCTCGATACATACCACACATTACCGTAACCATATTCGGAACCTGACAACTTATAGGTTCCTACTGCTTTATATATAATAAAATTGCAACCTTATAATAGTTTTTGAAGTATGTAATGAGTATTCTGTTTTACAAACTCTTTATAGCCACTACTATGATTTATTACAATTGTTAATTTCTACATTTCCATTTTACTTTATTTATACATTTTATTTATTACTAACCAAAATGAAGCTCAAATGGAGACGCTGACGCAACGGAAAGTACCCATCATAGAACAATATTCAAAGATTGTTTAGAACTTTTTTATCTATTAAAATTGTTACTTTCTACATTTCCATTTTATTCGTTTCCTTTATTTATGTATCATTGCAAATTATTTTCATTTTAATTAATAAGATGTATTATTCTGTTAATTTTAATAGAACGTTATATTAAAATGTAGGCATCTCATGTTCTAAAATGGTTTATTGAAACATTATGAGTTGTAATTTTCTAAGGGCAATAATGCTGTGAAACCTCAAGCATGTGATGATCGATAGTCAATTACATGTGTTACTTCCCTTGATTTAACTTTGAGACTTACGAAATGTATAATATAAGAAAACTAAAATTAATTATATGGCACACGAAATGAGAATCATTTCTAAATGCACATATTTCATTACTAGGTGCCTCTCCACTCCACCCCCCTCCGGATTTACTCACTAATCCCCTGTGAGAACGACATTTGGAAATACAGTTTTTAAATAAGTTTAAAGTGATATTGAAGGTACATTGTCTTCCACCGCTTGCTTTAAAAATTACTTTTTCTCGAAAGATATATTTTTAAAAATTACTAACGCCCGGTGTCACTGTAAACGCGGGGCCAAATGGGTCCAAGGTCAGCCATTTGGTGAGGTTCTGGCTGTCTATCGAAAATATCGTAGATGGTAATGCTGACATTATCACAGAGCCTTGCAGCGGAGTTTGACGTGTCTCTTGCAATAAGGTTCGTTAGCTGGGTTCTAACTGGAATTATGACATTGATGGCGTTCGAGAAAAAAAAAGGTTGCAGACAGTAATTTTTATATGTGTCTGCCATGTCGTCGCCACTCCAGGCTGAGTCTGTCTTCTTCGCAAGGTGAGTACAGACTTACTATGGAAAAGATAGAATGTTGTACTGCCCTTAAAATGAAATAAGGGCGGCTGCTAAAGCGGTCCATGTCGCGGTAGCCTTGATTGATGCCTAGAAAAAGCACTTTTTCTCAGTTCGATGAAAGGGCAAAGCAAATCTCATAAAAGAATAGGTGGAGCTACGTACTAAATTGTATCAAGTATTCTTCCTCAAGTCTTGACTTAAACCTCCCCAAAAAAGTGATCCACTAACTAAAGCTAAATTCACAATCTACTTTTACTACTACAACAACAACTACTACTACTTCTACAACTACTTCTACGAATGCTATTACATTACGACGGACGTTCTTTTCGTAATGTTTCATTTCTTGACGCAAGTCTGACGGTACATTTTCAGGTTGTTAGTTACATATTTTTGGTGGTCATTTGATCATCATACCGGCCTATAATATTAACTTCACATAGGGTCTCAAAAATTCCATTGTAATGTTAAATTCACGCTAAACCTCAGAGTGGGCACAATGTTAAACCTCTGCACGTTCTTTTACATATTTTAAATACCCATATCTGTCATTGCGAAATCATTTTAAAATGGTGGCGTAATGTTAAATTCTCATAACCATCACTGCGCAGACAGTAAAATAATCCCTTAAACAGCCATTGTGCCATATTTGTCATTGCGAAATCATTTTCAAATGGCGGCATGCTTTTATGTTCAGATGTTGGCAGGTGGCCAATATCATACACTTGGAATATGTTTCGTTTGGTTAGAAAAGATTTAGTCACCGTTTACAATTTATGTCTAATATATCATTATAATAGCGTGCCATGGGCTTGTAATGATTTCTTGGTTTTATAAAATCATCTTATTTGAAGCAGCTTTTACAGATTTAATCAGAGTGTTTATATATTTAAAATTTTTTCTATTGTAGATTACAAAGTTTTAATATATATATATATATATATATATATATATATATACCTAACGTGGTTTATTTTGCAGATTCTGAGATTAATATTTAATTAATTCTACATTGTATGATTTCCTATGAGGAAGAACTATACATAGTCTCAACCATGCGATAGTCAATAACACGCATTACATTACATGCTTTCATTTAAAGAAATATGAAAAAAAGAAGTATGTTAAAAGATAAAACTAACTGACTATATAGGGCGATTGGAAGTCAAATGAAAATTATATAGTCTCTGGTATGTTTACATGTAGGGGCAGAATGAGATAATACTGGAAATCCTATTCTGAAATGTTCCATATGCAGATGACATTATTGACTCCTCAGGGAAATTTAATTTTAACTTTGATGATTGTTATAGGCCGTTTTGATACTGAATCATGTATGGGCTCAAACAAGAATATATCATGGGAAAAAACTACGGGGTCAACTCGTCATTTTTCTTGACCAATATACAGTAATATATTATCTAACACCCTACTTTCTGCCATGAACATGGCGTACATTGTGATCAAATCCATACATAAACTATTCAACATGACGTGAATAGTGACCAAAACCGAGTGATTTTACTTTCCATCATCACATCACCATTCCTAAACATATCAGGATAAGTGTGTGTGTGTGTGTGTGTGTGTGTGTGTGTGTGTGTGCGTGTGTGTGTGTGCGTGTGGTTGTGTGTTTGTGAGAGAGAGAGAGAGAGTGAGTGGCGTTGCTAGAGTGTTCTGCGCCCGGTGCAAGGTTCGTATTGTTCGCCCCGCCCCACCCCCACAGGCGTTGCTGAGAGTATTTGGCGGCCGAGGTGACTGGATAAGTACGCGTGACCTAGATTCAGTCTGAACACGAGTTAATCTCAATCATCCAGACATCATGGCACGGTAGTTGTGTCTTCTGAAGCACACTATGCAAAAGTATACTCGGAATCCTTCAATCCTCTTCTATGGGCTTCCCATCCTCAAGACAGCGCCCGGTGCAACTTGCACACCCTGCACCCCCATCCCCAACAACGCCACTGTAAGCATGGAAAATACACCAAGATGGCGAACCTATCCTTTATATTTATAACAGTGGCTGTTACTAGTGCTCTTTGTTAAATTGATCTTTTCCCACTCTTGTACAAATCGATAATTGTCATTCAGCGCATCCTTCCAGGAATATACACATCTATGTGCGTCTTTCAATAGTAAGGCTAACAACTACTGAAGCTTGTTCTAATGTATTCAACTGTTTTTCTATCAGAACAGTTTTCTCCCGAAAAGTATTTTCTGTACAATACGTTTAAAAATAAAAGCAACGTATATTCCCGATCAATAATATAGTTCTTATTGCTAATGTGTTAGAAATCTCCATCTTATTCTCGATCGACATATCTCCCTTGCACTGCATTTCAACTAATTCATGTACTTTTTATATTCTCAGCAGTTTACAGTTTTCAAAACAGTAGAATAAAATATAGACTATGCTTTTTCATTAGAAAGTTGTATTTAAAAGATAATTAAGTTATCTTAAACAGTTGAAAACTTGCGGTATTGAATGGATTGTTAATCTTTTGACATCCGTTATGGCTGCGTAGCTCTACAGGTATTAGAACTAAACTTGTCAACGAAGGGATTACGCATGACCTGATCTCAAAATCACGCCACTCCTCAGGTTTGTATTTCGGTTGAACTGTTTGTCATTAGCATCATAGCAACGGCCTACATACTATATACATAGCATACATATATACTATATCCTGCACATTTCACTGTGCAATAGAGTTGTTATTACAATGGTATGAGACAACTTTCAGAAAATGATAACACTTGCAGTCTTTCATTAATATGCGTTCTGAAAATGTCAACAATTTCCGTTGAAATTCAAATTAGTGGGGTAATTTGTGCCCTTATTTTAAATAGCAGTCACCATTCAGACTTGTCACAAAGACGCTATTCATGTTCATTACTGTCATTACAATATATCACATCATTCTCCCTTCCATACATTGTATGTTCATCGAAAGATCGGATGTTATTTGAAGGTAATTTGCTGCTGAATGTTTCGGAAGCTAATATAACGTAAAACCAACTTTTTAAATTTTAAGAATCTTGAAATAATGTAATTTAGTCCAAGACAAATTGACTAAGACAACGCGCACTCGCTATTATGGTCAGATTATGCAAGACATATACATTTATTGTCATGCTGCTATTGTATGGGAAACTTAAAAACACTTCTAAGATATGAATCCCTGTAAAATCTCATGTGTACTAGTAATAAACAAATATATTGTCAGAAAAGGTTTATATTATTAAAAGAGTAATAGAGTTTTATACTTTAACTGGGGACAGCTCTTAAATCTATACAATGAATCAAAGATCGATCATTCTCTCTTAGTAGTAAGAAGCTTTGAATTAAAATTATTTTCCTCTTCTTTGCATACGTACAAACACCATATATATAAAGACTG
Source organism: Unio pictorum (assembly GCA_030141615.1). Taxonomy (NCBI): domain Eukaryota; kingdom Metazoa; phylum Mollusca; class Bivalvia; order Unionida; family Unionidae; genus Unio; species Unio pictorum. Next base: position 4,887,224 of record JARLTB010000063.1, on the reverse strand, counting down.
CAATGAACTTGATAACCAATTTGGTTTGGTAGTTTAACACGTAAGTGGCTTTCTTTTAGCAACGATTGGACTGTACAATATTTGATTTCAAAGAACTCACTCACATATGGATAGTCTTTATTATTTATTATTTCGACAGTAACATTACAGCCCTGGCGTACGTCCCTATTCCACTTTTCCCATAGATTTAGTTCTTCCATGGAATAAGATATCTGGCAAGAAATTGACAGCAAATACAGCAACCCATGTATAGCTTTGTTAACGTAGCTTTAAGGTCTGTTATATTATATATAGGACAAATCATAGTTGAATGTGTCCCGAAATGTTTAACCCTAGATTGTAAATTTCTTATCTTTTAAACCCTTCTCAAAACGTTAGGGACATTATTTTCTTTGTCCTGAGACCAATCTATCATTGCCCGCTGTTACCATGGGACACAAACATTTCATGTTTTGTGGCTCACTTTATACATCAATAACTATTGAAGCGTTTTTTAAATACATTTTACCACCACAGTGAATTTTTTATTCATTCATAGTCGAATTTTCACAATTTTGATGCTTTATGCACCTAGCACGTTTATGAAAACTTGGATATTTCAGTGCAGATTTGTGTCAAACCTTAGCAAAAGAAGCATCATAAAAAAGAACTTTCTCAATATTAACTTTCTTAGAGCATTGCAAATTCTTCAATGAAAAACAAAATAGAGCAATATTAACCTTGCATAGCCCTGGGTAGTGTAGAAGACACATATTTGTTTTCTGTCACGCTTCTTCTACGTCAAACCTGACATGCCGTTATTGATATTATAACCTGTATAATATGATGTAAATATTGCGAACGTCCTTAAAAGGAAGATATCTTTACAGTAAATTAGAATCAGTCTCCTGTTACATCGCCATATAGTCTCAATAATTAATACTTACGGTATACTTGGCATAGCGAATGCACCTTTATTGCTCAATTACAATATTATAAAATAATTGGTGTCTATTTCAAAACTGATTTAAACACGCTGATCTTTTCTTTTGATATTTTTTGTCAAGGGACACGTAGATTCTCTACACCGATTCAATATATTCTTTATTTAAGAAGATCTAAAAGTCCACGAGATTTTAAGATGACTATAATTTACAAATACCCTTCATATTATAGTGTTTGTGATATGTTGTTGGTTTTACAAAATTTAACATATCTGCACCATGTTTTAATCGACTTGTTCTAATTGAAACTTTATACTTTACTTCTCATTTCTTTCCTACTATTAATTTATATTTGAAATTTTGTATGCATGGAAAATAAACCAAGTTGGCGAACGTATCATTTATATTTTAAACAGGGAATGTTACTAATATTTTTGTTAAATGTATCTTTTCCCAATCTGGTACAAATCAATACTTGTCCTGCAGCGCGTTCTTCCAGGAAAATAAACATATGTGTGCCCCTTTCAACAGTAAGCCAAGTCACTGCTGAAACTTGTTTTAATTTATTCAACTGCTTTTCAAATCAAAACTGTTTTTTTTTCGCGAAAAGTATTTTCTGTACATTTGGTTTCGAAATTGAAGTAACGTGTATAACCGATCAATCATTAGTTCGTATTGTTTATGTCTTAGAAATATGTTCAAATCTGTAACAATAAATTATAGACTCTAGATGATAATAAAGCTATCTGAAATATTTAAAAACACGCAATATTGAGAGGATATATAACCTTTAGATATCCGGTACGGCTGCTTAGCTTTACTGGTACGAGAGCTACACTTGTCAACGAAGGAATTATGCATGACCTGATCTCACAACATAGCAATCTTCAGGTTGTACTCAGGGTTATCTTTTCCTTAACAACTTCCTAGTAACAGCCTACATAATAAATCCTGGATATTTTACTGTGAATTAGATTTGTTATTTCATTGGTCTGATACATCCTTCAGAAAATGATAAAACATACAGTCTCTCATCAATACGAGTTCTGAAAATGGCAATAATATCAGCTGAAAACCAAACTACAGGGCTTATTGTTTCCCTTTTTTATATAGCAGACACCATTCAGAGTTGTTAGTGATACATCTCACTAAGACGCTATACATTTTATTATTGACATTAAAGTCTATAACATTATACTCAATTGGGTACATTGTACTTTAAAAGAAATATCGCTTATTTTTAATATACTTTCCTACTGAAGGGTTTTAAATCGATATCAAAAACAATATAGTTCAAAGTAAAATGGTCAGAAATTAGTAACATTAAAATATGAAACTTTCCAATCAACGTAAGATGTAACTGGTGTATGTTAATGAGTTCACATGAAAAGATGTTGAAAGAAAGGAGCGGTATTTACATTAGATAAAAATGCTCAAGGTGATAACACACAAGTTATAATCTTAGAAAAAAACGGTTTATCTCCTTCACAATGTTTCTTATCACAAAAACGAACTTCGTCTATGTTAATAATCTTAAAAAATGTAAATCCTTCAAATGAAAATCGAAGAATGAAATGTATACCCTAATTAAAATAGGTTAACGCAAGATACACATTCTTCATCATGCCACCTTTCTCCCTTAAACTTACAATACCGTCTATGATATGATGATCTGTAAAATCTGATTATTATTATTCTAAAAGTCGTTCATGCTAATCACATTTAAATCTACACCAAGAATTCATTTCATATTCGATATTCGAAAATTCTGACTCAATCATTTTCTTCTTTAAGACGCTCTGAAAACCTTAAATGATCATTAAAATAATTTGATCTCATGCACGCCTATTTCAAAAATGCTACCAGAACATTACAATTTTCCTTTGAGAATGGTTACCATATCGTACGTTCATTTTTCAAAGTGAATCAATGAAAATACATATTTCTAAACATGAAACAACCATTATGGGGTCAACACCTCGTGTTTCTTCACCAAGACACAGTAAACTATTATTCAACACCATAATAACCCACTTGCACATACTGAAACAGTGAAGATCCTCCAGAGTGCGTTCCTTGCAATGAACTATTCACAGCTAAGCTCTTCATGGCAGAGTTTTCCGACCTGAAAAACAACGCGTGATAAATATAATTTGCATGACATGTGGGAACCTTTTACTACTATACATATCACTTGTATTTTAGATTTCCTGAAGGAAGTATATCTTTATTTTAAAATAGAAATTGTATGCTATCACCTAGAGAATTTTTATCTCATGTAAATACCCCCCTTATTGCAACATCTTTTCATTTGTCCTCATTAACTACACACCATTTACATGTCCCATTGATTGGGAAGCTTCATATTTTCCTGTTAAGAAGATCTTATCATTTTACTTTGAACTTTTTGTTTTTTATATCGCTGATCGATATTAAACATTTTGAGCATTTTTAAAGATGTATACATACAACCTATTGTATGGCGAAAAATAGCCTAAAAGTTCAAGTACTCCGTTAAAACACAAATAGACAAACAAACCACAACATTGCAAGACTATCACTTACAAATACCCGACATATCGTAGTTGTTGGGAAATACCCGACATATCGTAGTGGTTGGGAAATATCCGACATATCGTAGTGGTTGGGAAATACCCGACATATCGTAGTGGTTGGGAAATACTCGACATTTCGTAGTGGTTGGGAAATACCTGACATATCGTAGTGGTTGGGGTATGTTGTTGGTTTTAACCTAATTTCATACATCTGCACCAGTTTTTAATCTATTTCCTTTTAGTTTTATACGTGCTACTTTGCTTCTTTTTTCTCTCCTTCTAATAATCTATATCTGAGATTTTGTAAGCATACAACATACCCTTTATTTTTATAACCGGACTGTTACTAATGTTTTTGTTAAATTTATAATTTCTCACTGTGATCCTACTGAACTTGTTTTAATGTATTTAGGTGATTTTCCTATCAGAACAGTGTTCTCGCGTAAAACAATTTTATAAGAATACGTTAAGAAATGGAAGTAAGGTATGTACCCGATGAATCAAATAGTTTATATTGTTTATATGTTAGAAATCCCAAACGTATTTGCGATTTCAACTAATTCATGTATTGTTATATTCTAAGGATGTGACAGTTTTCAAAACAATAACAATAAATTATCGACCATACTATTTTGTTGGCAAATAGTATTAAAATGATGCAGTGGCGTAGCGAGGGTGCTAGGCGCCAGTGCTCTATTCATATTTTTCGCGATCACCCCCTCCCCAGGCGTACCGTACAGGTTGGATAAGTACGCGTGACCCGGATTCAGTCTGAACGCGAGTTAATCTCAATCATCCAGACATCTTGGCACTGACTAAGTTGGTTACTTAGTTGTTTCTTCTGAAGCACACTTTGCAAAATTATATACTGAGTCATTTGATCCCAATATCAGCCTACAATACTAAATTCGCATAGGGCCCTCAAATTACCATTAAATTCACGCTAAACCTCAGAGTGGCCACAATGTTAAATCTATTCACTTTCTTTACATATCAAATATACATATCTGTCAATTCGAAATTATTTTAAAAATGTGCCTTGTTTTTATGTTCAGACATTTGCAGGTTGCCAATATCTCATACTTGCAATATGTTTCATTTGGTTAGAAAAGTTGTATCACATTTTAAAATTTCTGTCTAATATATCATTTTAATAGTGTACCTTTGGGGTGTAATGATTTCTAGGTTTTATAAAATCATCTTATTATAAGCAGCTTTTACAGATCAAAAAAGAGTGTTTCAATATTTTAAAATGTTTCTATTTTATATTACAAAGCTTTAATTTATATCCCTAACGTGTTGCAGATCCTGAGATTAATATTTTCAAATTCTACATTGTATGATATTCCATGGAGTAGAACTTTTAATACCTCTCATCCATGTGATAGTCAATAGCACGCGTTACATTTCATGCTTTCATTTAAATATGAAAAAAGAAGTATGTTAAAAGATAAAACTAATTGACTATATAGTATACGAATTGCAACCTCTTAGTAACTATATTGGGCGATTGGAAGTCAAATGAAAAGTATATAGTCTCTAGAATGTTTACATGTGGGGACAGAATGGGATAATATTGGAAATCCTATACTGATACGTACAATATGCAGATGACATTATGGGCTCCTAAGGGAACTTTAATTTTGACTTTGAGGATTGTTATGGACCGTTTTGGTACTGAATCATGTTTGGGGTCAAATGGGAATATATCATGTGAAAGAATTATGGGGTCAACACATCGTGTTTCTTGACCAAGACACAGTATTGTGATCAAAACTCCCACATAAAGTATCCAACATGTCGTGTATAGTGACCAACACCCAGTCGTTTACTTTCCATTATCACATCAACATTCCGTATTTAGTGACCGACTGAATACTGTCTACTGGCGAAATTTACATTACCTCGATTCATATATAAATCATTAACTATACCTCAAGTAATGATAATGTTGGAGGTGTTAGCAAATTTGATTATTGTAATGTTGTTTTAAATAGCCTCCGTTAAGGGAAAAAACATATTAGCACTGATTTTGTCGTGCCTAAAAGTAAGAGTCAAAACAACGAAATTGTCAGAACACTAGCGAGCACTGAACATTATCAGGATAAGTGTGTGAGTGTGTGTGTGTGTGTGTGTGTGTGTGATATGGATTTTTAACGTAGCTTCAATAATTTTTCAGTCATATCTCAACGATTTCTGCTGTGTGGCAGTATATAGTGACGCCTATCACCGGGGCATGATGTCGCAGACATGTAGTATGACGTCCCGCCCAGTCACGTTATCTTGACACCAGGCCGATCAGTCCCAACACTAACCTCTTAATGCTGAGCGTCATTTTATAATCCGTTGGTTTGACTCAGCTAGGGTTGGAACCCCGACCTCGCGCAACCGAGTCGGAGGACGCTTAATCTCCCAGATAAATGGCCAACACTTCAATTAGTACGAAAATTCGGAAACTGCCATAATGTTCAGGGGAAAAAGAGACCACACACACACACACACACACACATATATATATATATATATATATATATATATATATATATATATATATATATATATATATATATATATCTGTGTGTGTTTGTGTGTGTGCGCGCGCACGCGAGGGGATGAGATGTTGTTCATTCTCCTGAGCAGCGGGAGGACAAAGCTTAATTCTTAATGCCGGAGGATAGACCACTTGAGATCATAAAGGTTGCCTTGGATACCGTCGACCATGAACTTGGAAGGCGTATATATAGTAGTAAAATTATGACTAGACATCTGGACATAAGTTCGTTTAGAGTGAGCGTCGTAAACGATGTGGATATTAAAGATAATAACAGCAAATCACTTGTCAATGAGGCCTCTCGTGTCCATACCACAAAATAATTTTAGGCTAAATAGTATGGTCCCTGGACAATTGAAAAGAAAGGAAATGATTTGAATTATATTATACAAACTTCTGGGATGCGCAAACATCATGGATATTTATAAGATCAACCGTCCAAAGTCGTTGACAAGGAATATGTGGATACTAAGGACAAGAACGTTAAGAAGTATATCGATGATAAAACCATCATCGCAAACAAACGTGCGCTCTAATATCTTGGGTCACCGAGTATGTAGATGCCGACGTTGTTATCCGCGTAGGAAAGGCCTTTTATACCAATCCTTGTCATCTGGATATGTCCTCAAAGAGCGTCGTAAACTTTACAGACCCCATCGCCCTACGCGATGACGGTATAAATCAATTTTTGCATTTGTTGATGCTGCTTGCTTATACTGATGGTTCCATTCCGTAGATCTGGATATTAGTACCATTAGGGTTATGGGCATGATGGACCCGGTAGATCCGTCTGATGCGGCTATCAAGGACCAGGTTTGTCGACCGAACTCTTTGGGTGTTATTGATATGACCGCCTCTCTGACAGGTAGGCTGCACATAAGTGCGAATATGACTGTCAGTATTGTGAATCGTGTGGTGGCGGTGTAGAGAATCCGTGCCATATCCGCGGATATTGCAAGCGTGGAAGTGCTTGCCACCCTGGCGGTTGCCCCAGGGACCAGTCCAAGTTTGGATTAAACTAAATCAATAATTTCGAGGAAGGAATCGTTTCAGTAGCATTGAATAAATCATAAATCAATCATTTGAGAAGATGGTTAACCACGTGATGCAATAGTAGTATCTACTAACACCACATGGAATAGCATCGATGGCATGATACGCACGGCTATCCGCGAAAGTCAAATCAAGCATGAACGATGATAACAGCTACAAATATACGGCTGGAAACCAAACAATACTTTTTTTTTCATCACCAAAATTCATAACTGTAAGAGTATTCGAATTGATATTACTGGTGTTCAAAGGGGTCTGTGCCCTAAAGAGTAGTTTTTTAATCTCCCGAGGGCATACGTTAAGTACAGTATTAATGACAACTAAATGCAATTAAAAGCCTTGCTCAATTAATGTAGTGTATTTTAGCATCAGAGATGATTTAAAAATGTATGTGTGGTCTGGACGTTTAATTCGGCTTTTTGCCGAAGACATGTAGTATGATGTCTCACCCAGTCATATTATCCTGACAAAAGGCCAACGAGTCCTAACACGTACCTCTTTAATGCTGAGTGCCTAGTCAGGTAGCTGTTTGTACTATTTTTATAACTATTTAGTATGGCTTTGTCATGGTTTAAACGGGAAATCTCTCGCATCCAAGGCAGAGGCTATAACCACTTAGCCATCGGAGTGAAGAGAATTTGATTCCTATTAATGCCAACTACATGCAATTAATAGCGTGAATATCGGAATCAGATATTTAGATGTAAAACTAACAGTTTTGCATGGCATAATTGAATCATATGTTTTGCACATGTGACCTATATTTGTTTTCCGTGTCACATAAGTTGTGTAAATAATTTAGATAACGTTTGGAGATTTATCTCCTTGTTACTATTGATTTCTGCTTTATACTGGTTTTAAAAATGATGAGGAAAAATGTTGCATTAAGAGAAGCAATTAAGATTGACTTAAATCTCAACGATAATCGTATATTCAATCTACTTGACTACATTCTTTCTGAAGCTTTCTAAATCTAATTTGAATTTTGCTTTTTCTAAGTATGTAATACTATGGAAGATAACAGTTGAAAATATATAAACAGGTGGAGAGAAAACAATAACAAAAAAATGACAGCAATGAAAGAGCAAAGAAAATCTCAAAGCTAAAAAAAACAGATTTATTATAAGAGATGATTATAAAATATATGTATACTCCTTTATTACCACAATATGATATTACGTTATTTTTAAGTAGATTGAAATGAATAATATTAAACAAAGTCATCATTTTATTTCAAACACTTGAAAAAGACATATTGAAATTGCAACAGACAACTCATAATATCAAAGAAAACAGAGAAAAACAACAGATAAGATTAATGCATTTCAAAATTTCAATAATCACTCGCTTATGCTGCAAAAGCTGGTGAATATAATCCTAACGAAAAAGTCAATTTACTACCTTTGCATTTGATGTTAAGATGGCATAATCCAATAAAGAGTTAACAAAAGGCTCTGGTGGGCCTGTTATTGCTCATCTTACTTATGTAACCATTTCACCAATCAAGTTTATGTAATATTATGAGATCAAATTCCAAACATTATATCATGTTGATCGTACCTTATGTATGATAGTCTCAGAGGTTATTTCAAAACATAAAGGCACAATGCACTTGCAGTATCTTTCTCATAATAAATGTCGACCTTGATGATAATAAATCTCACTCATTATCAAACCCAGCAAGCATTTGTATGATATAAAATCATGTTTTAAGTTTGATCAAGGTCAGATAAGACATATGCTTCCAGAGGTGCATCTAAGTTAGCAGATCAGATGCCAGATTACCTAATTTGTATGTGTGGATTTCACTCATTATCAAACTCATCTGCGTTTCTGGTCATGTCGCGCTTATCGTTATAATTTTTGTTGTAAATACAAAATCCTAAATACAAGAGGAAATATCTGATAAAGAAACAATTAAAGTTTCTCTATTTTAAAAATTCTGATTAAATATCTTAATTTTAAAAATTGTCATAAACATATCAGCCATTGTTTTAGAGTATTATTTCCAAATATTTGTATTGATCATTGATCTTAATATTGTTTTTCTTAATATTTTATTTACTACATTGATTTTGCATGCATATGCGTATTGTTTTTTTATCTTTCCTATAGTAATAAAAATGTAGCTAATACTAATATCTAATTGTTTTCTTTGAAATGCAGTCAAGTCATTGATAATTTAAATGAAAATAAGGAATTTTAAACAAATGAGACCAAGCCATTTTATTCCTCAAACTGCATTTTAGAACGCTTGGCATGTAATAAGAAATGCTAAATTCTATATTCTACAGGAACTACATTTCTATGATACACGTTATTCCTTCACTGTATTATTTTAACCCTTTATCTTAATTTCTTAATTATACTACATATCATATAGCAGTCGGTATCTTGTATGCGTTAACTTTGCTACTATGCAAGCATCCATATCAAAATCATGGACCTGAGGCAACTCTATCTACTAAATGAGTCATTTTATTAACAATGCACTTGCTGTTGATGATTTTGTTTCCAAAATTAAAACTGTTTGTGCTACCAAAACAATGTTTGGTTTTGAATTTGTATCGTATGAATGAATTAAATAATACTGAGCTAAATTGCAATTGCGCTTCGTCAAATGCTTTTGAAAACATGATGTTGGGTACAATTCATAATTGACAAATAATCACTTAATGTGCAAATGACATCACATCTTCATGTTTATTTTAGCTCTTTGAATGTGATTGTAAACAAAGTCTTTTAAGATCTTGATTAAAGACATGGTTTGTTTGCAAGAACAATAAGTACGTCGTCTAGCCTAGGCACTTTAAGCATACTGATGAAACAACCGAAGTGTTTGAGCACAGCATTCCTTTCTCGACTTGTCCAAGGTCTTCGCTGAGTTTTTGATTTGATTATTTTATGTCTTTTTGTTGATACTGCAACTGGTACAGTGCTGGTGCATATCTTTCTAGATTATAGAACTGAAAAGTATAAGACAACAAAGAAATTAGTTTGATACGACTATGGAAAAACTTTAAACAAAATTCCACCAACCTAGAGAAAACAGCAATTAAGGTCCATATCCTTTACAATTGGTGCCACACATTCCACAAAATATATCTGCAGAAGATAATTAGCGGAGGGGGGAAAAATTTAATTGAACTTAACCTAGTGTTGGGAATCGGCTCAACAAGGTATATTAAAGGAATACTAGATAGGAGTTTTAAGATACCAGTAAGTAATACAACTAGCACAGACCTGTTTTGAAACCTCTACACCATTCTAATCGAACATATTTGGCAGCTCACTGTAAAAAGTAGCCATTTTTGGCTGGTATGCATAGTGCCACCGTCACGGGAAATCCCCTATTTATACTATATTCAGTGATGTGAATAACCATTATGTCAGATCACACAGTCGATGTTTAAGCTCTAGTACTAATCTGATATTCGAAGTAACTGGCTCAAATTTTCAACACTCCAAACAGAAGCTGTGGATTTTGTTCAGTACTTTTTGGAGTGCGAACAATTAGAATGACGATTAATTCATTATGTTTTTGGCGAATCATGCTTTTGGGATATGTCTTTGACAATCTTGATCTTGTTTCTGGACAAGTTAATTCTGTCTTCAATTTTCAATGTTACGAATGTATTCAATAATTACCCAAAGCCTGATACAAACTGTCAACTTTGCAACTCGTGTACTAATACACTGTTCCAATGTGCTAATTCAACAAAACCTTTGAGGACAATGACCCTCAAACTTATATACGGTCTTGTGGTCATACACCTGAATACAAAACTTTATTAAAATGTCATAACTGTATCTAGAAATTATAGAGAGACAAGATAAACCTTTGAAGAAGTTACCTAATATATCACTCAAAGAATCGCTGGGATGGGGATAAAACAAATATGAATGCTCTAACTTATTCTGCCTGTACAAGTTCTTTCAATCTCCATAGTCAAATTGTACACCTCAGATTTAATTCGTGCATTGAACGATGTTGTGTGGTCGGCAGCATCGTTCACATATTGGCAAACATGTCCTCTAGATGTGGCATCTTTGCTGCTAAAGTGAAAGCAAATGCAACTTACAAAAAGAACCATCTTCCAATCCTTTATATAGATCAGCAATCATATTAAAAGTCTGTCGAAACTACCTACTAAAATAAAACCGTCAAAGCACATGAATCTAGACCTAAGAGATGAGTAGCAGATAAAAGAAATACCAACCACACCATGAAGAAAAAAATTCAAATTATAATTACAATACCCACGTCTACATCACATTTTAAGGGACAAATCTGCAAGACACTGGTATTCTTTAGTCTGATCTGTAATGAATTGATATAGTTCAGTTTAGTACATGCATAATTTATCTCGGTGCAGATGTCTTTATAATGCAAGTCTTAGAGTGTTGGACTTTGTTTACCGAATTCAGGACATTGGAATGGTCTTTAGAATTTATTCTATCTCACTTTCATCTGCATTTACCTAAACAATCCTATTATATGCTAAATGGGCTGATCAAATATTTCATTATCATCCCTTCCAGTATTAATAGGCAATTTTCTACACCGCTGAATGAATACAAACTTTCTCCAAGTCTATGGCATGTATCTGTAGAGAATCTGAATATTAATCAGTGATAATGAGCCGGCGTTATCTTGTTCCATGTTCAATATTTGGTGGGAAGGAGGTATATTATTGCCAACACCAACAACTCTGATAAACTAAAATCAGTCTGTGAATTCAGTCATTTTAATTAAAGCTCTCTTGAAGAAGTGTTCTTTTGAAATCTGACAGAAAATCAAATAAATGTACCACAAGATTTTATTGTCTGTTTATTTTCAAATTCAGTATTACCTAATTATTTCGTGCTGAAGATCCACTAACAGTAAAAAAGGACAGTAACTCTTATTCAGCTAAATTTGGGGATCATGTATAAATAAATTTTATACAAATTTTAGCTGTATGATAATTGCACACAGAGACTTTCAGTGTAACTTGAAAGGTGTTAAGCATCATGCATACAGCCAGTTAATTTAAACATGCCAACAAAGTCTGATTTAGACCGAATTAATGGATTATAACTATTATATACAACATATAGTACACAATTTCCCAAACAATGCATCTGGATTAAAGGATGTCTGTTTTGTGTCTGATATGACCTCTACTCTATACCATGCTTTGAATGGCATGCAGTGAAGAAGCCACTTTCACCCGACTGGTAGCACAGGTTAATGGAGCACCTTTGCTGGTGAAAACAAGTGTATTTATTGTAAGCAAACACTAATGAATTAAAGCTTAATTGCTGATTATAGGTTTCGTTTCTATGAAAATCTCCAGTTAGCAATACAACTTCATTAAACAACCTGCAGGACTTGAAATTTGTACATAAAGTCATTTCTGATTTGCAACATAAAACAGCTAAACACTAAACAATCTCATGGTGGTTCAACAAGCGAGCATAGACCACAAAGCAATTAGAAAGACTTTTTTACAGAATATCTCATGGAAAAGATTGTGAAAGAAAGGAACGATTCTACCAAGAAAATAGGGGACCAAAAGCAAGACATGAAATGGTATGAAATCAGCAACACGGACATATGGGAATCTCTAGGGATATACTTCGCCATTTGTGTGTGGATACTGACTGTTTTGAGAGACTACACTCTCAACATTGTAATTAGAGTGTGGATTTCATTTATGTTTTTATATGGACGTATGTAAATATTGGATTTTTGTGGGATTCAATACAGTTTACATGACTGGGATTTCTTTTATGATGGGATGCACGATTACAAAAAGTGGAAATAAATGAATAACAGACACTACACAAGGTAACCTTTTTGATGTCACTGAAATCCACTAAAAACTAACGAAATAATGAAATTAAATGTAACCATATTTTTTATTGTCAGTTTCTTTTCTCCTTAATGGTCTAGTATTCAATCTAGCAATCAGCAGATTCAGTAGTCTCAGTACCTGATATGATAGCACTCAGCAGTAGTGAAACTGCACAACAGCTTTAGTAGATAAAGGGTTAAAATTGGTCCCCAGAATACAATGAGTCAATTGCAACAACATGTACAAAGCTGACACTGAGGTCCCACAAACACTGCTAACGGATCCCCAGAATACAGTGACTCAATTGCACCAAAACCTGATCACCATCAACATGGATAAAGGAAAGTATTAGTGGTGAAAGCACAAAAGGCCTTTAATGTCTCAGCCACATACAAGATAAACCTGTACTACTCACCAACATAACCAGATATAAATTTGTTTCAAGCCCATCTTTGTTGAACCCAGTTTCACATCAATCTTGGGTCTGACTTGTTGGTAACAGGTGCTAATGCGAACTGAATTTAAGATTACTGACTAGTTCGTGAGTGGCGACAATTTTTCTTTGGAGGTCAAATTTTACTCAATATGTATAAAATGAAAAGCATGAAAAGTTCAGTTGTATGAATAGTGTCCAATTGTCAAAGGTGATTTAGGAAGCAAAGCAAGCAAAATTAAATTTCAACTCTTTTTTGGACAGTTTCCTTTGTGAAGCATGACAGCAACAGGACGGAGTGAGGAGAAGGAGGATTTGATTCTGGAAACATATGGCAAACACCTTATTGGCTCATGATGTGATTTCTGTGTGTACGATATGGAGATCGCCATTATGTTCTAATATTTGATACACTGAATTGAACCGTTTGATTAGATCATTGACCAACGCTTTTCAGTATGATTTTATTCATGTAATAGAATGCTTCACAGACAATAATGCACACGTGTTTGTTTGTAGAACAGATGCTTTGTGTTGTTTAAAAGGTTAACTAACCATTACAGACAATTAATCGTAACCTGGACATGTGGAATTTTAGTCAGGGCTTGTGATCATTTTATAGTCACCAGCCCTGGGCATTTTTCAACATTTTTATTATAAGTATCTGCTTGAACAAAAGCAATAATTTAACATTTTAGCTACTATAGCTGTTGTGCAGTTTTCCATCCCAAACACACAAAGCTGAAACAGGGGTTCTATCAACGCCTGTTATAATTTGGATCCCAAATGCCTATCATGTATGAACACATAGTTTATTTTCTTAGAATACAAAATGAAAATTGAAAAAAAGTTCAATATTGTGAAATAAATCAGTAGTGCTAAAGGTTCAAACCAATAGTATGAAAAACTGTTCAAACAGGAAAATGGGGTCCCATCACCCCAAGCACACAGCTGAAACTGGGGTCCCATAACATTGTTAAAATTGGGATCCCAAATGCATACAGTGTATGCACATGCATAAAACTGTGGTCCCCAGAACTTTGACACAGTTGCACAAAATCCCAATCACCACGAACATGGATAAAACACATTAGTTGTATTAAAAGGACACAAGGCCTAAAATTACTCTTGGGTTTTTGTCTTTTGTGACATCCAAGATAAATTCAAATTTACAACCTCATGATTGGATATATATATATATATATATATATATATATATATATATATATATATATATATATATATATATATATATATATATATATATATAATTTTTCAAACCCATCTTGATCCAGTCGCGTTTAACACCGATACCGGTCCTATTTTTTGGGTGACAGGTTTATCTTGCCAACCTAAAACAAAATAAAGATCCAATTAAAAGTCATACTGGACATCAGTCTTCTAATGGTCAGAATCCAGAATTATGTGCTTAATAGACTAGTCTTTATTTCTACAAATTTCATAATTGGTATCTATATCACTCATTGGCTACTGATTTTAACCCATCACCTCCATTTAAATGAGAATTCTTAGCAAATGTTCCTGATAACAGTACATTAGGAGGAATATGTGCATGTTGTCAAGTAGTTACAAAATATCAGGTGTTCTATTTATACCATACTGCAGTGTGTAAATTTGGTACATGTTGTTGTTGTTGTTGTTGTTGTAAGGTTTAACGTCATTTTTCAGCACAGAATAGGCCATACATGGCGACCAGTATTAATGGTGGAGGAAGAACCCAGGAAAACCATAAAAAGAATCACCGACCCATGAGAAGATACTGGCAAGCTTTTGCACATACTCACTTTGGCCGAATCTGAGACTCAGACACATGCAGACAGAGGTGAGAGGGCAGTGATCCACAATGGACAGCGCTTTAGTCCACTCTGTCACTCGGTGACCCTTTGGTACATGTAGATTTCCTGCCTACAAAGCCATAAATATGAGGTAACTGGTTAATTATGAATAGTATACTGCTTTTTCTACTGTTATGAGTATATGGTCGTAAACTAAATGATACAAAGTAGCGAAGAGCAACAAGTGTTTGTGTGTGATTTGGTTTTTAAATTAGCTTTAACAGTTTTTCTGCTACAATTACTACAGTGTGCAGTTAATAGTGATGTCTAGCAGTAGGGAATCATGCTGCAGACATGTGCATCATGTCCCATCTAGTTAAATTATCCTCATATTGAGCCGACCAGTCCTAAGACTAGATCCTAACTAAGTCCTAACTCTAACTTCTTAATGATGAGCGCATAGTAAAATGCAAAGCAGAAAGTTGTTTCAAATTTACCTCATAGTTCAATTCCCTAGATTACAAAGTGAAATTATAAAAAATGAAAATAAAATTAACAATATTGTGCATTAAATCCTGAATAGTACCTCAAACAAATTCATTGTATGAAGTTCCGATTGAACTACAAATAAATTCCAATACTGAATGTGCTGATGTGCCGAATCAGAGGAAACATGGATTATGGCTTGGAGTGTAGGGATGTGTTAATAGTCTTTAAATGTTTCACAGTAATATAATCCAAAATGTTCTTCTCTTAATTCACTACAACTACGAACTACGAATTATTGTTAAAGTTCAAGAATATTAATGAGCATTGATTCCAGTGAATAAATCCAACCAAATTAAAAATTGAACACAGCAATAAGACTGATTCTGCTGAGTTAGCTGTTCATGCAAACATGAGCCACTTTTCATGTAAATAACGTGCTTTAAAAACTAAGACAATAGTACAGCCAGGATGTTGGCCAGTGTCCTTTGGAAAAAACATTTAAAGTTGTCTACGAGTCTATGAATTAATATATAATCATTAGGAAAAGCAAACAAATATGCATAATACTGCATGTAATTTCAGAAGACATCCTTAATAGGGGACTGACCAGTATTTTGTCCATTTAAAGTATATTAAACTCCAATTCAACATCATTTTCAGGCTCAAATGGTACATCATTGATCACTTTTCTAGCTCCAACAATCTTAAATACTTCAAAACTTAAAAAAGTCACAGTCAATAGCCACTTTTTTCCCCAATGAAGATGAAGCATGCCATGAATTAACCATTTGCTGTTTTCTAGGGAGCCTGTATTTAAACACGCATTTGTAAAACGTCTTTGATGAACACAATCTCAAAATTATAAGATTGAGTGTTCCAAGGCCGATTGTGCAATCAAAATTAGTTTAAGAACCATTTCTGTCAAGCCACGTACCAGGATATGTAAACAGTTGCCTAGCTAAAAAAAGCATCATGACAAAAACCGCAAGACTTCTACTGCTAGCATCACTCATGATAAGCACTCTATAATGTGCAAATTACATAAACTACTGTATATACTTGTGTATAAGTAGAATAAGTTTGGAAACAATAAACGTTTGGAATGGTGTGGGCAGCTCAAAACCTCAAACAATTACCAAAGTATAAATCTGAAAATGTTACTTTTTGGGGTTGGCTACCGTAAATCTTGACATATGAAAAGATAAGTATTTCTTTTCTGTATCCCAAGACTCAAATAAAGAACAATATCTTAAGTGTCCCAACAGTTATAGACACAACAAATGTCATGATAAAATGGTCATAATTAACATAGGTCTAACTGCAGTAACCAGATCTCTTAATAAGCACATCGATAAACTGTTATTAACTCTTATGATTGTTTTTTGTTGTTTTTTGGAATGTGCAAATTTTCTGACCTCACCAGCAGCAGAGAGGGTGAATCCTACAACGTTTTTAGACAAAATTTGATTGAAATCTTAAAACGAGCCGTCCTATAATCTCATTTTAACCAAAAAAAGGGCGAACCCTACAACGTTTTGAAACAAAATTCGATTGAAATCTTAATGAGCCTTCCCTACGAAATCTCATTTTAACTAAAAAAATGAAAACGAAGATTTTTACGATTTTTTAATTAATTTTGGTCGCAACTTGTTGTCATCCACCCTCTCTGCTGCTATGGGTTAACAAAAAATAATAAATGATTTGATCCAGTCTTTATGATGGAAGTCTTTAGGACGAAAATCATTTATGATCTCACAAACAAACTAATCACTAACACCTCCTCTTGTAGATCAATTAGATTATTGGACTGATCTGTGAGTTTGAAATTAATTCTGGTTAACGAATTATTATGGCATCGCATGTAGACAGGATTAATTGGGTTTTCAATAATTAGGTATCCTGGAGGAGCTGTTGGTGCAAACGAATAAAGAATATATCCTTGCTCAATGATAACTGCGAATATGCGGTTGATGCAATATGAAATTGAAGTAAGTAATTCTGCAGTTTGCGTTGGCTGCATGATGATATCCTTTTTGCTATCCCGGTTGATATACCCCCGATTGTAGCCAACGCAGAAATGCAAATTGGAACTACGACCGGGGCAATCATTGTAACCGATGCAAGTATTATTCCGGCGCCAGTGAGAATGCTTGACACCGAGTACATAATAACATCAATTGCGGTGATTCCTCGTCGGTATTTTTTTATTTTTATTTGATACTCCTCGGCGAGGGTTTTGAGTCTAGTCTGAAATTCTCTGACCTGATCATAGCGACATTGCGTTGATGAAATCATTGTTATTTTAAAAAAGCTAGCGTTTTCAATTGTGAAATCCTTTCAATTTAGTTATTTACTTAAATCCGCTACGAATTCAACATACCAGGTTACTGAAACCCCAATCAAATTTTTATCAGTAGCTGTGATTGTGAACTTTTCAGTTGTATTCTTGTCGATGATCGTTGAAATCGTATTATTGACCCCGGATGAACTGGACGATGAAATATTAAATTGACTCAATGGTGTCACTAGTGTTAATCGATAAATACCCTTAACGGTTGCAGTGATATCTAATTTGTTGTTTGCAGGTGTCCACTCAAATGATCCGTGTTGGATTGTATATACTACGTTGTTGGTTTTCTCATGAGGAATTTTTGTTTTTTCAATGATTGTTATCATCCTCGAAAAATCACCTTTGACGGCTTCGATGAAGTTTTTCGTCTCATCGATGGATTTTTTAATATCAGGGAGTTTTATTTCTATTTTATCCAACTGGGTTCCAATAAATTTATCAATGATATTTCTACGAAAAACTGAAAACTGTTTTCCGTTTTCTTCAATTTTAGATTCAAGTGTTGTTAGTACAAACAGAGAATTGTTTAACTCATCGTTGATAGTTTTTAATCGATCTGTAATCGTCGAAACGATTACACCCGGTTTGAGTTTACCCTGATCGGAAAATAACGCAACGGTGTTCTCGATTGCGTTTTGTTGTTTAACCAAAATATCATCCAGAGAAATATTACTGGTTTTCAATTTACCCTGTTTGTCTTGAAATACAACTATTTCATTAGGATCAACATTTGTTAAGTTCAACGTCTCAGCTATTTCATCTTTGATTAGTTTTTTTACATCCTTGACAGAATCAGGTGGTGCAGTGCCATCGGGTTTGGGTTTCAAAGATCTCCCCCAAATATCAATCATGTTATTGTAAAACTCTTTCTCTCTTTAAAATCGTTTCGATTTCCAGCGATTACTAGTGTATTCATTCACGACAACATGTGGTGGTTTTCCGCTTGGGTTACTCAAGGAGTTAGAAATAGCGTTAAGGACATTTAATACTTCGCTGCCACATATTGGTGGGTCATTCATTTGTTGTGTTGGTAGCGTAGAATACCAAGTCTTCATTGGAAG
Source organism: Unio pictorum (assembly GCA_030141615.1). Taxonomy (NCBI): domain Eukaryota; kingdom Metazoa; phylum Mollusca; class Bivalvia; order Unionida; family Unionidae; genus Unio; species Unio pictorum. The sequence continues at coordinate 4,868,173 of JARLTB010000063.1, read as the reverse complement.
GGTTTTTATATAACGCAAAAACTCTTTTGGTGGGGCTAATCCATATGAATCAAAATAGACAATCCCACGTGGATCAATAGCGTATGTAACCCAGTGAGTTCCGGGTCCGGTGCTGTTATCTAAATTAATGATTCCGGTTTCAACGCTGTTTGGTTGATGTGGTAATTGATCTTTCATAAAGACACCTCTGAAGTTTTTAATCGCTAGTTTTTTAGCAGCATCCATTAAATCAAAATTGGACATTGGAACCATAGGTTCGGAAATCGAAGATTTCTGAATTAATAAATCGTTCCTGGTAGTCTTAGACCCTTTCCGCTGTACCACGAATACGGGGTTCCTGGTAGTCTTAGACCCAATCCGTGAACGGATCGTCCCTTTTTTTTATATCCTTTCCCAGTTGCCTTCTTTAGTGCCATTCCTGCTGCAGTACCAACGGCTCCTAACGCTGCCGCTTTAGCCACCGCTGGGGCAGCCGCTGCAATCAATGCTGGTATCGCAGCTAACAACGGGAATATACCGCCTGTTTTAATCATATTTTTGATAGCAGCCGCAGAGAGAGTAATCTGAACACCTTTTTTGGCTGCAAGTGCATCATTGAAATGTTTCACCTGACGAGTTGTCAGCGATAGTTTATTTGCACCACCAGTCATTTGGTTGGGTTTCAACGTGATTGTGGTTCCACATCGCTTAGCTGATTCCGATTGCAATTTTTTTAATTGACCGGGAGTTAACGCAACACTAATAACACTATATGACATTATACATAATAGATTGATTCTAAATCGAGAAAATCGTTTACGATTTCAATTACATGTTTTTGAAAATCAAAGATTTTCTACTGGGGCATCTACCACTCTCATTCTTCCTCCAACACCTTCGAGTAGCATTGATTTATCACTGAGAATAACAGCAACCGCTCTATAATCAGCAATAGTACCACGAAGCACATTAGCTCTAAAGTGTATATCAACGACAGATTGTCTCATCAAATCGAGATGTTCCAGTGAGAAGTAATAGATCGGATACAGATTTTTAAAGTCGTATTGTGATATTTGCAAACCAGTATCCACATTTTGGTCGCGTGCCATAAATGACAACAGACGATGATAAACTCGTGCGATATGATTTTCTGTGTAATTAAGTTGTATATCCTCGGATGGTTCCTGTTGGCCGTTTATTCTCAGTGAGACGTCTTTCACACCTAATTGATCAAATATCATATGACTGAAGAGTTGATTGCCAACTCGTGAGTTATCCTGTAACGCAATAAATATATGACGTGGCGCAGAAACACCTTGTTTTGATGCTAGATTCCACGTGAATAACCCGTTGATATTTGATTGCTTCACATCTGTACTCACTGATAACCAACTCAACAACGACTTTCCTCCTTGGTCCATAAATGATAGCAATCGTTCTTCTGCGGTGATTGCTGGAGTCAACACTGGCATCCACAATGATATTTTTGTTAAATTGACTTTACCGGCATCAGTATTTGGATTTGCATTGTCTGCTGGAATCCTCCAGATTGCGTCATTATCATCACTCTTTCGTACAAGCGATACTGTATGCTTCGCTCCATAGATAACTTTTCTGACGTTTCTACAGAATCCAAATATATGATGCAGTGGAATCGCGCATGAAAATGATTTACGCCCTACTCCCAACATTGAGTTTCGTGTTGCAGCTCCTAGATTGAAATTAGCATCGTTGTTTATAATCATATCCTCGGCATCAGCATCACTATTATCACGTTTTTTTGGTCGTCTTACAACAAATGGATTTCCTCCAGCGGTATTCTTACCATCTTTTGCAAACATCATAGAGGGTCCTGCTGATCTTGAATAATCATCAGAATATCTCGCTAACCCGATTATTGTTGTAGCCACATCAACATCGCGATCTATCGACTCGATTTCTTTTCCATCAATGAGATATCTAGCACTCTCAAATAGCGCCATGATACCATTATTGACAAAACCGACTTGAGTACCAGCTGGATACGGTGCTGGTACAGCAGGAGTATCAGCAGCTGTTACAAGTTCTCCTTCTACTTCAATAAACGCTTCACAGGGTAGAAAGTATTTACTGGTATCATGGACTTGAAGATCAATTCTTGCTCGACTATTTGAGTCTATGGCATGATAGGCGTAATATTGATAATCGCGTACAGAATCATCCTTGCCAACTGGGGCGTCTATATCAAATGCTGGATCACGTGACTGTTTGAACATTTTATTCTATTTATCAGAGTCTAAATCGCGATTTCCCATTTCATCGTCGTAGTTTTTTAAAGCCACTTCCTGCTATCATGTTTGCAATATTGCTTTGGTCTGGGGTTAAAACCATCGACGCTAATTTTTCATCTACTGCGTTATTTATAATTCTACTAACACTTGCAGGCATTTCCGCTGTAGACGGTAACGGTTTTGAAAATCCTTTGGATTTCATCCGTGATTTCACTAATGATGTTAATTTATTCTTCGCAGTTGAAAACGCTTTTCCGGCAAGATCTCCAACAGCACCAATACCCTTATCACGAATAACATCAATTGCTTTCATTCCTAATTGTTTAGCCAACGGCATCACTTTTGGAGCCATTCTCGCAAATAACCCTGCAATGGTATTGCCTAAACCATCTCCGTAGTATGCTCTATAAACCGGAAACCGTGAATTAACTACGTAGACGGGGGTTGGTTTATCATGATTGTAGTGTATGATCATTATTTGAAATCAGAAACAATTTTTCAATTGGAAACGCTAGCGTTTTTATTCACTCTCGGTGATTAATCACTGTGATAATCCTCCACTAACTCGCCAATGAAATCTCGATATGTGCTGATATCTATGATACCACCCTGAAATAATCGTCTACAGATATCAGCTGCTTCATTAATTATTTCCGGTGAGTTATTTCCAGCTCGGAATCCTCCTACAAGAACTTCTAATCGTGATATATCACTGAGAACACTACCAGGACATGAAATCCAAGGATTTTCCCTCGAAGAGTTTTCAACTAAACCACTGCCTGTTTTTGAAAATCCTTTGGTTTTATCAGTGATACCGGTTGCACCTTTTTCATGATCAGCTTCTCTCGTTATTTTCATCTGTTGGGGGGATTGTGTTATATCAATAAATTTTGATTGTTCTGGTAGTCTAAGAAATCCGGTATCCGATTGCTCCCCCCTATAGATGATTCAGCTTTTTTTATTGCTGCCATATATTCCTGAAATGTTTTATCATCTCCTTTTGCTTGAGAGGAACCTGATAGTATACGATATAACCCCTTATACCAATCTTTTTTAGGAGGGAGATTATAATCACCGTGGATATATTTCTTCTCTGATGAAAACTCCTAGTGACAAATTCGGCTAATTCTTCCATAGAATCAAATTTTTTATTTCTCAATTCATCTAATTTACCGGGAAGAAGTTTTTCATTGAATGCAACTCGTCCACTAGTAGTATCCTCCCCTTTTTCTTGAAATTCGGGTAGGGAGATATCTTCTTGAAGTTCTCGTTGTTGTTCTGAAGCGGTTGATATATCCTGAGGAAGTGTTTTCAATGATTTTTTTGTTTGTTTAGTTCTTTTTGCTATTTTTTCTAACACAGGAAGAAAAGACTCTTCTTGTTTTTTTCCTTCTTCAGAGATTGTTGACACTATCTGTTTCGTTGCTGTGGTTACCGGTTTAAACAATTCTTCAGATCCCAAAGCAAAATCAGTCTGAAAACTCTGTCGTTGTTGTAGTTTATTCCGTACAGAGTCACGAATTGGTACAAATCTCTTAATTGCATCTAATCGTTCACGAGCCAATCGGGTTGTTAATGCTTCATTGACCATTATTTGAAATCAGAAACAATTTTTCAATTGTAAAACAATTTTTCAATCCCGACCTAACACCATCGGATGGTCATGGAAGTATTATTTCATCGTGAGACAGCTTCGTTCATCGATGGCGAAACTATCAAAATTGTATATATAAAAAAATAATACTGATAGTTTCGCCATTCTATTTTTGATCAATCCGACATATCGTCCATCGATTTTTGACATCCCTTGAGGGTCGGCTAAAAAAAATGATTAATGGTCGGGCAATCAAATAATGATAAATGGTCGGTCAATCAAATAATGATAAATGGTCAATCAAAATTGTTCATTTTCTTGAATTAACGCCCGTAGGTGTCTAACTTTAGAGTTGACTTCTTTTTTCAATTCGTATTCGTACCCCAATTCTTTTCGTATTCGTTCTACGATGGTATACAACGGAGCGAACACACTTACGTCACTGGAAAATGCGAGAGAGTCCTTAATAGAATTCTGAATTCTTTTGATGAGTGCATATTTCTTTGGCAGCATGTATTTATTGTTGTTAACTCCGTATTCTATATCCTGAAAATCAGACATGATTTGATCAGAATTTAACCCATCTGATAGTTCAATATCCCAACTTTTCAATTTTGAAATCTCGGATAAAATGCTATTCATGTTTTCAGAATTCATTATTCTATAATAATGATATATTTCTAAATGAAAAATATGACGTATTAGACATAACTAAATCGAATTTTCTGTCCCGTCCCCTTTGAAATAGCCGATCGACAAACCCCCTCTGCAACATATCGTACAGAGGGTCTACAAATATTGAAATACTTGCCGGCTTCATATATTGATTTAAATACTTTTTCTTCGTTAGTTATTGTATTCAAAGATTTCACAGGTCTCGCTTTTTTCGAGTATTTCCCAGTCCCCCCTCGTTTGGTATTTTCACTATGTGTAACAGCCTGCAGATTTGATAAAGAATTGTTCTTCGGATTAGAATCAATATGATCAATAACAAAACCATCTTTGATCAATCCATGGAAACACTCGTACACGAAACGATGATTGTAATATTTCTTCTTTCCAACAGTAAAGAACAAATACCCCATACCATTATCCCACCCAACTGGGTTCTTCAGTCTACGGTTTCTTACAACACCATCACTGGATGCTTCATAATTTGTACTCACAGGGTGCTGTCTGAATTCTTGGGTCATTCTTATACTATACTATTTGTCTAATTCAATGACTGATCCATTTGCAGTGATTCATTATGCATAAATCTTTCATTTAGACACTTGTTTTTAGTATAGCATGAAAGAGTTCAAGAGATTGACTTCGAAAAATGCTGAATTCAATGCTGATAAGGAGTTTAAGAGATTATTGAAAATCAGTCCTAGATTTAATCTCGATAAACCAAAAAAACGTAACAAACGTCCAAGAGACGGAAACATGAAAGAGTTTAAGAGATTATTGAAAATCAGTCCTAGATTTAATCTCGATAAACCAAAAAAACGTAACAAACGTCCAAGAGACGGAAACATGAAAGAGTTTAAGAGATTATTGAAAATCAGTCCTAGATTTAATCTCGATAAACCAAAAAAACGTAACAAACGTCCAAGAGACGGAAACATGAAAGAGTTTAAGAGATTATTGAAAATCAGTCCTAGATTTAATCTCGATAAACCAAAAAAACGTAACAAAATCAATCTCGATAAACCAAAAAAAACGTCCAAGAAATTATCCTGGAAAGATGCTCAATTCAATCTTGATATAGTTTCTAATACACCAAAGAATACAATTCTTGATAAAGCCATGATTAGTAAAATCAGAGACTGTTTTAATGAATTCAAGCGTGATGGAGCATCCTATTGTTGGTCAACATTTCGAATTGATGGTGTTGTTGATGCTACCATGAATGATGAAAAAGCAGCAGTGATAATTTCACGTGTTGGGGAAAAACGGTATTTTTTCCGAATCAAATTCATTATTGAAGTCGATGGCAAATGGATTATTAGGGATAAATTTGAACCAATCCTCAAGAATAAAAAAGCTGTCATTGTGAGTAGAGATTCCAAACCAGGGATTCTAACCGGCATTGACAAACCATACTACGAAAGATCTTATCCCGTAACAGCAATGGTTTATGGGATATATCCGTTAAATGATAAACCCGATATCGCAAAACTAGCTCCTATGAAATATTCGTCAGGGCTTAATTGTGTAGCAACACGGGTAATGGAGCACTTCACAAATGCATCCCGAGGAAATAAACTAACTGATCTGCGACGTAGGAAAATAACCGAATGGGAACTGACAGTGAAACAGCATGGTGCAAAGATTTCTGATATAGCTAAGTTAGAAACATCATTAAGATTTCCAATAACCGTTATGACGATAACCGGAGAGGTTTTATACGAACCGAAATATAACAAAAATGGAGCACCAATACAGATTATTGATCATAACAAACACGCGTGGACACCTGCGGTAACAGTATTTCCACGAGAACGAACCGTGAAATATATCCCCCCGGAATTTTCCGGGGATGTTTTCTATGAAGAGAGATTATTTGATGCTATTAATGCGTTGTGTAAGGATGATCCTGTGTCAGTGTGGTTACTTAGAAGTGATGAAGATCCCGAAATAGGATTCGATCAATTTGTAAAACCAAATGGTGAATTATATCGCGTTGAAGAATTAGATAATAGAATGAGAAAAATCGCTAGTGATTTTTCACCGGAAAGTTTCCATGAAAAACTACTCACGGATAGTTTTACTATTCCATCAGTGGTAGCTCACTTCGCAAGAGAAAAAAACTCATGGCGTCCAACACGAAGTGATTTTCTCGAGGATGTTAAATTGAGTTGCGTCGAATATTCCCATGGAGGACTGTGGAATACGAAATACTCACGTGATGGTATGATTTCAATTGATATATCCGCGTGTTATCCCGGAAGTTTTCTCGGATATGGGGAATGCGCTGAGTACTTCAAACGATTTGGACACCCAACACATGAAATGACTCGTGTTGCGATTAATGGACCATTACCTGATTTTGATTTAACCGGATTCGCTCGTGTGATATCATTCGAATTAGCTACAGGGTTACATCCGTGTAGTTATGTTTGGCTCGGTAGACACCTATCTGAAAAGGCCTGGATGCCAATAGTGCTATTGAGATATATGATTGATTGTGGTATGCTAATATCGTTGATTGTTTCCGAGGCTATTATATGCTATCGAGCTCAGAAAGAAGTTTGGCTACCACAACCCGATCTAGATCGTATAATCAGCGAACTACGAAAACAATTCCCTGATTTCAATGAAGAACAAATCATGAATCGGTCTAAGAAGTTATTTGAAATTAAAAAAGAACAAGCAAAGGATCTCGGACGAAGAATAATCGGTAAATTTACCCAGGGTGGACGATACGACAACGCAAAATACTCTTCGCGGTTGATCATAGATGTCGCTGAATACGATTTTATTGTAGCGGATTTAATGAAGCAGGGAAAACTTGTATCCCGTAAGGATGCTTTTCTATCCAATGGTGAGAAATTAGGTACGGTTGTTACCTACTGTGATGGATATAATTCCCAGTACACACATTTGAGAAGTTCAATGCTAGCCTATGCTTCTATTAATCTATTTTCGATGATAAATAGATTTCCTAATACCGCGGTTAGAGTAGCCACTGATTCGATGTATATACACAATAAATACAAATCAGATGTAGCTAAATTCACAGATCCCGAAGAAAATTGGGGGCGTTGGCGATTTAAAAAGGAGATGCTACATGAGTATTGTGAATCCGCAGACGTTGCCATGGATGATAAATATCTTTGTTGTAACCGTATTGAATTTCAATCAGAATTTTCTAATGCACCACCGGTATCTGATCCAATCTGTAGATATAAAACAGTTTATTTAAACGGTTGTGGTGGGTCAGGAAAGACAACTCGTGCAATTGAATTATATCGTCGTGGAAACGCTAGCGTTTCTAACATGATTGTGCTAACACCGACTCACAGACTCGCCAGAGAGATGATACAGCGAGGGGTAAATGCCTGTACTTACCATAGTTTCTTTCGATGGAAGGGTGACAAATGGACTCCTGAGCGTATGGGTGATAAATTCATTCCTGAAATCATAATTTGGGATGAAATATGCACAGTGTCATTAGATGTATTACAAACATTTCTTGAGTGGTTGTTAAACAAAAACACAAAAGTCGTCATGTGCGGTGATCACGGCCAACCACCACCATTTGTCGGTGCATCTCCACATGAATGGCTAAGGGGTTTTGTAGACTACTATGAAGAAATCACCACTGATTATAGATCAATTGATGAACGATTACGAGAATTCAAATCGCTAATTAGATTACAACCGGATAGAATCCAATGCGAAATAGCGCGTGAAGTGATTTCAGAAACTCAAATAAACGATTTCTGGGAAACATGGAGACCAAATGATTTGATAATTGCAAGTAGAAAAATAGTCAGGGATACACTTCAGATGAAGTTATTTGAATTGCATAAAGAAAAATTTGCAACGCTTCCAGTACCCCTTTGTTATAGGCCATCGGATACACGAAAACAGAATATTGAAGTTGATATTCCAGGACAGAGTGAAAAACAAATTCTCGTATTAAATGATATTGTGCTGGTTGATATCAATGTCGTTGAAGATGCATTGCGTGCTAATAAATCCCCGTGGACTCTAGGATACGCAGCAACAATACACTCTTCACAGGGATTGACTATATCGGATACAATTGTTTGGATGGTGGATAATCACATCGAATGGTCGAATTTAGTCTATCTCGCAGTATCCAGAGTACGAAGAATAAATCAACTTCGAAGAGTTGTTTTCGATGATAATGACACCACAATAAATGATATTGATGTTAGCATCATTAATAAAAAACTCTCCGGTTACAAACAACAGGACAAAAAAAAACAACGAGAATTTGATATTGATGCTAAATTAATAATTACGCTGAAGCAACAACAGAATAATCACTGCGCGAGTTGCAATTGTATAATGCGTTGGCAGTATTCGGATAAGGATCCTCGCCAATTCACCGTAGACAGAAAAAATAACAGTCTCGGTCATGTCAGAAATAATGTGATGTTGACTTGTCTTGAGTGCAATAGACGCAACGGTGCTAGTTAAGACCATGCGGTGGTAATTGAGTATCCTCGGGAATCACTTGTAATTGTTGTAGAGTGAATCCTCGCTGAGGGGCAGTTGAATCCAGTTTATAGACTGGAGGTCTACCAGTTGATCGTGTTATACTAGATATCTTATGCGTAGTGACGCTCCAAATAGGATCAGTAGCCCTTTTTCTACCCCCTTCAAGCTCTCCTGGTTCGTATAAGTACCTCACAATGACATTACTACCAAGAATTGGTTCTTTGAAATCTTTTTGTGGTTGTACGGGTATTGACTTCTTTTTAATCGCGTTGATAGGTTTCATGTTGATTGTTCTAGTAATCTCGTTATTCAGTGCAGTAATCACAGATGGTAATCTTTTAACCCATTCACGGGATCGCTTTTCTTGAATGAATTCTTTTGCGTATTGATATCCAAATAACCGCTCAGCAATCGTCCGATTAAATCGTTCTACAATGGCCTGATCGCGATGTAGCGCAGTATGCCCTCGTCGTATGGTGACATTATGATGTTTCATTGTAGATAACAATGCACCCTGAAATTCCTTGCCAGGATCAACCTGCAATAGATTTGGCCAGTGCAGAGGACCTCGTCGATAAATCCTTTCAAATGCAGAAGCGACTTCAGTGGCTGATTTTGTTTTTAACGGTTCTGCTTCTTTGTATCGACTTGCAATATCAACTACGGTTAATGCGTATTTGTAACCACGATCATGTGGCAAAAATAATATATCAGCCTGATGAACTTCATTAGGAGCAGTCACATCAAAATGCGAGAATTGAATTTGTTTAGGCGGTGGTAGATAAATTTGCCATAGTGCCTGTTTGGATAACCAATCCGCCGCAGTGGTTTTTTTCACTTTTGCAGCGCTAGCGAGTTTATGGACTGCTGATTTACCCCTCCAGTATCCTCTTGGGGAATAATAAATTGATTCCATATTATTAATTACCGGCACCTAACATCAATTTGCTTTTCATAGCCGATTTTATCAAAAATGAAGCCAATTTTTCTTTGAAGGAGTTATCAGGAATAGCATTTAACGCATGAATTAATTTCACATCTGCTAGATGCCTGTGTTGCAGATTGCTGCTTTTATAAGCAACATCATGAAGGTGACAGGCCTTATCAATGGCGTTTATTGGTTCTTCACCGGGGTTGGGTTGATTTTGATTATTGAGTCTGATATCAAGTCTGGTTCCCGGTCCACAGTAGCTATATCCGGGAAGGTGCTTTTCTCCCGGGTACTTTGCCCATGGGGTTCCAGGGAGCTTTGCCAATTTGGCTGCGATATCACCTCCTCGTTTTTTTTTAAATCAGATTTCATAGACACAAATCTAAATTTCTTTGTACCACATTGCATGCATTTACCAGAAAGCGCTGATCGGTTATTTTTAGTTGTAACTGTCGTCACATCATCTGTGCCAGTACGCGTTTTGCACTTCACACAATATAGATCCATAATTTATGTATAGAAATATGGATATAATTGATTTTTCAGCGACTAAAACAAGAGAACCAATTAAGCATCATGCAGCGCTACCAAACTCTATCCGGATGATTATAATCGGGCCATCTGGATCCGGTAAAACGCAATTGTTGCTCAATTTAATAATGAGATGGATGAAGTGGGATAAGTTGTATTTAATTGCTCCTAGCGTAGATGATCAACGATGTTATGAAGTGCTAAAAGATTTTAACGAGAATGCATCAGAAATTAGCGGTGAGAACGCCATTGATTTTATAACCGATATCGATGAAGCACCGAGTATTGATGATATTGATGGAGATATTAACAATTTAGTCGTATACGACGATATAATGTTGGATAAACAAAAAAATCCTGCTAGGATCTTTTCCCGGGGGCGTCACAAAAACACTGACGTGATATATGTCACTCAACGCTACACTCAGGTTCCAAAAGTCATCAGAGATAACTGCAATATTCTTGCTGTATTCAACGGCGTTGATACACATACGCTACGAAATATTTGGCAGACATGGTGTTCTGATATGGACTTCAATCAATTTCGAGATTTCTTTAGTCATGCTCAGTCGACTCCGCACGGATTCGCAACAATAAATTTGCATGATCCTCGGACACGATATCGTATCGGACTGGATCAAATATTCGGTTAAAATCATTTATTATTTTTTGTTAACCCATAGCAGCAGAGAGGGTGGATGACAACAAGTTGCGACCAAAATTAATTAAAAAATCGTAAAAATCTTCGTTTTCATTTTTTTAGTTAAAATGAGATTTCGTAGGGAAGGCTCATTAAGATTTCAATCGAATTTTGTTTCAAAACGTTGTAGGGTTCGCCCTTTTTTTGGTTAAAATGAGATTATAGGACGGCTCGTTTTAAGATTTCAATCAAATTTTGTCTAAAAACGTTGTAGGATTCACCCTCTCTGCTGCTTCACCAGTTTGAAATAAATTAAGGGCAAATAAAGACTTCATAATTCTCAAGCTGGTTTGAGCTAACCCAGGAGATCTAGCTGTACCATAATGGATACAAAATTTACACAGTGAAAATCGTGCTTAGCCTCACTAAAATTGTTAATTAGGAATTTATCGTGCTTGTAGTTTTTTATAGTGTATGCAAATCACGTGAGCAGTCAACAACATATCGCATGGAGACTTAAGGTATTAACATTCATCATTTACTGATTCAAATTTAGCCTACATGTATCAATATATCTTAATATAGGCTTATTATTTTGTTGATATCATGTGATTTCACGTAGATGATAATGGAGTTTTCGTAAATTTCCTCCACATTTATGTCATGCTTTGCTGCCAAGTATATACAATGCTTTGAGCTTGTCTAAATCCTGTCAATATACACATTATGCATAACAATGACCAAAACATGTCAAATTGCATATTAAACTTTAGTACCCATTCAAAACATCATTTTTAAAATAATGTCAGCGTACCCTTGATGCAACGTATTTGCTGCTGAATGTTCAATACAATAAGGGGATTTCTTATCTCATTCAACTTCGCATTTTGTTTATCCTATAGAAGCCCATTCATGAAATATAAAGTTCAATGTTGAATTTAATGACATTGTTTCATTCTTACCTTTCCAGTGTTGAATGAATATAATATATTGAAATTATTATTTTTTTCCAAAACAATTTTTAAAAAAAATATTGGTACATTAATAGTTATGTAATTTTAGAGACAAAACAGTATTAAATGTTTCTAGTACAGTCATAAATCATTTGTGCCAACGTAGAATAGTTTAAAACTGCATGGCTGCTTTGACCACAAATCTTTAACAAAAACATACAAAGATGTTAAGGTGAAGAAAATACTGATTCATATTAAGATTAATTATTGTTTAAATCATCATTGCTGCCACTTTCCTGAGTCCGAGTTTCCTCTGGCCCTTCAACCCCATTTTTTGATATTTGGACATTAATGTTCCGGTATACCATTTTCTGTGATTGTACATTTATTATCTCATCTCATTGATGGCTACAAAGGTGCTGTGAATAACCACTCCGAAATAGATCATGTTATAAACAACGAAAGCAAAATGTGTACCCATAAATAAAAGTGTCACAGAACAAATCCCTGCATCCATGAAAAGTTTAGTTTTGAAATCTGGAACAGTTATATGATTCTTCAAAGGTTAATCCCAGTTTTATCGTCTATAAAGTATTCCACAATTTGTTCTTAAGGGCTCCGAAACATATACCTGGAGGATGTACTGGAATGTATTTGAGTAACAATGACGTGAAAATTTAGTCAGAAACAGACTCAGATGTCAATCGCTATGATGTGCAGAATATATAACATTTTGCTTCGCTGAAGGTATCATACCTATGAAGGGTCAGAAGAAACTCAAGATTTATTAGACTTGATGCAAGCTTGATTCAATTATATTTTTCACGAATTGCCACAATGGGGCTCGATACAAAGAAAATAAGGACTATCCGTCCATGAATTAAGGGCTGGTGAGAGGGGGGGGGGGTCTAACCTGGTACAATATAACAATATAACATTTAGACACGCCCACCCCCATCCTTTGATTCATGGACGGATACTCATAATTTCCTTTGTAACGAGCCCATGTGGATTGCCATGGAGCAGGCAGTCGTGAATATTTGCGAGAAAGGTAGGCTATACACACAATGGTTCAAAAACACTTTTGGGCTGCGAATCTAACATAGCATTAGTTATGAGTCTCACGACCTCGTTTCCTCATTTTCATAAACAAACATTAGTGCAACTCTTTGAGACCTTCCACAGGCACTTGATTCTGGGCAAATTAATGTATATACTCTACATATCTTATATGGTGAGTGTATAAATTAATTTACCCAGAATCAAGTGCCTGTGAGACCCTTCCTGACATACACACTTAAACAAAATTAAGTTATGACTGTTCTCTTTGTATGACCAGCATATAATACAGCGATTATGTTGCTGTAAAAGCATTATTAATAATTATTTGACCCATCATTTTTATTATGTTTCATCATTCTTGAAACCGACGAAATACATTCAAATTCAAAAATTATCACGCAGGACAAGTTTTTGGCCGGTAAAGTATGAACCTTTCAAAATGAATATCAAAATATTAATTTCTGCCGCTTGAATATACATACGGTTGATTAGAGAATGAGTCATAGTTAGATTAGTTTTAAGAAAATGAATGCGTATAACAAAAGGCCTACCTGCACCTACCTGCACAATATATTCCGGAATTTTCTGTTGGTGCCATAGCATGGTGCCGGAAACAAAAGACACGCGCGAAGACAGGATTTCCAACATTATGGTCTGACAGCGGTTAACTTTTTTCGGTGTGAAATCATAGCAAAGTAAAAGGTGAAATTTGGGCCATTTTTAATAAATGCTTTTTATAATAAAATAGGCATATTAGATTTTATTTTTATGGTTTTAGGAATTGGAGTCTTTGGTAACTGGGATCTTTGCGTAATCAGACGCCAGTTAAAAAGGGAGTGTGTTAATTAAAGACCTCAATTTCTCGAGAACACACACACGCACACAAACACACACACACAGACATGTACATTATATATATATATATATATATATATATATATATATATATATATATATATATATATATATATATAATCAGATCAGACAAGAATTTTTTACATACTTTCTCATTATTTCATCAAAACGGAGGATATTATAATTAAAAAACATGTTGGAGGCACTTTTCGACCTTGGAAGACCTCATATAAATAGAAGACTCTTATTATAACAAATAAATAGTTTTCTTTTCATACATTGACTAGAGTTTATCCACAGAGTAGTTCAATACATGGTGCAGCAAAAAGATTTGAATAATCTAATTTTGATAGTCAATGCATAATTATTGAATTTACGAAGAAGTATGTTTGTTTGAGGACACAGAGATCGGTATTGTCTCATCATATTTTCATTATATGACCGATTCGATTTCAAACTATGACCCAAATACGTGTAACTGTTGACCTAGGTAAGAGCTTTGCCGTTAAGATGAACAGGGGGAGGAGATGGTAATTTGAAAGAAATTGGCTAAAATACTACGCATACTATTGGTTTTGTATTATACATTATATCATTCTCTAAGGAGTATTGTTCACAAATCGTTAATAATTTCCTTGAACCTATTATAGAAGGACTTATCAATGACATATCATCAGCAAAACTAAAATTGTTAAGAAAAAATTCATTTGGTGGCAGATGTAACACTTCATAACACTGACCGAGCTTACGCTTTAACATGTATTTTAATATCAATAAACTGTTTAAAGAGTGTCCAATGATTGACTCTATCAAATGCCTTGCTAGCGTCTAAAAACATGCAAACAATGGCTGCCATGTTCTACATAATACTTGACAGCTTTCTTAAAATAATGTATGCATTTATCTGTTGAATGCTGCTTTTTAAAACCAAACTGTTTATCGGAGATTGTAGCTTCACATCTTTTGCAGTATGATGCATTCAAATTTGTTTGAAATAATAACTATAGGTCTGTAGTTAATTTTGTCAGCGATGTGGCCAGTTTCGCTTTTTAGTAACGGTATAATGGTAACTTTCGTGAAATCATCTGGTACAAAGTTATGCAGAAACATACAATTAAACAAAATCATCAATAACATATGAAGTCTAGTATCTGAAAATTGTAAATGTTCCACATATAAAAAATTTTAACCTGGACATTTATCACCTTTTTCTCTTGTTATTGCACTTTGGAACTCAGATAATGTGATTACCTCAATATGAGCAGAAGGTGTATTCAATGCTAAAAGCACATGATTCTTATTCAATTCGTCTTTAGCACTTTTGAGTAAGTCATTAAAATGATTTTTCCACATGTTGCTTATATTATTCTGACCATGGTTCACATCAATGCAAATTGGTAGTTTATTGGAAGATGTGGTAAGTTGTTTAAAATGCTTCCAGAAATGCTTCCCGAATTCACGTTGTTCGACATTTTCAAATGGTTGTGCTAGCGACTCTGCTCTGTGTTTTGCTTCCTCCTTCTTACATAATCAAAGAGCATACTTAAAGTTTGCTCATGTTTGGCGAATTTAGTTACTGAGATGGCCCTGACGTGGTTTACCGTTATCACGCCACATAACTTAAGAATTTCGTGCGAAATCGTGTAATTCTCTAACACAGTCATTCCAGATTGGTATAACCCGGTCACTAAGTTTGGATTTACAAGTCAAGCTATTGACGCAGTTCGAAAAAAGCTTTCAATATATCAGTGTATAATTAATTAATGTGTTTCATATGCAACTGTTTAGTGCAGCTATGGTCATTACAGATCGCAACACAATGTAGGATCTGAATCTTATTTAATAAGAATGCAAACGTCTGAGTATAATTCAGTTTTTTCGTCAGCAGTAAGTTCTGACCAATTCATATTGTATAATAGGTCATTTAAAGTCTCTCTCCAATATCGCGCTACGAACTATAGCCATATCTAGCAACATGTTGTGCGAGGAACGATTCGCATACCTTGATTACAACTGTATCACGTATACCCCACGTTACATTTACCCGTGTAACTGTTCAGATGGTTTTGACAGGTACCATGCTAACATGGATTACTCTGACATTCATCGATGTCTGAAAAGTCAATATGTGTTTCGCATGGTTGTTTGAAACAACGCTTTCATATCTATGTATTAGAGAATGTCGCTTTTGTAAGGAATTTATGGAGCCTGTCGTTGATTGTAAGGACGATTTACAAATGGGATTTTACCTCTTGCTGAAAACCCTCTATTCTAGTAGATTAAAGTTTTATTAACTCTATTCTTAAAGCTCACGAATAACAAGTTTCTTCCACAAGATTTTGTTTATTCTAATAGGCAATAATTAATGAATTCTCCAATCCGACTAGATGAAATATGTTCATTGATTCTAAATTTATTTTGTATGCCGCTGAATTAAAACTTCAATACGTACCAAAACAAATATTAGGATTTCAATAAATCTCTCTCTTTATTTGCCAATACTGACGAAATTACAGTGATAATATTTATCATATATCGGGGGAATGATTTACTTACCGGTATCACAATTGTATCCAGTGTACCCCACGTTACATATACACTTGTATCTGTTCACAAGGTTTTGACAGGTACCGTGCTGACATGGATTACTCTGACATTCATCGATGTCTAAAAAAAGCATATAGAAACAATTATTTTGGACACGATAAGAAGTGTTCCGCATGTTTGTGTGAAAGAAAGCTTTCATATATATTTATGGGACTAGATCGTTTCTGTGAGACCTTTATTGGTCCCGTCATTGATTGTATGGGCCATTTACAAATTGGATTATACCTCGTGCTGAAAACCATTGATTCTAGTAGTTACCAGTTTTACTAACTCTGTTGATAAAGCAAACGAATAACAAGTTTCTTCCACAAAGACTTTGTCTATTTTAATATGCGGAAATGTATGAATTCTCCAATTCTACTAGAATAATTATTTTCATTGATTACAAAGTTTAGATTTGTTCAAAATTTGCTTTATATGCGTCTGTTTTCCAGACACGGACATATACTGAAGGAAACATTAAAACTTCAATAAATCACTGCCTTTACTTCCCAATACTGAGGAGATTTCAATGCTTGTATAAAGGATTTCACACTTCAGGAGTTTATTAGTAGGTATAAAGAAATATATCTTTATCTCAATTCACTGAGATATTTTAATTATACAACATGCATTGCCATTTGAATAGCTTCTATTCCATTCTTTACAACTAAGATCACACTAAAATTTTGAATGATTATGAAGTTACCTATGATGACTGGAATGTTCTATGCTGTCCAATTTAAAGTATGTTGCATTATAAACAATTAACATCAAGGTAAGTACGTTCTGAAAATTCAGTCCTTTTGTGATAAAGTATTTAGGACTGTTTGTAAAGGATGCTAGATTAAATTGATAGCCAGAAATATATCAATCAATATATCAATCAAGTTAGGTTTGATGAAATTATATTCTGTTTATGTGGAATGAATGCAATGCAGCTATGTAGTTAGCTTACGGAGCCGAATCATCAATTAGATCTTATAATGCAACACGATCAGGTTTTCGCACTCATATTAACGTTTTGCCTCATCGATCCCTGTTTGTTTGGATATATGTATATAGTTGAAGCATATGCCCAAAGAAATTTGTATTTAGAAAGAAAAAAAATTGTAGAATTTATTTTACGATAACGATATTTAAAGTGTGAATGATACTAAATATTTAAAGTGGAAAAGTTCTTAAATATTTAAAGTGTGAATGATACAAAATATTAGAGTGTTGTTTTATTATATTGTGCTGTACAGTCAAACCAGGTGCCGTTAACTGTAGGGCAACATATACCTCGCCATCTTCTCTGGATGCCTCCACCACAGATTTGATTGCAATTCTCCCAAGGATTCCAAATAGCATAGTCGCCTATTGGTGCTCCACAATCTCCAGAACCAAGTGGTATATGCAAATGGATAAGAATAATAGAGATGAGTAAAACATACATCTCCAGGAAAGAGAAAAAGCACTATTAAACCTCTGCACAAATGTTTTAGATGAACTTAACGTATGAATATACTTTTTGACAGTACTAAACAAAGCACCCTCAACGCTAAAATATAATTGGCCCAAGAAAATATCTCTGACTTAACGATGCCTCTTCATACCGAAATACTGTGATAATATAATTTCAGTCTTTACTTCTAGTCATTACGTTTGCCATGTGGGTGTGCCTTGTCTCTTCCAGTATTGTGCAAGTAGCCAGCTACGTCACACAGAACTTGATCATAGCTGCATTTTCTCTCCAGTACTCTCTATGTTCTACCAAAGGTCAACTTTGTATCATAGCTATGTCACCGGATAATGGCACTCACAAGATTATAGATAAGAACCGATACTGTTAACACAATTTAATTTACGGTATTAGGAGATACCTAAGACGTGGTCAATATTATACATAGTCACCTGACTGGTCATAATCAAGAACGTTTAAAGTCCTGCATGTGACTTTTAAATCTAATATAGGAGGCAGATGTTCGTCTCTTTTGATACTGTTATATTTAATTTTAAAACGAAACGGTTTTTAGTATTTATTTATTTCGATTTAGATTTGCTCTTTTAACAAAAAGTCTTTACATTTTGATCAAACACTTTAAGCAGCCTTGAGCAGCTAGTGAAAACATTTTGAATGGTATATGGCTAAGAACAGATTATATAATGCTTTATGTATTATACCAATATACCATGTTAACAAATCGTTTATGTTTGTAAAATATTTAATGACATTTTTTGTTCTTCAAATCTTCTTTCCTTCAAAATAAATTGCGTCGTTTAGAAATAGAAAAAATAATGTATTGATAAGATTTTTCGACTTCTGTTTTATACATTAAGTTTTGTTTCAGAGAGACGTGACAAAATTATACTATTGTGCAAATAAACATAGCTGGCAAGCCAGTTAAATGGATATAATTTGATTAAACCTTTCCTCTCAAAAAGTATATTTTATTATCAAAAGAGCTAACACAATTACATACAGTCAGTATTAGTCATAAATATAAATGATACCGTAAAAATCCTCGTCCGTGATTGTATAAATATTACAAGTTTTCATGTCTTGAAAACGCTTAGTTTGAGTCTTAGGCTTGCTCAGGAAAGTTGTTACAACTACGCATAGAAATAAATTGTTTCATCATACTGCCAGTATTATAGTGACGTGCCGTCAACGCCTGAACACACGTTTGATTATGTTTAAATGAACCCATTTAGGTTAGAACAATCTAGGATAAGATTCGCATAGAGACAATGAAATGCCAGGTTTCATTATTTGTCTCCTATCGAGGCACTGCCGATGCGTGAGAAAGAAATTGTAACCTCACGACTCGAAATTTCTTGTTTCGGTACCAACACAGACGTATAATAATTTTCTTGTCCAATTATTTTCATTCAGATTAAAAGAAATCATGTACTTTAGCAATATAATTCGCAGATTCGATAAACACAAGATGAATCAGGTAATAATATTGCCTTTTAATCTAAATAAAGGTCATCATGTTGTTTATTGTTTAATAAAAATTGAATAATTATCTATAGAGAATCTAACAAAATTTATCTCGTTCATATAAAATTAAACAGTTTGTTACGTGTTAGAAGTATAGCTCCATGAGTGTATGGAGCAAGGTTATATGTTCTGTAAAGACTTTGCAGTAATAAGAATATGCTAATAAGGGTGATACAGTGACGCCGACTGGTTTGATTAAACTAGAGTGGATTGGCGTGTTTGACAGTTTAAGATTTGTGTTCATGTGCGTGACCGTCTGGCTGAAACCTGGAGACACCTTGTATTGATTTATGAGTGAAGTTATCTTTGCTTTTTTCGTCGTTTTATTCATAACAACTCCGTCAGAAAACAAGTGTTTCTTTTTTTTAAAAATATAATTGCTAGCGCGTGGACAGCATTACCGAGACCACAAAACTGAAAACGTAAGGTATGGTTATCTAATCGCAAGAGTTAAAAATTTAAATAACAACCCATGACTTAATTGCTTGTAATGACGTCATTGATTGTGTGAAACGCATCTCACAATGCTATATATATATATATATATATATATATATATATATATATATATATATATATATATATATATATATATATATATATATATATATATATATATATATATATATATATATATATTCCATATTTCCCCAAAACCTGATCGAAGTCGAAATACATCTAGTCATTTATATATCAACACCAATAATGGCAGAACCTCCGATGAAATCAAGAAAAATTCTAACACTGGATACATGAATTAATGTAATTGAAAAAAGTGAAAAAGAGGAGACCACTCACAAAATAGCAGCCAGATTAAACGTCAGTAAAACACAAGTTAATAATGTTATCATAGACAAGGAGCCCATTAGAAACAAATGGTAAAAAGGCTTCTTTGCTAAAAAAATAAAGATACATGTTCAGACCAATCAGCTGAGTAAAATATGTCAACAAAGAAGTATAATGGATTTTTTTTAAAGAAAAGGAATTAAGTGCATAAAATAAGATATGCATGTCATAGCTGACTGTGCAGTTTTTAATATATGTACATCTTTATTATATAAAGTAATTTTGAGAGGAATGAATGCAAGATTTATTAATAAGGGATATGAGACATGTACAGTGAATATGGTTATTTTTTTCTGCTTCATCAATGCTAACTTTCAACTCTGGAAACCAGTCCATTTTCACACACCTCTTATGAGAGACCACCTGTCTTTACAGACCGCTTTTGGTTTGAAGAAGTGGTGGTCTCTCTAAAAGGTTTTACTGTACAAAACAAATTATCACTGTAAAAAAAGGGTTAAAATGGCAGATACTGAAGGTCAATTGACACAATATTAAGAACTATATTTTAAAATCAGTGTATATTGGAGCCATGGAATATGCTACACTCAGTGTCTATTGGAGCCATGGAATATACTACACTCAAATGTATATCGGAGACATGGAATATACTACACTCAGTGTCTATTGGAGCCATGGAATATACTACACTCAGGGTCTATTGGAGCCTTAGAATATACTACCTGTAAATGTATGCACATTTTAATGAAATGCCAACAGTCACCTTGTAACAAGAACCGTGTTTTAATGATGGAAAACTGGCAAGACACTGTCAAACATTGTAAAGTATATATTTCATGCTCTCATTTTTCCTGCATTATTGAAGACATTTCATTCATCTCAACACTGCTTCTTTAGTACCAACAGGGCCAAACTGCCAATAGAAAATGATGGCTCAATTCATGCATGCAGGTTAATTGGATATTTGTGATCACTGAATAATCATGTTGTTTAAGAATATCATTTTTAGCAAAACAAATGTTGAAACATTAGTAAGCAGTTCTTTTGAATGAAATGAAAAGTATTTTATTTGATTTCTTCTCACAATAAGACCATGCTTGTAACTGATATATATTGTGCTGAAAAATGGCGTTAAACCATAAAAAAAAATAGTTCTGTGTAAGGGTCTTGTTCACAACAATTTACTCTGTTGGACTTTAAACTGAGGTTCATGCAATCAGTGGTAATACACTCTTCTAAATGGAAATTTTAAAAATGCAACTAAATTAAGATCTCATCATTATAAACGTGATGGAGAAATTCAGTTTAAATCCAAAAACTTTGGTCAGTTATGCTGTGTAAACCAAACTGAGAACGGCAGAAAATTATTGGACCTTTATTCTTGTAAATGATCTCAAGAAACACTTTCAAACTCAAACAAGCTGCATGCCCAATTTGTTAAAAGTCCAATAATTCCCAGTAAAAGACAAATAACCAACATAAGGACAAACTGCTGGACATATAGATATTTGGTACATACAACAGGCACATGTTAATAAAGCACAACGTAATCAAAGTATGACGTGAAATGATATGGATCAAAATAATCATCCATGCTGCTCTAGTATTCATACACTTTGCCAATTGTACTCCCCTACTTACATAAAAAACAAACAGTAAAAAGAATTTAAATAAATGTACAAAACATAGTGATTTCTTTCATGAATTTATAATTTCTACCTGACTGTCACCAGGGGATTATAAACACTGTCAACTTGTTGGTGTTTCAAATGAATAAGGTTTTTTAGTATCATGATCTCAATATCTGCAAGTTTACAAACCATGGATGCAAAGTAGTTCACTATTTTTGATTCTCTCAATAATTCTGTTATTATTGAAGTTTCATCTCTTTGCAAACAAGTACACAAGACTTCCTTCCTTAATATTTGTTTATTGTTGTAGAAATATTAAAACTATTCATTGAAAAAATTGGACAGATGAGTTGTTCCTATTTTAGAAACTAGAATAGAACAATGAACAATCTGACAGCATCTGTTTAGTCAGAAAGATGAATAAGTTCAGATTTTGCCAACACTTAATCATGCATATCTAGATATAATTTGTTTTTATTATCTAGGACACAGAAAAATGACTTATACAGGATTCCTCTGTATACATGCAATTGCTAGATGGCAAATTCAAGGGTTCGCAATGTCCTGCTTCAACCACCTGTTGAGTGGAAAATATGTTGATCAGTTGATCATCTTTGCTATGCTGATATTTACAATCAGAACATTTAGTGTCACTGAAGAATATGACCCAAGAACTTGCCAGCATCTTCAAATACTTCAACTTTCTGCTGAGCAAATGGGCAGATATTTGCAATGACACAATTCGAGGGTGAGCCAGAAAGACATAAGTGATGTACATGTGTATAAGATTACATGAAATGAACAAGATTAGCTTTCATTATCGTTTTTGTTTCCATGTTTGACCAAATATTGCATATGACCTCAAAATCAAACATTGTGAGAGTTAGACAAAATGTTTTTGCAAATTTGGACATGTATTTTGGAGTTAAACAGCAAATTGATGATGACTGTAAATGCAGTAGAGTGCTTAAGTTGCCCGAATTATATAGTTCACTTGGAACACAATTAGACAGATGTAAGAAAGTGTCTGGTGCCTAGCTTAATGTGTGGAATAGGACCTTTCCTTGGCCTGACATAATTCACTCTCACTCAAGGGTTGAACAATAGCTTTATGTCAGAGGTGTAAAGAGTTTAGACAATTAAACTCAATGGCAACCACTGGTTCTTCTCGTCTGTAAAATTAGCCTTCTGCTAGGGAGACTACAGCTTCAGATGGTGTGGCTCCTGTTTTTCCCAAAATAAAAGTCCTGAACTCCTAGCAAGACGTTCAGTGTTAATTTAAAGACCATCTGGAAACAATCAGGTTAGGTAAGATAAATTGATGAATTAAATGACTAAGTTATGTGCATTTTTTTATTTCTATCATTGATGCTCTTTGTTACTAAATAGGAGGCGGGGGTGTACAAACAAACAAAAGAAATAGAACATGTAAATACTATAAATATAAAACTTTGTTAACATTTCCAAGAATTTACATATAGAGTATTGGTACTTCTTTTTAATGTTAAAATACAACCAGTTTAAAAAAATATATATTGGGTCAATCATAACACACTTGATAATATAAAAGATGGTCTCAAGAATCTCAAACAAAATTTTGTGAATTGACAAAATACTTGGACAATTCCAATTACCGGGCATTATGGGTAACAATCACTGGAAAAATACCTGCAGCAAATATATTTACAACTAAGTTTGGTAATTATGATTGATTTACTTCTGAGGTGGCAAGGGTCAGTTTCCTATTTTGGCCCCTGTCAAATTTAATAACTTAATGCTATGGTGCGACTTTTCCAGGTATTATGGTTTACTATTTAAAAATATGGATATATTTGTGAACTAGATATTCAAGGCTGATGTTCTTTGAATTGATGCGAAGCATGTATATGCTGATCAATATGCCCCACACCATGATGATATTGATTTTTGGTTTGGGGTAGATATCACCATTACAATAAAATCTGCAAATATTTGCAGCCAGATCCTAATTGGCTGCACTCATTGGTGTACATTTTATGCACTTAACAGTATTTATTACAGCTGTGGAACTAACATTGGCTGAAGAGTTCTATCGGTGATGTAAATTATATTTCTGGAGCAAATTCTATGTTTGATAAATCCCTGTGGAATAGCACAACCATCTGTCCTGTGGCCATTTTGAATCTCGCTATAGATACGACTCTTACTAATTAGTATGTATCTAAAATGTATGAATATTGGTTCTAGAAAGATCTGCATGCAGGACATTTGCACATTTTAATGAATAGGTGACATTGAACCCACATATCATCCATCAGTATCAACACAGATTGGGGGGGGGGTTACTGGACTAAGGTATGTACATTTCCCACAGTTACTCTGCAATATTTACATATAGAAATACCAATAGTCGGCTAGCGAGAGAAATAGCAATAGTCGGCTAGTGAGAGAAATACCAATAGTCGGCTAGTGAGAGAAATAGCAATAGTCGGCTAGTGAGAGAAATACCAATAGTCGGCTAGTGAGAGAAATACCAATAGTCGGCTAGTGAGAGAAATACCAATAGTCGGCTAGTGAGAGGAGCCAACTCCCACATCAGTAAATACGTGGGTTAAGGGAATAAAATGGAATATCTAACAAAACGGCTTGGATAGCAAATGTTTTGAACTGCATCAGCTGGTTTAGTACACATGTTTTACAGAATTATCACCTATGAAAAGGGTCCAAACAGAGGACATTATTTGTTGATGTTCTTCTCTACATCTTAGTAATAAAAGGTCAAGGTTATCCAAATGGAAAAGGATTCTTAAATTGTGCGATTCGAAACTATCACTAGAGTGATGCGCAATCTTACAATTTCCATTGTGACGTTAAGTGAGTTTCCCTCAAGTCTGGAACTAACAAATACATATTATTCCATTGAACTCATCAGGTAACAAGATGACTACATCGTATTTGGCAACTGAAGGGTGTAAGGTTTGGACGAATCGGTCAAAATCGATCTATTGCAGAAAGTTAATGACTTAAGAAACATCAGTATGAAAACTGTTTTACTAGAAACACTGAAATACACAAGTATTTATATGTTCTCTCCCTCCCTCCCTCCCTCCCTCCCTCCCTCCCCTCCCTCTCTCTCTCTCTCTCTCTCTCTCTCTCTCTCTCTCTCTCTCTCTCTCTCTCTCTCTCTCTCTCTCTCTCTCTCTCTCTCTCTCTCTTTCTCTCTCTCTCTCTATAATTTGTCTTGTTTGAATAATAAAGCAAAATCAAATATGCATGTTCTTACTGATTTGGTTAAAGCCTTTCACCCCCATTGACTTTTTCTACAAATCATTGCAAATGTATGCTAGCCCACGCGTGAACCGGTTTGGTGAACAAACCAATCACTATTACCATAATTGTATTAGAAACACAACCTATATATACACATTACACTTGTTGTTTTTAAAGGGTTTAAGGACATTTTACAGCACAAGATAGGCAATAAGTATCGGCCAAAACAAAAGGTGGAGGAAAACCTCGATGGAAAAACACACCAACCCACGAGAAGGTACCGGCAAGCTTTCTCACATACCCACATTGGCTGAACCCTAGACTAGAACCCACGCAAAGATGATGGCAGTGATACATAACGCTAAGCGTATATATATATATATATATATATATATATATATAACTAGAAATATATTTATATATATATATATATATATATATATATATATATACTACTCGGCCACTATCCGCCCACCCCCCACCCCCCATGAAGCGTGTATAGCCCCATAAGTAAAGATCTGATTGCAGCCATTGCTAAGCCCTGACAGGCTGCTAACTGGCTGGTAGGTATAGATAGAAGGCAGTGTAGCATTTGTTGTATGTGGCAGTGAAACAGTACTGGTACTTGTACAAGGACGTATTAAATCAATAAATGGACTAGTTTTGCTTTTAATGTTGTGTTACGTGTTTAGGCTATAAAAAACAGTAACACATAACAAGTGAAAACAGCAAGCTTTGTAAAATGTAACAAATAATTTATTTCTCTGGAAAAGATTGAAAGAATGGCATAAAAGAACTTAGTTTTAAGAATCAAATCCAAAAATAATCCAAAAGCAATCCACGAATTAATACAAAATCCTAGTAACGATATGTTCTAATAGATTCAAGTTCGAGTCCTGTTGGAAAATCCAAGATGGAAGACGATGACGTATGCTGAAATCTGTTTTGTGCCTACTACAGGTCTTTGTTGAAACAATATTTAACGCTCCAGAGTACTCAAAATATTATTCGGATCCGATTAAAATTTATAAACTGTCTTTGTCCAATAATGCTGCATGAGCACATCAAATATTTCCAGAAAAAAAGAATTAATCCTATAAAATCCTAAGGAACTGAAAGAAAGTCAACATGAATTCAAAAACTGAACACAAGAAAAGAAAATTACCTAACCTCAGATATAAAAGCCAAGAACTAACTATGTTTCAATAAAATAATAGGCAGTTTCGGGAAAGATCCACAACATTCGAAATCACGAAGTTGGAGTAGGAGTCACATGATACTATCAACAACCCTAATATATACTAACCTAACACGGGAAGGAGTAAAAAGCAAAATAAAAATACGCTATCCTCATAACGTAATCTCTCTCTCTCTTTCTCTCTCTCTCTCTCTCTCTCTCTCTCTCTCTCTCTCTCTTTCTCTCTCTCTCTCTCTCTCTCTCTCTCTCTCTCTCTCTCTCTCTCTCTCTCTCTCTCTCTCTCTCTCACACACATACACTGTCGTATCAGGGTAGGAGTGAGTGGTTTATAATCACTCTACTCCACACTCATACAAATTGTCAGCTCTAGTCTCTTTTCTAAAGATTTGGTTAGCCATGACAAGGGCTGTTGAACTCCATATGCAGCTGTTTAATCCCTCCCCCCTCCAGCTCTAAGCCCCAATCCTAGGTTCCAAACACCGTGAATGCTTGCGGTGACTTCTGTCCTCATCGCAGACTTTACATGGCTAATGGGCCTCCTCAGAAGGATGATGCCCTTTTATTTCTCCTTCTCCTCCTCTAAGTTTTGATCCTTAATCTGCCTCCTTGGCTAGCTGGTCTAGGAATAGAAAAGCTTTTTTCATATACATCAGGAGTTCAACCAGATTATGTGGTCGACTCATCTTTTTACGTGTTGACAAATCAACGCTGGGAATCAAGCCTATTAATAGTAGTTAAAATGGATTCAAGTCGCTTAAGCACCAGGTGCTTTTGCAACCGATTTCTTCCAGATGGTCGGGCTTGTTATTTGGCCGGGGCTGTAATGTCGTTGACACCACAGCAACCCATCTTACGTGGCAAGTGTTGCCTTGATGCACATGTCTGTGGTAGCAGAAGAAGACATGTGACCGGCGGGGTGGAGAACATCGCAGGATGGAACAAGGATGAGTACATCCAAAACCTCCAGAACTCGTTATGTCCAATTCAGTTCAGTTGTACTAATGGATGAGCTAATCTGTTCCAATAATGTGTAGGACACCTTTTCAATTGGTCTAAGAGTTTGCGTTGTTTATTTGCGAACTATATATTGTAAACTTAGGGTACAGAGTGTACTTATTATTTGCATAAAAGATAACCAATCGGTAGGGATTAAGTTTTTCTGATTCGGTTGGTTTCTTTATTTTTATTATTGGTCTCACAGAATTAGGCGAAAATAGAATTTATTACTTATTGAATACAAACTAATTTCACCATTTTTTTGTTTCGTCGTACATGCGTTACCTGGGGTGAATAAGTGTTTTTCAAGGTAAGCGACGTGTAGCGATTTGCATGTGCCTGGCTAGAAATCACTTGAAGTCAGGAACATTATAATTACGGGGTGCACGGGAATTTTGCCGTGAATTATGCTCACCTATTTGGGGACATATAAGGCAGAATATTTCTAAAACGATTACGAGTCAAAAGCATCTTGTCAAAGGAGAGATAGCTCGTCACTCTTTCTCCAGCCAAAGGCGTGAGTGTTAAAGTTATATTTCGTTTTATTTTGAATTTTATTCAGTTTATCATTTCATGTAATGATGCCCTTATTACAATGAAGATTTAAACCGTTGAATATTTGGAATTACTAGTCACTATTAGACTTTAAATGCAATAGCGTAATCTAAATTTTAGATTGTTTTAGAAACAACTATTATTAGTTTTGTTTCTGAATCATAGCTGAACGTACCTGAATTGTAGCTGAATGTGGCTGAATTGTAGCTGAATTGTAGCTTAATGTGATTGATTGCTCCAGCAAAAGGGCTGAATGTGATTGATTGTGCCGTGGTTGTGCCGTGATTATGCTGTTTAATTGAGCGATCAAATTGAGCTGAATTGTAGCTGAATGTGATTGATTGCTCCAGCAAAAGGGCTGAATGTGATTGATTGTGCCGTGATTGTTCCGTGATTATGATGTTTAATTGTGCGATCAAACTGAGGTATCTGACTGTCTGTCTGTCGGATTGTCTAGTCCGTCTACGTCTGCCGAGATGTGTAAATATCCGGAAATCTAGAAGACTAAATGTCCGAGTGTCGGAGCTGTCTAGAGGTGTAAACGTCCGGGATAGTATCTAAGTGTTTGGGACCGGTGGTTCTAGTAGATGCTGTATGCTGTCCGTACGTATAACTGTAGTGGATCCGTGAAGGGCAAGCGGCCGATAAAAGTATTGGGTCAACCCTAGGTATTCGGAGAAGCTGTGCGGCGATTCAACAGCTGGTGAATCGTACGTTTGTACAGGGTCGAGACGCATGTGTGTGTGTTTCAATTGTTGTTACAATTGAATACATTGTTATATTTACACGTGGTTAATTTGAATCTGTAGGATTCCAAGGGATTACATGAATCTCGATAACTGTTAGTAACTTGATTTAATACATGTAGATGTTAGTACTTGTTGTCGCAATCCATACGTGCGAAAATTTAATTTGATGTTTGTATTTGTTATCGCAATTTATACGTGCGATAATATATTTTTTGTAAAGGTTCTATTGTATTTGAAACATTTGTGCAGTCCAGGAGGTTTCTTGGATCTCTGTTTATTTTGTATTAATATTTAATTTATTTTTGAATTGTGAATGGTTGTGAAGTGTGATTGTTGGTTGAACGCATGAGTTATTGTGTTGATAGATCATTATTTTTCATTAATAATTTATTTCATAAATTTACATCATCTTTCACATATTGTGTTTGTGTTGTTCATTTAATCCACCAACCACTCGGTAATAATTCTGCTACAATTGGGTGGTGTCAATTTTGATAGCGGTGTCGAGCTAGATTTGTGGGAATAAAGCTTTGATAGATATTGGTCTTCTAGTCAAAGGAAGACGTGTGTGAAAAAAGAGGAGGTTGGTGCAACGGGACCCTTAACAAATGAGCTCAGAGCAGCAGTTGCCGCTGTGATTAGATTACCCTGGTGTTTGCTAGTATGTTTTACAGCCATGCAACCAACCAAATAAAAGACAACAATGAGGGTGGTCGAGGTCTTCATGGTCCGTTTCCTTTTCACCTTCTGTTGCTGCTTTCGTTGTTTTCCATCTGGTTGTTGTGGGTTTTTTCTCCTTTAGGCTGTTATTTGCTCGCTTTGCTGTTCTAGTATTCTGACTTGGGTCGCTTGAAACGGAACGATATGCAGCTGGTGTGAACTTTACTGACAATAATAATTTCAATAACATTATTCATGCATTAGATATTATTTAATTAATTTAGATAATGAAAATCACCCACAATGCTAATTTATTTTGTATATAGGGTTTATTTAGTGTAAATTAATCTTCTACATAGGTTTATTTTTAAAAAGGCTTTAAGACTCAGATCGTTATATGTATTGAGAGAGAGAGAGAGAGAGAGAGAGAGAGAGAGAGAGAGAAACAGATAGGCAAAGATAAAAATTTACTGCATAAGCCCATATGTATATTTCACGAATTTTGTCAGTGTCAGTAGATTATTTATTAATAAAATAAACTACTTTAATTTGCTGAAAAGAATATTTCATGACTTAATAGAAGATTTAGTAAAAAGGTTTACATTGTTTCATTTCATGGTATATATATATATATATATATATATATATATATATATATATATATATATATATATATATATATATATATATACCCCATTATCGGGGTTTGTTTATTTGAACTACTCAACGTATCTGGAAAAAAATGTGATTTTTTTTAAACATATGTAAGTGTCGTGGTCCGAATCAAAGTGCCATATCAGTCAGTAACCAATAAGATACGGTAAAAAAAAGTTTATAAAATTACATTTCATATTAAATTTTGCAATAAAATATAATTCCTAATTAGTTTAACCGCCGCTGAATCAAACCTTCTTGTTGAATTCTCTACACCTTAAATGTCATTTTAAAAAACTTCAAGACGAAATTTGTTGATCTTTATGCACTTTTACAATTGCAACTAGGTACTAAACTGTGTCACGAAAAGAGAGCGTCTTGTTTATCCTCACAAATAACAGGGTAGTGCGAATTTGTTTTCAACAGACCATGCTTTCATTCTCACCTTACAGTACGCAACATTTAATCCCGTTTATACTAAATCACTCTTTGTCTAACGTTGTCCAAACATGTCGAAGTAATTTAACATTGATTTTACGGAATTATTTATCGAAACGTTTTGATAATGACTTATACAATAAATCTGCATGTACGTGGGTGAAATAATTTAAGTTATTGCCATTTAAAAGTACTTTTAAGGCAAATCGAATAGATTATCCACATAACCTAAAATAGTCTATTCTGAACGAATGCATGACCTTTCGGACCTTTACTACAGTAATTTATAGTTCCGAATAGTTTTTAAACCAGCCACCCCCATCACCCATTTAATAAACGCAACGTATGAAGGATGTAACAAAAAATCCACTAAACTTTCTTATTTCACTCATTGATGTATAATATCTAACTCGGTTGTCACCAAGTGGGCCCAAACATTATCATCTACGTGTTTCAACAAAACAAATTTTCAGTGTCGACTAGGAGACTGCTCACTGCAGTTGTCCGCTTGCTGGAATATTGCATTCTCAGAGGTCTCCCTAAATACAGTTGTTGTTGTTGTAGGGTTTAACGCCATTTTTCAGCACACGATAGGCTATACATGACGGCCAGTATTATTGGTGGAGGATGAACCCAGGAAAATCCCTATAAAAAATCACCGACCCACGAGAAACTACTGGCAAGCTTTCTCGCATTAATACCTTAGCCGAATCTTAGACTCGATCCCACGCAGACAGAGGTGAAATGGCAGTGATCTGTAACGGAGAGCGCTTTAGGCCACTCGGCCACTCGCCCCCACCCCGCAAAAAAGCAGTAAATTACTGTAATAGACTGTAATGTACATTAATGGAAACAAAACTACACTAACGTACAAGACGTCAAAGAAATGGAACAAAAAGAAATAATCATTTTGTACAAGACTGAAATAGCGTTTTCTTGAAGGGTTAAAATATGATTTTGTGTACTATTTGCAGTTGTTGTTGTTGTTGATCCATTGGTATTGATATAATATTAGAATAGTGATCATTGCAGTACATTAATGGAACATCATTTGAAAATACTGTAATGTTCACTATACCATTGTATGTATGTATGTATGTATGTCTGTGTGTATGTGTGTATGTGTGTGTGTGTGTACATACAGACGTACGTATGCGTGCATGTATCTTGGGATATATGTTTAATTACATGGTGGAATATACCTTTAATTACATGGTGGGATATGTTTTAATTACAGGGTGGGATATTCGTCTGATTACAGGTTGGGATAATTTTATAACTTTTGTCAAAAGCTAACACGTTACAAATCTTGCAATGCCAAGACTTGCGTAATCCGGTTTGTGCATCTAATTCAATGTAAGAAGTAATGACACGGTTTAGATGATTGCCAGGTTTTTTTTAAAAAAACTTTTAATTATGGATGACATGTCATGTGCGTGTGTGTTTGTGTGTGTGTGTGTGTGTGTTTGTGTGTGTGTTGATTGTCATACCTTTGTCATAAGAATTATATGTTGCTAAACCAAATCCAGTAAATACAGTGTTAAAGTAAATATAGCGTTAAAGTGCTACGATTAGTGAGGAATCCAAAACTACGTCTGTGTCAGAATAAATACATATATTGCACCTTATCCTTAATTAAATATATGTGTGTGTCTGGCATTTGATGTACACACCGAAATGTACGACTGGAAGATGAAAATGACTGAAAATGTCTTTGATTCGGAGCTTGGAAAGAAGAGGTTGCAGACTATGCTAAATGCGTCATGTGTGAATGATGAAAGCAGAAAACGTGAACTTTGTTTTGAAATGTGATTTGTTTTAACCATAAGAAAGTATTTAGCATGTATAAAATGTATCTTTGTTTTCTTGGAGAATGTCTCAGAATCTTCCAAACTCATCGAGAGTTATGGCTGCGATGAAGGAAAAGTCAGACTGACAGCCGTCAGTTTAACGGTTAGGAGCAGACTAAGAAAAATTAAATTTTTTCAAATTTTTTTGCATTTAAAGGAAAATAACATCATCGTAATATAGTATTGTGTAAATTCCTCAAAATTTAATTTAACAAATTATTGTACTCTACTTCTTCACCGTCAACGTCTCCATTTATCTGCCATTGATGTAGCCAAACCAGATGGTGCTTCCCCCGACGTCGAATGAGCTGGAAAGAACTGGCATGTTGCAAAGTTTACTGGATTTATCCAAACAAGAACTGGAATTGATCCATTAAAAAAACCTCGTCGTCCAGCAATGCCTCTCTTCAAGTTGTTACATATTTTCGATAATCATCGTAGACGAATTCCTACATAAAAGAAGAAGTCTTGGATTAGATTCATTCCAGCGTTTTGAACAAAAATGTCTTCCTTTCAAAGTTCATAGCATTTTCGACTTACCAAAAATGTCTTGCAATAAATAAAAATAAAATAAAACAGAATACAACAACAAAACAAAAAAAAACAACACCAACAAATAAACGACAGGCTATATCCCTTCTCATTTAGCAATCATTAGAATGCCAGGTCATTGCTTACCAAAGCCAGTGCCTCTACTGTACAAAAACAAATCATTATAAAAACACATTTATAAATAATTGATACGGTCTGTGAATATTGACTGATTGTCTTAAAGGTAACTGTTCAATTAGCTAAGAAACAGAAACAGCTATTAGGACGACATAATCACGGACTTAGCGAAATGAAAAGCTCACTATGTCACAAGTAAATATTAATCGTTCGACGAGGAAATTGCTTCCCATGCACAAAGGACCGTTCTTCAAAGTAGCTGTTCACTTGTTATTATTGATTTAGGTACCTCTTTGATAAGGAGAGTTATGGTGTACATAAAATGGACAACACATCTGTAACTCTGAATAGTATCCAAGGACAAGTATTAATTTCACTTGATTATAAACGCTAGATATAGATTCACCGCTGATACAGACATCGGATGCAGCATAATAATTCTATTCTCACTGATATATCACAATTACAAGAACAGTTACAATCGTTGATGAACGGAAGAGAATTTCTCAAACGGTAAAAATCACGACTCTGGCACTCTACGGCACAATATGCAATGTCTTGAGCTGGTTTACCAGAAAGTATTTAAAGAGATGTCTAGACCTACTCTGGAAAGATTTTAATAAATAAAACGTAGCAGCTTTTTCAAAGAGGATAACATATACGGCCAGGTGCTTGAAGAAGAGAAAGAAACAACTACTGTGCTATATCTCCCACAGCCCGAAGAATGACAGCCTAAATGACCCCATCTCCTACTCCGAGGCTTGAACAAATTAAGCGTTGGTATAATAGATGATTTTGACACCTCATCCGCAAACGGTAAAAGACAGTTGCTATAAAAACAATTGAAAAGTTACAAAGCAACTGTTGACTTCTGTGGAGACTTCCTTTCATATTCCTATGAAATCAGGACACCTATGACACGTCCTGCTCTTGGCTACGAAGGAATTCAAGAATTGTATCGTGCAGTCAAAATTGGTCTAATAGATCTACCCCAGCAAGATGCACGCAATTGGTTGAAAGTACATTCGATCGAAACTTCAGGAAGCCAAACGAAAATAGGTAGATTCGATGATCTATGGCAATCGAGTTTACAAATATTTGTCTTGTGACATTGATGTTTTAAAATCAGTTTGGATATTTGTTTTGTTTTTTTTACCTCAAAAACAAATTCAGTGTTAGTACAATGTTTAAAATTTATCCTGAAACAAAGTGGTTGACACCATGTACTATGGTAAACAAATCAAAGTTACCGAATTTCTTGAGCGAGCTTTTAAAAAAACAAATTTAAACAAAAAAAAAACGACACGTTAATTGTTCCACCACTGAGAATCCTGAACTTAAACCCATTGAAATGGAACCTTCTCAAACATCTCTCAAATAGATCAACCTAATACCACATCTAACAATCAATAGTGTCATCGTAGCGTCAGATGAACTCAACAAGAAGCTTCACATTAAATGGCTGTGAATGACTTTGATCCATTGTTTAGAACGTTGAACACCACAAAAAAGTGTTCAAACCTACGATTAAGTTCGAAAAAAGCACAAAATGAACATTTGGCAAAGTTTATTTACCAAACACTATCAAATAATTTGTTTCGTGACGTGATCATCCTGTCTATAAATTGGAAAATGTTATCGAAGACATCTTAAAAGTAACCTACACGCTCAAGTTGCAGCGAGTAATAAAGAAAGGCTACAACGTGTACGATATCGAAAGCATTCTCGACCGAAGAAAAAGTAAAGAGGAAAAGCATCGTATCCATGACGACAAAGTCTAACGGGAAAGATTTTCATCAAGACTAAAACTTAAGCCGCAATATTTGTAAACAAACCTCAATACGTACCACACTTTACCGCAACCATATTCGGAACCTGACCACTTATATGTCCCTACTGCTTTAGATGTAATAAAATTGCAACTCTAATAATGTTTGAAATTTTTAATGATTATTCTGTTTTACAAACTCTTTATAGCCACTTCTATGATTTATTACAATTGTTACTTTCTACATTTCCATTTATTCGTTTCCTTTATTTATACATTTAAAATTATTATTTATTACTAACCAAAATGAAACTCAAATGGAGACACTGACGCAACGGAAAATACCCTTCATAAAACAATATTCAAAGATCGATAGGCAGATCATGCATTGTATTTTGAAATCAATTTTTAAAGCTATTTTCTAATTGCATAGCAAATTTATTTTTATCTCAGATTGTATTCGATCTGCAGTATGTTATTCTACGACCACTAAAGACAAGGGAGCGGTGTTTTTTAAACTTACAAACGTTTATACTATGGCAAGAACCAAACTGCATGCAAGTCAATATGTGAATCTAGCAAACTACATGCAGAAAATGGCATCATTTACTAATATTGTAAGAAATAAGCTTCGTCTGTCGTCTAGCAGGCGATATTTGATCACATGTCGATCGCATGTGGAAACTTTTCAGATCATAGCCAAACACCTGTGCTAATTGTTTACACAGTCTGATTGGTTTTGTATTTCTTTCCATTTGCAATATAATATCTTCAAACCTGATTTCGCAATTTTTTATTTTAATTTTAGAAATCTCATTCGCCTTGTTACATGAGCTTAATTTACAAATAATACACAAAGACAGCGACTTTCATTGTACTAACGTCAAATCCTGGATTGATATATGGGTTTCTGTTGCACATTGCTTAAGTTGTCAGTTATATAATCCATTGCAAATATTGGTGCATTAATTGGATCTATTTGTTTTGGGCGTTTTTTGTTTATTTTTTTAATTATCATTCCTTGAAGCAGAATTATAACGAGTAACATGACAAGTTTTACGCTACGCCTAATTGAGAATGTCGGGTATTTCTGTTGAAGAAAACAAACATTCCCAACTAACTCAAAACAATGGTTAGAGTATATATTAAATGGGATTTCTAAAACTATAGTGACATAATTGAATATTCTTTTCATCCCAGCTACATACATACAATTAGATTTGGAGACTGCGCTTATTTATTCTATGTTTGTAATATTTCTTGTCCAAATGGCATGTTTTCCACACCTGATCTGATACGGAGAGATGAACGTCATTTTATAACCGGCCACTGTGTTGAGTCCTCGGGTACTTGGCAAAATTGAAAGATACTTCCTGATAGAAATTAGAGACACTCATATTCACTCCGTAGAGTTACACGATCTTTTTTCAAACCACATCTTATAACTTAATGGAACTACAAGAGATGACACTTCCACACAATCTAGGTTATTATCAACATTGATTTTTCCAGTGTTATTACTCGTAGCCTAATAAAAGCTTTTGCGATGTTTAGCTGAGATGTTTTAATTTTCATATGTACAGGAACTTATCTTTCCTTTTGAATTATTGTAGGATGCCAGCCCATTGTTCTACCTTTTGAAATAATGACATATATAGTAGATTGCGTCTGCTACCCACAATAATGCACTGACCTGAATGGAATTCTGCTCTCTGATTGGTCAACAAAAACTGACGTACTATCACAATTTCTGCATTGCATTTTTTCTGATCAATGTGTAATTTTTGTATTTATAAAAAAAATTATTATCGACAGAATATTTAAAATATAATCGTATTCCCATTTTCAAAGCGTCACTAAGACGTGGACAAG
This sequence comes from Unio pictorum, assembly GCA_030141615.1. Classification (NCBI taxonomy): domain Eukaryota; kingdom Metazoa; phylum Mollusca; class Bivalvia; order Unionida; family Unionidae; genus Unio; species Unio pictorum. Next base: position 4,831,512 of record JARLTB010000063.1, on the reverse strand, counting down.
GCATATTGTCTGGCCTAACATTGTACATGAAAACAATGGTGTACATGAGGCCAAGTCGAGTCCGCTGCTTGATAGCGGATGTTCAATATTCGGTACCCGTTGCGGCCTTTTCAGAATGACCTCCTTTCCTCGATTGTTCGGCTATTAACATATAAACTGCATTGAAATGATCTTACTTACTAACGCTTAACATGAATAACTGTAATGGGCCTAGACTGTAGAGTAATTTGATTTGGAGATTTATTTTTTAATAGCCTACTCGTACAGTCATGAAACAAGACTAACAAACACTAAACGACATTTCAAGCGTGAAGTTCTTTCTAGACCAAACACTTCAGCAAGGATAACAAGTAAGTGAAATAAAAATTTAACCACATTTGATAAGTTTTCAAAGTAGAAATGTTTCAAATACATGAATAGAATTTAAACAGAAAGAAATGAAACGTAGGGATTAATTTAACACATATTTGAAAGTGGCAACAAAAGATTTATATGCTTTTTAATGGCATTCGGCCATAGTGCAACATGAGGTCGACTTGCCAGAGTTTTAAGGTTAATTTATATACTGTGAGCACGACATCCTCCGCAACCATATCCTTCTAAACTACGGATTGTCAATTCCAGCATGTCATTCAGAAAAGAACTTAATTGTATGAGTAGAAATAGACATCGGGTAAAAGAAAAGCTTCCAAAAAAATTACATTTAGTGAGTAAAAATTGACATCGGGTAAACGTAAAGCATTTTTTCGGAGATTAAAGAATGCATCCACCCTGTACAAGATCATAAAATATTATTTACGGACATAATCCTGCGTTTAAGTTATCTTGAGTGGAAGAAGGTAGATAATGGATGTCCCAGAAAGTACACCTGTTCTGGAGTAGCGCAATAATCACAAATGAAATAACCTCATGAAATGTACTTCTGCACTTATAGAGGGACAGTACGGGCGAGTTTTGGACCTACCCAAATATTCATAGTCTATTGTTATCAAGCAGTCATTTTCAAAACGATAATTTATGACTAGTCACCTTGGATAACGAAAAGTTTTAAATCTGAGCACAGATGGAGTCCAATATACCTTGCATATAAAGGTTGTCAAACAGGACAAAATACACCGCAATGTTTGCAGATCTTGAATGAATGTTGATATGAATCTTTGTCTGAAGAATTCATATGTATGTAAACTATTTTCTTCTTAGTTATCATCAGTTTTTGCAGCTTTGAGATTTTGTTTGAGATCCTGGTATTAGTTTCACAACAATGTTGGTCCAACAATAAAGCCTTAGTCCGTGAAATTTTTAAACAGTCTACATCTTTACGTTCACCTCTGGCAGATCAGTACAGTATGATGGGCATCCAACATTGGTCTTGGATATTCCTCTCGTTTCCTATTATGCAAACTTAGTGATTGTGGTCCCCATTACTCAATTGTTGTGCTTGAGATAGAAACAAACAAACAGCAATGTAGCTTACCTGGCCTAGGAATCAAGACGCTGTGTGTGTGTCTTATGTGGTCGTGGCGCCACAGAGGCAGAATTATTCGATGAGGGACTTCAAAATTACAAACCTTTGGACCATAGTCGCTATCCCGAATATGACCAAAGTGAGCTATATTAGTGGAATCTTTGAAACCCAGTCACAATCAATATCTCATTTGCTGCACATATGGACATTATACTTTGTACCTTCAAAGTAAACACATCAACCAAACAAAGAAACCTTAAGACGTTTTGGTGTGTTTGTCGAGTGAAGGAAGAATAAATGAGTTTGTCATATGCACCGCAGTCTTCAGCGATGGCTTTACAAACTTCTTAATTGGTTAGGGATCTTATTTTCTCCATAATATTTTGACGCCTACCACGGTGACAGTGAACTCTTTACTTAAGTTATGTAGAGCTGCCATGCCAAAACCGTTTGACACATACTTTCACTCTGCGCTCATGGACCGTCTCACCTGACTACTAAAAACAAGAGACGCTTTGGACTGCACTTATAAAAAAAAATTAAAGGGAAGCGATAATTTAACAATGAAACTATTCATATCTGCAACTAATGAGAGGGAACGATATGTCTCTCTTACTCCTGAGCAGCGGAAGGACAAGGAATAATTCTTAATGCCGAAATATAGATCACCTGAGATCACAAAGGCTGCCATCTGATGCCGCTAAGAAAGACCACGTTAGCCGAGCGACTTATTTTGATGTTGTTGTTATGTCCGACGCTCTGACAGGTAGGCTGCACATAAGTGCAAGCAAGCGTGGAAGTGCATGCCACCCTGGCGGATACCCCACTGGCCATTCACTGGGAAGATATCACAGGCATGGCTGATTTTCTTTCTTGTTGAACATTTTACTTCCAACCATACAAACTGTAGCAGTGTGACAGTGCCGCTGATAGGATGCTATGTTGACTGAAACTTTAATCTCTCTCTCTCTCTCTTTCTCTCTCTCTCTCTCTCAATATTTGCTTGGTGCAAATTGCTATCAAAATTGTACGATGCACAATTTCGATGCATTTGTTCACTACTGGTGTATCAAGCAAAAGAACGTGGCAGCTGAAGTGACGCAATTAAATTATACGACTGCAAAACATCTTAATGAAATACACTCATTAATCTTTTGAACAAGACTATGCTTGTGGTATTTTCTTGCCAACAATGTAAAGAATGATTTTTTTTAGAGTTTCCATATTCCCCGTCTTTTCAATCAATACCCCAAGTAACTTTCAGAGACAACTCAATTGAGGTCAAGTAAATGTAAGATAGGCAAATATGTAACTAGTTGCCCTAAGAGGAAGAAAACAAAAATCCACTCTGAATAATATTTTTCAATGTTACCAGAAATCATTGCACGTCAAACCTATAATTAATAACGTCCAAATTATTTAACTCTGCTCTGAAAAGTTAGTGGGGCACACCTATTTCATTTATATTACGAAAACCAAATTTTTCTGCATCAATTAAATAGACCTTGAATAAAATGTCTTTCCGTGTGTTTATAACGCTTACATTGCTAGTAAAACCGACAAAATCGTAAATTTTAATTAATTAATACGAAAGGTTACGGCTGACAGTAAGCTGGCAAATTTCGAACTGAAAAAGTTAATGTAAGTAAGTAATAATGATGTGTCTTTTGTAACTAAAATCTAACGTGGAGCTTTAGCAATTTAATAACACGCTTCAATGAATTAGAATATAAAATAATGGTTGACAAATTTCATAATTACTTAGAGATTAAATATAACTACAACCTGATGCATTATTTCTTTACCTGATGAAGATAATTTAATACAATCAACAACCTGATGAAGATAATTTAATACAATCAACAATAGCATTGACCTCCCAAAACTTTATCATAAACTGCAACAATTTTAAAATCCCTCCTCAATACACTGCAACAATTTTAAAATACCTCCTCAATACACTGCAACAATTTTAAAATACCTCCTGATCTTGACAAGATAGATGGTAATCATGTAAATTGGCTATTTTCACGCGATGAGATCTCTGATCATGTAAATTGGCTATTTTCACGAGATGAGAACTGTAATAGGAGAAAGTATTATTCACTTATCATATGAGTAAATGTTTTAAAATAAACACCAGTAGTATGATCTCTGGAATTATATTTCCATTTATGTTAGGATCCCATACAATATCATTTTTAAATGAAACTAGTATTATGATCTCTTGGATTATCTTTCCATTTAGGTTAGGATCCCATACAATATCATTTTAAAATAAAACCAGTATTATGATCTCTGGGATTATCTTTCCATTTAGGTTAGGATCCCATACAATATCATTTTTAAATGAAACCAGTATTATGATCTCTGGGATTTTTTTCTTTCCCTTTAGGTAAGGCTCCCATACACTATCATACACTATCATTTTAAAATAAAACCAGTAGTATGCTCTCTGGGATTTTTTTTCATTTAGGTTGGGATCGTATACACTATCATTTTTAAATAAAACAAGTATTATGATCTCTGGGATTTTTTTCCCTTCAGGTCGGGATACTATATGCTATCATTTTTAAAAAATAAAACAGCATCATAATATAAATGCTTGAAATAGTTCATGTTGAAGATATTAACGGTGTCATAAAGATATTGTAATATTATACCAAAGTAAATGGTCTTATATATTCCGCACAGTAATTACACAGGTAGAGAAATAATTGAACCTCTTTCATACTATATGTTTTGATAATATCGGATGCTTTAAACTTTAAGGGTAAATGCAGTTAGTAAATTTATGAGAGCATGTGATTACGACACAATAAAAACATAATGGTAGAATTTCGCATATTCCAAGATGAAAAAATACTATCCTAGTGCTGGTGATGGTGTATTTAATTTTAATGTCTGTCCTACTGATGAAAATGTGTAATGGTATCAGAATCAACAATAATGCAAAGATGGAAAGAGACCAGTCCAAGTTTGGATTAAACTATATCATTAATATCGAGGCAGGAATCGTTTCAATAGCATTGAATCAATCAATCATTTGGAAAAATGGTTTTAAAAAAATGTGATAAAATAATAGTATCTACCATCACCACGTGGAACAGCATCGATGACATGATAAGTATGATTATCCTCGAAAGTCAAATCAAGCATGAACTAGAATAACAAATACAAGATACTGCTGGAACCCAAACAATGCTTTTCTTTTCATCAACAAAATTAATAACAATAAGAATTAATCGAATTGATATTACCGGCATTTAAAAAGGCATATGCCCTAAATAATAGGGTTTTTTCCCCCGAGATCATACGTTTTATACGATATTAATGCCAATTAAATGTAATTAAAGGTTTGCTCAACTTAGCATCAGAGAGTATGATGTAAAAGTGTGTGTGTGTGTGTGTGTGTGCTTACTTTCAACGTGGCATTAACACTTTTTCAGTCAAATTGCAACAATATCTGTAGTGTGCCAGTTTATAGCAATGTCTAACATTGGGGAATGATGCCGAAAATATGTAGCATAATGTCCCACCCAATCACTTTATCATTACACAAGGGCATCGCTTCTTAACGTTAACCTCTTTAATGCTGAGCGCCTAGCCATGTAGTTGTTATTACCGCATGAATAAGTCTTTAGTATGACTTGATGATGGTTTGAACAGGCGACAACTCGCATCCGAGGCGGACGCTGTAACGACTAGGCCACTTAAGCGCAGATAATTTTTTTCGTGCAATAATAATGCCAACTACATGCAATCAATAGTTTGAATGTCATAATCAGAGATTTAGATGTAAAAGTAACATATTTTCACCGTGTATTTGGTTATGTTTTCCCGATGCATATGTGACTTAAATTTGTTTTCCGTGTCAAGTTAGTTGGGTAAATGATTTAGATACTGTTTAGAGATTTATTTCCTAGTATCTATCGATTTCTGCTTCACACTGGTAACAAACTTGACGAAGAAAAATGCTGCATTAGGAGAAGCAACTAACATCGACTTAAATCTCAACGATAATAGTAAAACCAATCTACCAAACAAAAGAAAAAAAACACTTCCTGCATGTAATGTAATTTTTTCTTTTTCTAAGTACGTAAGACCTTGGATAACAGTTCGAAATATATGAAAATGTGGAGAGAAAGAAATAAAAAACTGACAGCTATGAGCAAACAAAGTATAAAAGCTAAAAAAACCGATGGAAGTAGTAATAGGGGGCACTATAGGCTCAATGGAAAATCCAGTCAAAAAGTGCTTGGGCACATATAGCCTCAAGGGGAATTTAACATGGTGGGTCTATATAGCCTCAATGGAAATTTAACATGGGAAACTATTTGGGCCTATATAGCCTCAAGGGAAATTGAACATAGGAACTATTTTGGGTCTATATAGCCTCAAGGGAAATTGAACATAGTGGGCCTATATAGCCTCAAGGGGAATGGAACATGGGAAATATGATTGGCATATGTAGAGGGCACTGTAGAGTGACAAGGAAAAAAAGGGTGGCAATGAAAGCTAATATCTTTTCGAGACCTATGAGTGGCCCTGAAAAGGGCCTTTGGATACTTCTTCTTCTTCTTCTTCTTCTTCTTCTTCTTTTATTTTCTGTCGTTGTTCCACCACCTTTTAATTTTACCAATGATTCCCGTTTTCTTCTTCTTCTTTTCCTCCTCGGGAATCCAATTGGGATGTCCCATAGCTCTAAACTTTTCCTGAACTCTCATCCATCTTAGATTGAGTAGATCAAAGTCCTATTTCTTTTTGTTCTTTTGTTCCTTTCTCTCCTTAAACCAGTTTTCTTTAATCTGGATCACCTGTTCTTCCATCACCATTCTCATCATTGCTTCTGCTTCCTTTAGCCTGTCTAGACCTCACTCACATAGTCCTATTCTATCAGATGTAATGTTTCTTCTAGAAAGCACCTGACTTTGATGACATGATCAAGTGCCTGGTTCAAGTCCCCTATTCTTATATATTTTGTTTTAATACGTCTTCTTAATTTCTGGTCTTCCTCCTCTATCATATCTTCTAATAGATCTCTTGCTAATTTCAGTTGGCTTACAAAGCCATGGTTACTCTGAAATTCTTCCTCAAGTCTTTCCACTTGATATTCTGCATCAAGGATCTCAAACCAGCTGTCTCGGAGTTGGATAAACAAGTCGAAATTCATCTTGTTGTGTTCAAAATTGAATGGCTCCAAGGTACTTAGCTGGAATTTTTTATAGCTATAACCGTTCACTAGGAACATATGTATAGCTTTTATAGCTACCATGTCGGTAGCCATTTAGTTCTTAAAGTGCTTAATTGCACTATCGATTCATTAGGCGTTCCCCTGAATTACTAAAAAGTAACTATCAAGGGAAATGGAAGCCCACGGGGTGGGTAGGAATAGAGCATACACACACCCACCCCCATTCGACACCAACCGACCAGAGCCAACAGCAACGGCAAAGGAGGAAAGGGTCCAGGCCCAGGAGCGCAGCGACACAGCAACACACACAAGAGCACACAAGAGAGAGACAGCAAGGCCACAGCCGCAGCCCACACCCGAAACAAAAGGGTCGCACCTATCCCAAATTCAGTCCAGTCACACCAAGGACAGCTTAATATCCAATAATGTGTTAGCCACCCGTGCAATTTATCAAATAAAAGAGTTGAAGAATTGATATTTAATATCCTATATTTCCAAAATTTCAAGTACATAAGCGTACATAACATAAGTCCCTAACAAATTTTGAATATTAAAAATGTCTTAGCGACATATATTAGTGTAGTCAATGGTAGATATTTTTAGTTGTGAATTTGAACGGAGGTACCAATAATAAATCATATCAGCTTTTTAGGGCCACGGAAAGTTGTTCAAAGAGGGGTACTCGTAACCAAATGAGCCCCCTATTATTCAGGCAAATTGACTATGGCAATGAAAAAATCTTTTCACTACGAGGCGGTCCGGTGGCGGCCGGCATGACTGCTTCTATCTACATCCATGTCGGGGTGGAGGCCTCCATGATTCCTTCAAGTTACATCCATGCCGGTCACATTCTCAAGTCGCACCAGTGCAAGCAACTACCACTGTTTCTTCTCCATTTCCGTCTCTGCCGCAAGCTAGTGGGAGTTACGAAACTTCCATGTCGAGTCCACGTGGTAGTCGCCACTTTCCAAGTTTCCCTCCATGTCCGTCCCCGCCACAAATCAAGTTCGGGAGTTACGAGACTTCCATTTCGAGCCACCTGTACTAGCGACACCGTACGAGTTGAGTTTTTCCTCTCCGAAGAAGCGACGGGGCAACATCACAAGTCGTCCTTAACTTTTCAGCCCGGGATATCATCATGTCATTACAGCACTCCCATTGTGACGTCACCAGGCCATCCGCTCCAGAAAAGACGTCCTCCTCGGTCCACAGCCACTGCCTGAAGCTGAATGGCTCCAAGGCTGACTGACTGACTGGGTGTTTTATAGATGTAACCGCCCACTAGGGGCATTTGTACATCTTTTATAGGTACCATGTCGGTACCCATTTAGGTGGGAGGGGTGTTACTCCCTCCCTTAAAAGTGCTTAATTGCACTATAAATTAAGGCGTTCCCCTGAATTACTAAAAAGTAACTATCAAGGGAAATGGAAGCCTATGGGGTGGGTAGGAATAGAGCATACACACACCCACCCCCATTTGACATCAACCGACCAGAGCCAACAGCAACGGCAAAGGAGGAAAGGGTCCAGGTCCAGGAGCGCAGCGACACAGCAACACACACAAGAGCACACAAGAGAGAGACAGCAAGGCCACAGCCGCAGTCCACACCTGAAACAAAAGGGTCGCACTTATTTCAAATTTAGTCCAGTTATACTAAGGACAGATTAATATCCAATAATGTGTTAGCCACCTGTGCAATTTATCAAATAAAAGAGTTGAAGAATTGATATTTAATATCCTATATTTCCAAAATTTCAAGTACATAAGCGTACATAACATAAGTCCCTAACAAATTTTGAATATTAAAAATGTCTTAGCGACATATATTAGTGTAGTCAATGGTAGATATTTTTAGTTGTGAATTTGAACGGAGGTACCAATAATAAATCATATCAGCTTTTTAGGGCCACGGAAAGTTGTTCAAAGAGGGGTACTCGTAACCAAATGAGCCCCCTATTATTCAGGCAAATTGACTATGGCAATGAAAAAATCTTTTCACTACGAGGCGGTCCGGTGGCGGCCGGCATGACTGCTTCTATCTACATCCATGTCGGGGTGCAGGCCTCCATGATTGCTTCAAGTTACATCCATGCCGGTCACATTCTCAAGTCGCACCAGTGCAAGCAACTACCACTGTTTCTTCTCCATTTCCGTCTCTGCCGCAAGCTAGTGGGAGTTACGAAACTTCCATGTCGAGTCCACGTGGTAGCCGCCACTTTCCAAGTTTCCCTCCATGTCCGTCCCCGCCACAAATCAAGTTCGGGAGTTACGAGACTTCCATTTCGAGCCACCTGTACTAGCGACACCGTACGAGTCGAGTTTTTCCTTTCCGAAGAAGCGACGGGGCAACATCACAAGTCGTCCTTAACTTTTCAGCCCAGGATATCATCATGCCATTACAGCACTCCCATTGTGACGTCACCAGGCCACCCGCTCCAGAAAAGACGTCCTCCCCGGTCCACAGCCACTGCCTGAATGATGAATGAATGATGGCTCCAAGGTTGATTGATTGATTGATTAATTGGATTTAAGACGTTTTCGCCCATTGGGCATTTACGTCTGTTTAATGCCCCAAAAGGGCTAATTAATTGTTTCGGGGGACGGAATAGTGCCACGTCCCCACGCATTATTGCACAATGTTATGCTAATTAATTGATACCAACCGTCGGAAGCAGAAGAGGCAAAGGCGGAACGAGACTGCATTGGAAGGAAGGAGATATACCCAATAATTTAATCCCCCGAATATAATTTAGAATAATTGTCGTCCGGCATTTAAAAATAAGTGATTGGGTAGGGACAATTGGAATGGGGTGCAGTATTAAATACTGTCAGACTTGTCTATTTCCCGGAGGAATAATAGGATCAGTTCTGCAGTTAGGTTGGGATTAGGGTTTGTGATACTAAGAAATGATGGGTAGGTTGTGCTCGAGCCTATTTTAATAAGAGAGCTTGCAAGTTTATTTCTTGCTACTCTATATGCTGGGCACACATTAAAAACATGTGATAGATCTTCTAATTGATTGCAAGATTGGCAAGAAGTATTTCTTCCAGGGTTGGATTTACTGTATTTGCCCATACTTCCGGCTAGTAGAGTTTTTCCTGTTTTGATGCGATTGAAGATTCTTTCGAGATGTGTATGTTTAATCTCTGCTCCAATAATATTCCTGGATACTTGGTTTTGGATAGAGTATAGTTTACGTCCTTTCTGGCTTGAATCCCATTGTTGTTGCCATTTTGACATGATTCTTTTGGTAATGACATTATATAATTCTGTTACCGAGTACTCTATATATTCAATTTCCACGTTGTTGAGGCTATTTTTTGCAGCACGGTCAGCTTGATCGTTTCCAAACAGATCTATATGAGATGGGACCCACATAAATTCAATTGTTTGGTTAAAGTTAGCAAGATCATTGACAGTTAGCCTAGTTAGCTTTTGATAGTTGCCACGCCCTTTTGAACATCCAGATTCAAGTGTTTTTAGGACACTTAAAGAATCACTGATGATGAGTGATTTGGGAAATTTATTAATTTTGATTAGATTCAGTGCCTCTAAGATAGCCCAAAATTCCGTGGTGTAGATGGAACATTGGTCCGGGAGTCGCCTCCCTATTGTTATATTTAACTCTGGAATGGTGACTGCTGCAGCTGTTCTATCTGGATCTGTTGATTTGGATCCATCAGTGTATAATTTGGTATAATCCTTGTAGTTGGCTTCTAAGTTATTGAGAATTTTTGTTCTTATTTCGTTCGCCATTGATTCTTTAGGTCCAAATGTTGTGGCTTCAAAGTTAATGTTTATTGGTATGTTCATCCAGGGAGTATTGTCCGGATAGGCGATTTGAACAGCTTGAAGGCTGTTAATGCTTAGTTCTTTGCTTAAGATGTGAATCCTTTTCCCGGAAGGTTGGGATGGTACTAACCTCTTGCTAAAGGCTTTGTTGCAATTTTTAATTGTTGTTCTGGTGGGGTGATTTGCGTTATGAGTTGAGATTCTGACCGCATATCTAAGAGTTAGCTCATCTCTTCTAAGTGATAATGGCATTTCTCCAGTGATGATTTGCAATTCTTCTTTTGAGGTGCTTCTCAAGGTACCTGTGCAAATCCTTAGTGCTGTAGTTTGTATTTGATCTAGTTTCCCCAAAAGACTTTGTTTAGCAGATGCGTATACTTGACATCCGTAGTCCAGTTTGGATCTAATTAGGGCCCTGTAGATCATCAGAAGAGTTTTTTGGTTAGACCCCCATTTTAATCCTTTGATATTTTTCATGAGGGAAATGTCTTTTTTGCATCTACGGATCAGATCTTGGATGTGGTACTTCCATGTTAGGTATTGATCAAATGTCATACCCAGGAATTTGATTGTTGTTTCAAATTTAATTAACTCCCCTTGAATGTATAGCTTTGGTGCTTCTACTGTTTTCTTTTGATTTGGCGAAAAAATTATACCCCTTGTTTTGCCCTTTGAGAGTTTGAACCCCCATTTGTCAGCCCAAGTTCCAATTTTGTTGAGGCTGATTTGGAGGGTGTTGATGACTTTTTGACTTGTTGGATCACCATCTTTCCATAGACCGCTATCGTCTGCAAATTGCGAGAGGTCTACTTCTTTGGGATCAACGTTGATTTCCAGATCATTAATCATAATGTTGAACAGCGTAGGGCTAATGACACTACCTTGAGGTGTGCCGTTTTCCAATAGGAATTCCTCAGAGAGTGTATCTCCTATTCTAACTCTGATGCGCCTATTAGACAGAAATTGTTTTATCCAGGCATGCATTTCACCATTTATACCGTAGTGGTTAAGTTTGGCTATAAGGCCATTTGTCCAAACCAAGTCGAATGCCTTTTCAAGGTCTAGAAAAATTGCGGTCAAGTGTCGATTTTTTTTCCTTTTATTGTGAAATGCTAGTTTTATTTGGGATTCAAGTCGGACTAGCTGATCTATTGTTGATCTATTATTCCGGAAGCCGCTCTGGTTGTTTGATAAAAGGTTTTTACTCTCTAAATGATGTTTCAATCTGTTGTTAACCATAGTTTCCATTACTTTACATATGGTGTCCGTAAGGGAGATGGGTCTGTATGATGAAACTTCGGTTGGGTCCTTGTCTGCTTTTGGGATTGGTACTACTATTGCTTGTTTCCATTTCTCGGGGATTTGTCCCGTGGTCCATGATTGGTTAATTAAAGCAATTAGAGCTATTTCCATGTTGGTTGGGATGTTATTATATATTTCGTATCCCATGTTGTCTTCTCCTGGTGAGGTTGACTTTTTTGGCTTGATTGCATTTATCCATTCCTCTCTAGTAAAGGGTTCGTTGAGAGACGGGTTTCTGGGTTCTCTATCCATAAAGAGATGTGACTGCTGTTTCTCCACTTTTGCTCTATATGCTTGGAATTTTGCAGTGTGGTTTTTGTTGCTGCTCATTCCTGCAAAGTGAGATGCTATCGCTGAAGCTTTTTCCATGTTTGTTATTGCTCCTTTGATATTTGGTATAGTCGTGCTAATTCCTTTTTTCATGGATTTAATTTTATTCCAAATTTGTTTGGAATTGGAATGTTTGATTATTAAAGTGGAGCAGTAGTTTTGCCACGACGTCTCTTTAGATGTTTTGATGATCTGCTTTGCTAATTTTTCCTTTTTTTTGTAGTCATCGAAGTCCGTTGACTTGCCAGTGTGCCTAAATCTGTTGAGGGCTTTCTTCTTATCCTTGATCGCCTTCTTGCAGTTGTCGTTCCACCAAGGTATGGGCTGTTTATTTGTAATTTTTGTTCCCGTGGAAGGAATGCTATTATTGGCTGCTTCCTTGATACACTGGATTATGTTGTTATTAAACTGGTCGATGTTGTCGTCTTGTAGATCAAGTATTGTCTTTTTTTCCAGTAGGGTCCGGAATTTCGTCCAGTTTGCTTTGTTTAAAATCCATTTGGAAGTTTTTTTAATGGGATCGATTGGCTTTGACAAGTGTATGTCAATAACTATTGGGTAGTGGTCACTACCTAGTGTAGATTCTCTGTCTACTTCCCAGTTGGTGATTGCAGCCAATCTGGGCGTACAAATAGTAAGATCTAATGCAGACATGGAACCATTTGTTGGTGATAGACGGGTTTTTGTTCCGTCGTTTAGTATGACAAGGTTTCTTTTGAGTGCCCATTGTTCAATCAATGAGCCTCGCTTGTCAGTATGATCACCGCCCCATGACTTATTGTGGGCGTTAAAATCTCCACAAATCATGTATTCTTTTATGCAGCTGTTTAACTGCAAATAGTTTTGTAAGAGCGCTGGAGCTGCTCCACCAGGGTCATACACGTTAAGAAGTTCAAATGAAAAAGAACCAACGTGTATATGTACTGCTTGATATTCTACAGCGTTTGCTGTAGAATTATCTTGTTTTTGGCTAGTGTTAGTACAAAAATAAGTATTGGGTAGTAGGTCACTAATAAATATTCCTAACCCACCTCCCTTTAATCCGCTAGCCCTTGTCAGGTATTTATATTTGGAATATCCCTTAATTTTTGGTTGGGATTTTGATGAACTGTGGGTGTGGGTTTCCTGAATACAAATGATGTCAGGTTTTTTAGTGGAATTTTGAATTTTAATTAATAATTCAGGTTTATTTATGTTTAAACCCCTGCTATTCCATTGCCAGATAGTTAATTTATGTTTCCCTTGGCTCCAAGGACCGACGATTGCGTATATATATCTTAAGCACGGACGTGAAAGAAAACACCTCTTACATTCACTTTTCATATTATATACTATTCACAAACCATACTATTTACTATCCAAAATCACACCCTATACTAACCACACACACACACACACACACACACACACACACACACGGGGAAGCAGCCAAAACAAACCCTATTATTTACTATCCAAAATCACACCTTATACTAACCATACACACGGGGAAGCAGCCAAAACAAACCCTATTATTTGCTATCCAAAATCACACCATATACCATCTAAAAAGAGTTAGTGTTTATAATCACACTACTCCTCTCTCATACCCATTGGCAATTGACATAGTATTTCTTTTCTTGTTATTTTGGTAGCCCTGAGAAGGGCTGTTTTTTGTAACTTCAAAATGCACCTGGCTAATGCTGGCATCTCCCAGGTCTAGCCCCACACACACACACATCTTCTACTCCAATCGTTCTCCCAATTCACTCTTGTGATTGGGAGCGTAGCCCAATTCACTCTTGTGATTCGGGGTGTAGAAGTAGAATGAGTGGCGTCACTATCCCAATCTTCCGTTTGAGGGATAGTGAAAGTCTCTTCATTTCTTCTCCTACTCCTCAACTGTGGTTGTTGCGGTTGAGGTTGTGATTGTTGCGGCTGAGACTGTGGTTGTTGCGGTGGTGACTGTGACGGTAGTGGACGAGATGGTTCTGGTGGTGAAGGTGTCCTCACCATAGGCTTGACTTGACTAGTTTGTCTCATCATGCGATGAGGTAAGATAGGCATTTTCTTCACCTCCTCTTCTTTCTTTTTTCTTTCCTCCTCTTCTTTTTCAATCTTGACCTGCTCTGCTATAGCCTCCAAAGCCAGCTCCTCCAAGAGACGCCTAGCATTTTCCAAATGCATTTAAAGCTCTCTTAACTTTTGAACTCTGCTCATCTTCTTTGATGCGCCAACGATAGGTAGCCAGACTGACGAGTGCTTCTTTATTTATAGTTCAAGCGCGGACGTGATGGAAAACACCCCCTATGATCCAAAAAACTTACATTATCCTTATCATTATCAAAAACACGCGGACTTAAAAGAAAACACTCACTCACTTTTATACTTGACTCATATTAATTATAAATTTAACAAGTTATTTTGAAAAATACGTTGTGCTTATAGACGCACTTCAAACACAAGTAAAAAGAGACAGTGATTATAGACTCACTTCTATTTTTTTTCTAACTTCCGCACATACCATTAGCAAATTAACTGATTAATTCTTTTCGAGAATATTGGGTAGCCTTGAAAAGGGCTGTTTTTGTGTGTGTACGAGTAAGGATGACAATCTTTTATCGTCTAAGATTGCGTCCTCGTATGGCAACAGGATAGGGCCTGCTTCTTCGGAAAGAGAAAGAGAACTCTTTCGTGTCCACACGGCAGTCGACAAAACTTCTGTCTGGTTCCTGCTGCTGTTGCTGCTGTTGCTGCTGCTACTATTTTCTCTGCTCTCTCTGCTGCTTCTGACGTCGATACTTCTCAGTCCATTCTTCTTTGTCTTTTAGAATTTCCTCTCTGAAGAGTTCTTCTATGAGGTCTTCCGTTACTTGTAGCATTCTAACATTCTCTGTCTCTTCAGGCTTTGGCATCAGATTGTGTCTGATACGATGCAGAGTGACGTAAGCTTCGTTCAGCTTAGCTAGTCTTGAGCACATCTTCGTAGTAGGATGAGTCAAACAATGGATGGTCAGACTGGAGCAAGTAAGCAAGTTTGGATTTTTATAGTTGCCGCCGTCCACGAAGGGACATATGGGCAACTTTTATAGCTACCATGTCGGTAGCCATTTTATGTCCCTTGGGGAGGGGTCGCTACTCCCTCCCCTCAGGCATTTAAGTGCTTAATTGCACTATTAATGTAGGGCGTTCTCCCTAATTACTAAAAAGTAACTATCGGGAGAAATGAAAGCCCATTGGGTGGGTAGGAATAGTACCCACACACACACACCCTTATCAACCAATATGAAGAATACCACTGGTAGCGAGGGAAAATGTTTTCTCATTTCGCTAGTAATTTTGGTGAGCAGTCGCGGAAAAGGAGAAAAAGATCCCGGATAGCTGGACAGGTCACATACACCAAGCACGCAAACAGCGAGACAGCACGGCACGGACGCAGCTCACACCTGAAACGACAAGGTCATACGAAAGGTCAAATTCAGTCCAGTTATACTAATGGACAGCCTAACATCCAATAATATGTTAGCCACCTGTGCAATTGCTCAAATATCTAAGTTGAAGAATTGTTATTTACATTCCTACTTCCAAAATAAACTAGTACATAAGCGTACGTATAATAAATCCCTAACAAATTTAGAAAAATTAAAAAATGTCTAAGCGACATATATTAGTGTAGTCAATGGTAGGTTGTTTTGGTCATAAATTTTGTTGGAGGCAGCACCAATAGGGTCAAATTAGTCTTTTTAGGGCCAAAGATAGTTGTTCAAAGAGGGGTACTCGTAACCAAATGAGTCCCCTTTTATTCAGGCAAAAGAAATATGGCAATGAAAAATCTTTTCATTGTACGGCTTTCCAAATAGTCCGGTGGTGGCGGCCATGTCTGTATGACAGCTGTATCTTCTATCATACTTTTGGTTATCTGGGGTAGTATTTCGCTGACGTGGTAATACCATCTTATATCATCATGTAGTCCTGTGGGACAATCTCACTCATATTCTGTCATCACCAGTCAGCGCGCCCAAGGTCCGCCATATTGCTTAGTTTTCCATGGCTGGTTGCAATATGGTTCCATTAGCATGATAAAGCAGCATATCAACATCTATAGAAGCCATTTCTCTTCAATTCGTAGTTTGGTGGAAGTAGAGACCGCTATTTCCTCTCCATTTCTATCCCTGCCGCAAAACATGTTCGGGACTTATGAAATATCCACTTCGAAAAGGTCGAGGTCGCTGCCGCTATACAGGTTTCCCTCCATTTCTATTCCTGCCACAAAGCTAGTTCGGGACTTCTGAAACTTCTATTTTGGGTTTTCTGTATGCTCCACCGCTGTACAAGTCGATTTTTCCTGCTGGAGTTGTGACGGGATAACAGCACAACATACGTCCTCAGCAGTAAGCCCGGGGTTTCATCATGCTTTCGCACTCCCATTGTGACGTCACCAGGTCGCCAGCTCCAGAAAAGCCGTCCTACTCGGTCCGCAGTCTTCGCCTCAATGAATCCTGAATGATGGGTCAGACTGGTTCTGTTCTGTTCTCTTGGGTTTTTGGTGGTGTTCGTACCTTATTACATGTACCACCGGTTAATGTGTGCACCGCACACTTCTTAGATTATCCACAGGGACGGAATTGTGCCACGTCCCAGGGCATTAATGTGTTCATGGAACACTACTGAAATTCTGGCCGTCTAGGTTGGTTCTTGGCCGTCTGGGCTGGTTCTTGTATGAAGGATGTTTCTGACGTTTCTGATGTCATAGGTCGGTGCTGCTTGACTCCAAGCTAGGTCTAGACATCGCCGTATATTTTAATTTTGAATGATCAGTGCTGTTTAGTTAGAAGGTCGAGAATGGAACCAGGTTTTTTTTTTTTTTTTTTTTTTTTTTTTAAACTGTTGTTGTTTGTTGTTTGTTGTTGTTGATTGTTTTGTTGGTTGTTGTTGTTGTTTTGTTGTTTTTGTTTGTTGATGTGTGTTGTTGTTTGTTTTATTGTTGTTGTTTGTTTACGTTTGGTTGCTGTTGTTATTGTTGTGTGTGATATATATAAATATATATATATATATATATACATACACACATACACACACACACACACACATACATATACACACACACATACACATATATATATATATATACACATACACATACATATATATACATACACACATATATATACATACACATATATACACATATACATACATATATATATATATATATATATATATATATACACACATATACACACACACACATATACATATACACACACACATACATATACATATATATATATTTATTTTTCTTTCCCTGGTTCCAATAGGTGGGAGTACGGAAGGAAAAGAGAGAAGATGTTGTTAGTCATGCAGAGGCCATATGTTATGAGAGATGATATTATAGGGGTGGGGGATAGGTTTGTTTGATATATTTTAAGTGTGTGTGTGTGTATGTATAGGTTAACCTACTTGTATTAGTTACTGGTGTTATATTTTGTTGAGAAGGCCTGTGTCTTTAAGATATTGTATGATATTCCGGTATGTTGTTTCGATATTATTGTTTGCGTTTTGGAAGATTTCCGGGTATGTATGAGGGGATCCGATTTCCGCCTGTTTTGATATTAGTTCCTTTCTTTCTTTTCTCAATTTCGTGCAGTCGTTTATAGTGTGTGATAAGTCTTCAGGGACTTTGCAGTGATAACAATTTGGGTTATTTGGGAATGGGCCGAGGTATTTGCCGAAACTGTTGGCCAATTTCGTTTTCCCTGTTAATAGCCGATTTATAATTATTTGCTCCTGAGACTTGAGTTGAGGACTTTTGCGATTTCGCCAGACTTTGTTAATGATATTGAAAAGCCTTCTTCCATGGGTGGAGGCATTCCACCCGTCTTGCCATTTTTGGTCGATTAGACTTGAAATAAAGCCATATAGTTCCTGAGTACTGTAATCTAGGTGTATTTGTTCGTTTTCGGACAACGTTTGTTTCGCTGTTTGATCTGCGAAGTCATTACCTCTGATGTTTATATGGGAGGGGACCCACATAAACTCTATTTGTTTATTATTTTTATTAATATCTTTAATGATTTTATTTGCTTGTCTTAGGAAGTTCCCTCTGGAAGCTGTGTTGTTATTTTCAATGGATGTCAAAGTGCTAAGAGAGTCGCTAATTATGACTGTTTTTTCAACTTGGTTGGTTTGGGCCCATTTTAGCGCTTCTAGTATGGCCCAGAATTCTGCCGTATAGATGGAACAGTGGTTAGGTAGTCTTTTGCCGAATTGGATATTTAGCTCAGGGATGACATATGCGGCGGCTGTTCGTGGGGGGTTAGCTGTTTTTGCGCCATCTGTATATATTTTAGTGTATTGCGCGTATTTGTGATTAATTTCCTCAATAACTTGGGATTTAAGGGCGAGTTCTTGCCCTTGCTTGTTTCCCTGTAGTGCTATGGTGGTGTTGACGTTTATTTTACTACAGTCCCAAGGTTCTGAGTCGTAGTAGGTGATTTGTTCCGATATTAGTTCTTCGATAGGGAGTTGTTCAGTTAGTTTATGTGTGATGTGGCCCGCCGGGATATATTGCGGGTTTCCTAACGAATAGCTTCTTTTACAGTTATTGATGGCAACACGGGTGGGGTGCGTTGTTGGATGTATTGATATTCTCGCCGCGTGCCTTAATATTAGTTCCTGTCGCCTAAGATGTAGAGGGAGTTCTCCCGTTAAGATTTGTAGTTCGGCGAGGGAAGTGGATGGTAAAGTGTTAGTGCATAGAGCTAGCGCTTGCCTTTGAATTTTGTCTAATTTTTTTAAGTGTTTTTTTGGGGCTGAGTAGTATACCTGACACCCATAGTCTAATTTGGATCTTATTAAGGCTCTGTACAGGGTTAAGAGTGTTTCCTGGTTGGATCCCCAGGTTGTGCCTTTTAGGTTTTTAAGAAGGTTAAGGTCTTTTTGGCATCTTTTATCTAATTCATTTATATGATGGCTCCAATTTAGATGTCTGTCGTAAAACATACCTAGGAATTTGACCGCTGGTACGAATTTTATTTCCTTACTCTGAATTGTTAGCTTGGGGTATTCTGTGTGTTTTTTCCTAATTGGGGAGAAGAGAACCGCAACAGTTTTCTCGCTGGACAGTTTAAACCCCCACTTATTAGCCCAATTCCCTATGTTATCCAGGCTTTTTTGTATATCCATAATAGTTTTGTGGTGGGAGGGGTTGCCTGCTCTCCATAGGCCACTGTCATCAGCAAATTGTGAGATCTCCATTAGGTTCGAGGTTAGGTTTTTGTCAAGGTCGTTAATCATGATATTGAATAGGGTGGGACTGAGTACACTGCCCTGTGGAGTGCCATTTTCCAGGGTGTGTGGCTCTGAATGGGTGTCCCCTATTCTGGTTATAATTTTCCTGTCCGTAAGGAAGTTTTCGATGAATTTGAACATACGTCCGGTGATGCCATAGTGGTTTAGTTTGGCTATGAGGCCTTTTGTCCAGACGAGGTCGAATGCTTTTTCAAGGTCAAGAAAAACCGCTATTAAGTTTCTGTCGGCCTTTTTCTTAGCGTGAAAGGCATTTTTAATGGCGGTTTCTAACCGAATTAGTTGATCCGTGGTGGATCTGTTGTTTCTGAAGCCACATTGATTTTGCGATAGGCGCTGGTTGCTTTCAAGGTGGTATTTTAGCCTGTTTACCAGTATGGTTTCCATAAGTTTGCATATATTGTTGGTGAGGGAGATTGGCCTGTAAGAGTTAATAATATTGGGGTCCTTGCCCTGCTTTAGAATCGGGACCACTATTGCGGTTTTCCATTTATGTGGGAGATGTCCTGTAGTCCATATTTTGTTTAGCAAGTTTAATACCGATTTTTTAATGTTGGGTGGGATATGTTTGTAGATAGTGTAGCCTATTTGGTCTTCACCTGGTGAAGTCTCAGTTTTAGAGTTTAGGGCTGTATCCCATTCGTATTCTGTGATTTCCTTGTTTAGTGGTGTGTCGGTGGGGCCCTGGTCTATAAAGAATTTTGTTTTATTTTCGGCTAAGTACCGATGATTTTGAAATTCGATTGTATGGTTTGTGTTGCTGCTCATGTCAGAAAAATGCTGAGCTAGTTTTGCTACCTTCTGTTCGTTAGAGATGGCCCCTGAGAGCTTAGGGATTGTGCTGCGAGTTTTCCCTCGAATTTGTTTGATCTTGTCCCAGACTTGTTTTGAACTAGTTTTAATGTCGATAGAAGAGCAGTAATCACGCCAGGTTTGTTCTTTGGCTTGTTTAATTACTGTTTTTAAGTGCTTTTCTTTATTTTTATATGTTTGGAAATCACTTGAGTTCTTAGTTTTCCTAAATCTACAGAGTGCTGTTTTTTTGGCCTTGTGTGCCTCTTTGCAATGGTCGTTCCACCAAGGTATGGGCTGCTTATTTATGTTACGTTTAGTTTTGGGTATGTTGTCGGTTGCTGCTGCCCTGATTGTGTTAATTAGCTGGTCGTAATGTTTCTCTACGTTTTCCCCCTCCATGTTTGTTATGTCAATTGAGGCTAGTTGTGTTTGGAAGGAGAGCCAATCTGCTTTTTTGTAATTCCATTTTGGGTTTAAGTTTAGTGGGTTATATTGGACTGTCATCTGTAGCGTGGTAATTACAGGGAAGTGATCGCTGCCCATGGGGTCAGCTTGATCCACTCGCCAACTGGTCACCTGAGCTAATGCTGGGGTGCACATGGTGAGATCGATGGAGGTCATGCTACCGTCGATAGGATTTAGTCGTGTCTTAGCGCCATCGTTTAATATAGTCAAGTTAGATTCGACTATCCAGTTTTCTACCAACCTGCCTCTTTTGTCCGTTCTATCGTCTCCCCATATTGTATTGTGTGCATTAAAGTCGCCACATATGACTATCCGCTCAACCCGTCTTAAGGTGTTGATGTGCCTATATGTGTCTAAGTTTATTTCGGCACTATTACCCCCTGGGTCATAGAAATTAACTATTTGAATTGATGTGTTACCAATATCGATTATGATGGACTGCATCTCGGTATGGTTATTGTTGATGGTTTGATTAACTGGTGTGGTGTTGGGGAGCCGCTCATTTGTGTATATGACTAGTCCCCCTCCTTGCCCATTTGTTCTGTGTTGAAAGTGCCCTGGGGCGTAACCGGGTATGGTAGGTAATCGCTTGGTTTTGTCTGATAATTTCGTCTCCTGGATGCAGAGGATGTCAGGTTTTTTTATTGAATTTTGTATTTTGATTTTTAATTCGTTTATGTTTCCTAGCAATCCTCTGGCATTCCACTGCCATATTGTAATGTTGTTTCCCTTGTGGTTCATAGTGACTTTGGTCGTTAATATGTTGATAGCTCCTGCTGTTTTTGTTTTAGTTTTGTTTTAGTTCTTTTATTTGTGTTTCAATTAGTTTGAATTGTTGTATACAAATGAGGTTGTTGTTAATTATGCTTTGTTTTATGTCGTTTATAGCTGTCTCTAGATAACCATCTAATTTGGGTAAATTAGGTGGTGTTCGTTTATCAGGTGGGTGTAGGGTTGTTTGCGTGCTTTTGTCTGTTTTGGACGTATTGGCCTGTTTGTTGATTTTCCCTCCCCATTCCCCTCTCCCTACTGAGTGGTTGAGTTTGGAGGTTGGTGCCAGTTTTTTTGCCAGGTGGTATGGGATGTTTTGTGCATTCATGATTTCTATTGTGTTGTATTCTTTTATCATGAAGGGACACTCCTGGGACTTGGCTAAGTGCGGTCCCCGGCAGTTGGCACATTTAGGGTTTCTCCTACACTTCCCCTTATGGTACCCCCCGCACTGTCTACAGACTGTTTCGTATCTGCAACTGGAAGCAAAGTGTCCCCAGTGCTGACAGTTGGTGCAGAATCTGGGTTTGTTAATATAGGGCTCGAGTCTGAGCCATGGTCCTGAGGGACTGAGCCGGATAAGTGGTTGCAGTGGTGTTGCAGATTCAAGGACAGCTAAGTGATTTTCACTGTTGTTTGATTTGAGCTTATATGCCTTGGTGATGTGTGTGCCACCTAATTTGATGTATTCGGTTAGAGTAATGTCATTCATGTTTTTGCAGTTTCTTGGTAGTTTTATTACTTTTTTGAATGTCACTTTAGGCTGGGTACTGGTTTTTTGGTTGTCGTTGTTGCTGTTATGGCAATCGGTGTCTAATTTGTCTGATTTTCGGTTGTTAGTCTGAGTCTTGTCGGTGGGTTTTGGATTTGTATTACCTTGTAGCCCGGTGGTGTGGGTGGGGTTTAGAGCTTTCTCCCCAACTTGCCTATGTAATGTGACCTTAACTTTTATGTTGCATAGTATTTCAATTTCTAGGTATTTCGCTATTTGAGCCTGTGTACTACATTGAACAATGATATAGTTTGTGTTGGGTCTTATGACTTTAAATTCACCCCCGTGGACTTTGAGCAGTGCGTTGGTGATGCTGTTTAGACTAAGGTTGAGTAATTGAGATGAGTGGCTGGTTATGAAGATGGTGTGTGACATAGGGTGGTATCGATATTTTGGGTTAGAGTTTTCCGACGATAGGGGAGCTGTTTTAACCGGCGTTTTTGATGTGTCTTTTTTTTTAATGTACATGGGTTTTTTACCTTTGCCCTGGCCATCCCACGGGTTTATCTGTCTTTTGGTGGTGGTGGTGGTGACAGGTTGTAGTTTACCGCCTTTGGGGCTGTCGTAAATTAAGTCCGCAGCAGTGAGGGGTTTAGAAGGGCCGGGTGTTTGACTGCTGTTTATTTTACCCTGCTTGTTATCTGTCTTATGAACCTGTAGTTTTTGTTCTATCTTGCCTGCTTGATTTTTAATTGAATCCGGATTTTGCCTGATGTTCCTACCTAGCATGAATTCATTGCTTTGGTTTTGCTGATCGCGTTTGGTTTTTTGGTTAGTGAGTTGTACAGGCACAGCAGGTTTAGTAGCCTGTTTTTGATTGGTAATTGGTTCGTCGGGTTGTTTATGGTTACGTGTAGGTTCCGAAACCTTTTTAGTAGCGATGTTCTGGTTGGTTGGCTGGTCTTTGTTGTGTTTGGAGATTTGGGTTACATTTGTTGTGCTATTGGGTAAAGTACCCTGCTTTTGGTTGGTTGTTGCAGTTGCAGTTTTGGGGCTTGTAGGGTTCTGATTTGGAGCCGATGGTAGGTTGTGTCCTGAGTTTTGGTTGGTTAGGTCGGACTGTGATTCATTTAGAGCATTTTCTGTTAAATCGTACTGCCCTAGTCCTAGACCCGAAGTACTGTGAGTTGTGTTAATGATAATCGGTCCAAACGGTTTTTTAACTGGTGATTGCGCTAACTGTAGATACTGGGGTGGATTAATGTTGTGGTCCCTAATTTGGCAGTACTTTTCCAAATACGAGTGATTCGAGGGTAGTGTTGTGTCCATCGCTACTTCCCCCAACGTTTCGCCTGGTATTTGAAATTGTATTGGAGAGTTTGGCGACAGAAGTGCCGCTTGTTGTCTGATTAGATCAGGGGAGGAGGTGAGTATGGGTGAACTGATTGTGTTACAGTTGTACCCTATCGTGGAGCAATTTAAATTGGTCTCGCTCAGTTCCCTGTGTATGTCTGATGGTCCTATAGGTAAGCTCCCTATGTAAATTGGCGATATGACGTTGTTATTAATGCTATTCATGCCAGTGTGTTGCATGGCGGCCATTTTGGCTTCTAGCTTCTTACGTTTTGTGGTTTGCCACGTTTGTCTATTTCTTTTGAGCATTGCCGATTTCAAAGTAGCTTGCCTATCCATGTTTGGGGTGAGGGTGCGACAGACTACCCCTGCTTTATATGGTTCAAGCGCGGACGTGATGGAAAACACCCCTCTACGGTTTATGGTTTTGAAACGTTTGGATAGTTTGATGTGAGGCATAGAAAGAAAAGTCAAAGAGCATTTATATCAATACAAATGTAAAACAAACGACAGACGCATTGGTTTCAAAACACAACATTTTTATTTAAATAACAAACATTTTTTCAAATAACAAACATTTCAAATAACAAACATGTTTTTCTTCCATAACACTAATACATTATCTTTGATATGGTTGACAACGTTGTGAATTAAATTGAGATTTCCACTGTTGAAAGTCATTGGGCCATTGATGTACACTACGTTTCCTAGCTAAAGACAACATATAGCCATAATGGTCACAAAACCATCGATCTACTTTGTCATCGTTCCGAGACGAATGACGATCAAAATAAGTCACTGTTCTAACGAATATCCAAGACTGCGATGATGCAGATAATAGACACAATATTGTCCTCACACCATAGAATCTGTGCATTGTAATTTCACATTATTGAATCGTGTCGTCTGGGCATTTCTTCTCATAAAGTCAATGATATCATCTTCGAAAGGGGGTAATCCATACGAATCAAAATATTCCACACAACCCTCTTGAGGAAAGTAGACAGCTACCCAGTGAGTTCCTGGAAGATGACTGTCATCTGTATTGATGACATAAGCTTGAATCTCTTGAGGTTTGCGATGAGGTAGTTCATCTTTAGCACACACGACAGGATTCCAAGAAGCAGTGTACGAACTACGGTTCAAAAAGATAATAAAGTTCCCAGGTATCCATTTTTTTGTTGTGAAGCCTTGTTTTGTTTTCTCCTTTCTTCACAGGTGATGATAAGTCATCAATTCGATCCAGACTTTTTGCTTGAAACGGCCTGACAAGTAACTGATGGTTTGCTTCGTTTCTTTACTCTTGGCCAAGAGAGCTTCGATGCGATCAATTTCTCGAGCAAACAATGGAGGAGAGGAATGATCACGTAAGCCTTTATACCACTGAAGTAACACGGCTTCTTCTGAGATGAGACTCCAAGCTTCATTCAGATAATTGTCCAATTTTTCTTCTTGACTCATCATCATACATTTATCGTGTTTAATTTGACTGGGATGATCGATTTGACATCCATAACAATCTTTTTTAATCATGTCTCTCATTTTATCTTCCAAGTGTTGTGCAAAACAAGTAACTAACTGTTGTTCCTGTTCTGGCCATCTGGATTGCATGATCACTACCTCTTCTCTTTGGTCTTGAGGGTTTGCTTTCTCTGTAACCTCCCATTCCATAGATTCTCCACTATTCAAAGAGGGACAAGGGTCTTCCATAGTGTCTAATAGTCTAGAATGACTTCTCTCAAACTGTTGATTTCTATGGTATTATCGAATTCAGCCTTTGCAAACTGAAGTTCCAGATTTTATAGGGTGGAAATGTCCCTCGTCGCTGCCTTGATCTAGAGTGAAATCAAAAGCCCACAAAGCGTAACCTCCTGCATAATCGTCGTAGGAAATGCCGTGACTGGTGTTGGTTCGTAACTGTCCTGTGGCTTCGTACAGCGACAAGTACGACCTCAAGTAATTATTCTGTTCGCCAAACTTGGGTTCGAAAGGTCTGGTACACAAAGTTTTGCCATCGCGACTGACTTCGATTTTGGATACTTCGTAGTGCTTAAACTCGAAAGGATTTTTAGTGTAGGCACCGATGCCGATGAATAAACGTTTGGGTAACTGTCCTTGGAACAGATGATCTTCGATCTTAGATTGGAGTCCAGTGGCAATGGTGAACGTTTTGACTTGCACGCGTCGTATCGGATACTTGGCTGTCGTTCTGCTCAAAGTGTGACTGATATCATTTCCCACTTTAGGTAACACTTCCACACGACGCACGTATAATCTGGCTTCTTCGATCTTGGTTTTACAGTGGTGAATAGTCTTCTGATCACCAGCACCATCAGTAGCCATCAAATGGAAAGCAGCACTGCTACGATTTAGTCTCAAGCGAATATCTACTCCGTTCAGCAAATACTTCTCTTGAAACCACATGTCCAAATGCAAACGATCGCACAGTTCTAAATTACGTCCTTCCTTAATTTTCTTTCGACGGTCGTTAAAACCCACATTGTGAGGATCGTTATCTGTGGCCACGACTGTGTCGTTAAACGTATCCTTGCCTGCTGTGTCAGGTTTCCATACCACGCAAGCATCTAAATGAGTGTTCTTGGCTTCTTTTCCGTACGTCAAGAGATTTTCGAGGTACGCTCGGTAAGGGTAAGTATCCATGCTACTGCTGACCAGTTTGTTATTCATGTACAAATCCACTTCGCTGAACAAGGAATGCATGAAATTGTTAACGGGAGCTGCTTGGGTATCGGCTGCTGGCTTGGAGTCGTCCGATTTGGTTACTTTCACTTTCAAATACAAGTAACTGTTGTTGAGATCGATGTAATCTTCGGGTTGTCCTTTGATTTTAAACTCGATGGGAGCTGAATCCGTCAAAGAGGAGACGGGATGAAATTCAACCCATTGGGCTTCTTGCATGGTCATCATCGTGGGTGGCATGGCAAAGAGATCCGGTTCCGACTTGGAACAGGCACAAGATTCTTGGTGCATCATTTTTTTCTCTCTCAGTCTCTATGTGTTTTTTACTTTTAATAATCAAAAATGTCTAAGCGGTTCTTTTTTTTCTTTGTCTTTCTAACTTTAGAGGTACGGAGACTTTTGAAAGGGTGCCTTCGTCGTCGCTTTCTACCTTGTCCTTGCTGTGTCGTCAGGGAAGCAGGAATGCCAGACTCGGTACCGTTCAGAGCATTTATAGGACTTTCTCGTCGACCCAAAATCTCTTTACCCGTTTGAAGCAAGACATTTTTGCCTGCTCTCAAAAAAGCTTCTTTGGGGTTTTGTTTGTCAATGAGAACATTGTGGATAACATCTTTGCCGTGAATCAATGCGGCATCTTTTAAGGCGTGCAATCCTCGTGTCACCATAAGTTTCAAAACAGGGACCACAGAACGAAAGGCTGATTTAAACATATCTCCTAAACCATGTCCTCGTTGTCGAGTGACTCCTTGGTACACAGGATACATCACATTTTTCAGTTGTTTGAGAATCGTTTTTGAAAATGGAGTTTCACTGTGACTTTCCCTTTGGTAAATGGAATATTTTGTCCTAGTTCTCCTTTTATAGTAATGTTGACACTGTCGAAATACGACTTACTGACCGGTAAATAATGAGGATGTACAAATTCACGGTGAACGTGATAGGTATTTCCACCTTCTTCTTTAGCGCTAGTGGCAGAATCCACTTTGAAAGGAATGACACGTAGTAACGGTACAGAGGTGTGTCCTACCACGTTGTACTCCACCACATCGGAGTACACAAACATCAAGTTGAGTCCTTGGTTCAATTCTATAGGGAATCGAAAATATTTTGCAAAAATTATGTTACCGGTTATGGTTGGTATTTGCTTTTTGTTCTTGACCATCTCGACGTCTCCACCCAAAATATCAAACAATTCAGGACAAAACGTAACGCCTATCATTTCATTCTCTGGAAATTTGATCATGAGACGACGAGACACTGGATAGTACTCAAAGGTAACACTTTTACTTCCGGGTAGTTTATCCATGACTTTACCAAACACAGCATTAAACCTGGCAGCAAGTGTAGTCACTAAATGTTGACCACTAAAATAATAGCCTGGAGGAATGATGATCACATGAGTGGATTTAATTTTGGGGTCATCTGATTTCTTTTCGCCAGTGATGCTTCGTTTGTTTAAGTCATCTTGCAACTGCTCGTCAAACACGTCTACTGTAAAAGTGTTTTGATTTTCGACGATGTTTTTGATTTGTGTCGGGTGTATCATTTCCACTAAAGCTGCTTCCCAATGAGCATCTTCATCCAAATGCATGGCTTGAGGTAATTTAGCTGTGTAACAGCACAACGTGTTGTTAGGAAACACCTCCATGGAACTGTCACTGGGTAACGTTAAGTAAAATTGGTTAATAGTGTTGTTCATATTTCCAATGTTGTTCTGTCCAAGGAGTCACTCGAGGTTAACGGAGTGTCTAAAAGAGGATTGTGATTGGAAGGGTGACTGTCAGGAGAATGACTAACGTTGGACGCAAGACTCCCAATAGTGTTACTGTTGTTCCCGTTGTAAGAGTATTTCAGGGAAGGATTAGGAAGAAGATAACTGATGCAACTGCTGAGTAAAATAGTCCACAATAGTTTGTCTCCTTGTTGCAAACTCAAATTAGCAATAGCTGCACCGATAACACAAGACACCACAAAGATTTGACAGAAAAAGACGATTTGGGTTTTAGGGACACGTTCACCACACCACACCCACAAGGGTTGCTTTTGTAAATCTTGCAGAGATGACGTGGGTGAAGGAGTAGTCACTGTGGTTGCTGAAGCTGTATTGAAGGGCATGATGGTCACTTCTTTTTATAGTCGATGACTTGCGAAGCGTCAATCCAAGAATCAAAACTAGGAGGATATCCTTTCCAAAGTACTTTGACTTCTTTGACACGACGTTTTCCTACTTTACGGGTTCTTCAATGTCGTACACGTCGTCTTCTTTTTTGGTGACACGTTGTAACTCAGGCAATTAAAAGGTTCCTTTTAATACTTCTCCGTTCATGTTTTCCAATTTATAGACGGTAGGATGACGATCGCGCACTCGTCCAGTAACACGAAACAATTCGGAGGTCCAGTTGGGTAAGTAACCTTTGTCGGAAGTGCGTTTGGTTTTACCAATGCGTACCCAATCTCCCGGGGTTAACACATCTCCACCTTTCTTGGGGACAGCCCTCGTCCGGGACGTACCAAACAGTCGTTCAAAAACAGTTACTTCGTTGTCGGGTGACACCTCTTGTGGGGCACGTCCAATGCTTCTATGATAAGATTGATTGTAGGCTTGGACCAAGTGCGGTAAGACGTCGATGTACTTGAGAGTGTGTTGATGCGTAAAATATTTCCACATGCGTTCTTTCAAGGTACGTTGAAAACGTTCCACAATACTGGCTTTGGTTTCAGGATTTTCGGTGGTGAAAAAATGAATGTCACGTTTCTTTAATTCTCGTTGGAAAGCTTGGTTCAGAAATTCGGTGCCTTTGTCGGTTTGCCATCGAAGAGGGTGACGACCACTTTGTTTCAACACCAGTTGCAAAGCTCGTACTAACTCTCCGCTCGATTTGGATGTCAATGGTACGACCCAGGCAAATTTAGAAAAAATGTCGATGTCACAAAACAAATATTTGTAGCCGCGATTGTAGGTGGCTAAATGAGAGACATCAGCTAAATCGGCTTGCCATTGATGATCGATGCCTTCCACCTGAGTGCAACTTCTGTGAAATTTTCGTCGAATGGGTTTGTGTAAAGTGTATCTCACTTGTTCTTGTAACCATCGTTGTACTGCAGGTAAACGGAGTTTTTTTCAGGCGAGTTTTGGCAGCACGATACAATTTATGAATGCCTCCGTAACCTGCAGGGTGAGCTGGATCGTAGTAAATGCTGGCTAAGACCTTCTCCATGGTTTGGTTAATAAGTGATCCACTCTTCGAGGATATTGCTTTGGGTGGGACGAAATGGGGGTTGTTTGGAAACGGTTTTACCTGTCCGATGTGCCACAGGAGTTGACGTCGAGGGTACTGGTGGTGGTGGTGGTGGTGGTGGTGGCGGAGGTAATGAGATAGCTTTGGTCTTCTTTTCTTTTCTCACTTCTGGTTTCCTTTCTTTCTTTTTCACTTCTGTTGAAGAAGGAGTAGCCATCATCTTTTTAACCCAAGTTTTGAGTTCTTCTCGTTGGGTAGTGGGGGAAGAGGTTAGTAAGGAAGCGGCAATCTTACTTGAAATGGGAGTGGTAGTGGGTGTTTGAAAGAGATCATGGGGTTCTTCTTCTTCCTTGGGTAATGGTGAGGCGACGTCTGTTTTGGCCACTGTAGAGGGTAAGGGCGACGGACTATTCATTAGTGCCTTCAAATCGGACAGAGTAGGTAGAGCTGTTTGTTCCACAGCTTTTCGATGAAAGAGTTGTAATCGTTGCCAAAGTTGACCGTACTTTTGCGATTTTTCGGTTTCGGACAAATCGTGGCGATGCATCAAGGATTGCAATTAGTGTTGTAATTGGGACATTTCGTTCAAATCAGGATTGGGTGGTAAATGGGGAGTACGTTGTTTTTGCCAACGATGGTATTCCATCCATCGTTTGTAAGGAACTAAAGTCAGTTTTCGTCCTTCCATGGGCTTCCAAAGGATACGTCTGAGTTCGTGATGCTCCATGAGTCCCTTTTATCTTCTGGAAAGATCATACATATTGCTACCCATTCCTTGAGCCATTTGTTGATTCATCCATTGTATCATATTGTTATACTTGACATTGCGTTCGTTAGCACACTTTTCGCTATTCCTGCGAACAACATGGCAGGAAAGGGAGAAAGTCCGCCGCGTTGCACCAACATTTTTTTCTTTTCACGGATGGGTATTTTCTTTTGGACCATTCGACGAAGAACGTGTCGATGTTTGGATAAGCATTTTCTCTGGTGTGGAGACAAAGGTATCGTGCCTTTCAAAACATTCAAACAACATTCGCACACGGTATCGATGACATCTTTGGACGCCGTTTTAATGATTTGTTTTCGCATGAGTGGAGAGGCTTTGGACAAGACAGACAACACGTCTCCGTGTTTGACTAAACGAGGAGGTAGTCCTTTCCTTTTCTTTCCTTTGTGAGGTGAAGAAGAATGTTTTCTGCGAGGTGACATCTTTACTTGTTCGTTCTACAATGTCACTAACGTCAATGACTTGGCACACACCCTCTTTTATTTACTAGCGCTTCGTCAAAAAGGTAACGATGTGTTTCCCAAAATTGCCAAAGGATCCTCCTTTTTGGTGACTCTTCTTTTTCTTTAAAGGTCTACGTCTTTGGACGGGATGACGTCGATATTTGGTTTTTAAGCTTTTGGTGGAATGACGAGATTGTCTTTTACCTTTTCCTTTTTGGACAGCAGAAGGACGAGGGTTGTAGTGGTGGTGGTGTGCATGTTTTTGAGTAAGCATCCTTGAGTGTTCAGAAGTGGTACAGAAAATACTGATTTCCGGTGTGGTCCTCAAGTCATTTTTATACTGGAATGCGTCGCCACTGATTATCTTTGCGTCGTATCAACTTCATGGCAGGTAATACACGTCGTGAAGGAGTTCGTAACGGACTCAATCGGGACAGTTCTTGTTTGGACAAATCTAGTAAACTCTTTAACATGCCAGATTTTTCTTGGACTTTGACTTTGGGGGCAGGTACTTTGTGAGCAGCTGCTACGGACGCTAATGTGGACGAGGGTGTCACTGGTGGAGGAGACGTTTTGGGAGACACAGATTTCCAATGTTTCATCAAATTAGGAAAAACGGGTGTCAAATTGGCTTTGGCTGGCATCACCAGCAACGGAGAAGTGGCAGCACCTGAGGCTACTGTCAACGTAGTCCCTGTCAAACGTCCTTGTAGATCTTCTCTTACAGCACGTGGTTGACGAAGATAAGGTTGCGTTCTGGCCGACGTGCCTTTTTTGCGGGTGCCCGCTTTTTTCTGTGGACTTTTCTTTTTCTGTGTTTTGGTCTTGGTACCCTTGTTCTTTTTCTTAGGAGTTCGTTTGGCTTTTTTTTGTTCTTCTTGGGGTGAACTTTGGGAGTATTGGGATCCCATTTTAAAAGGGAACGAATGATGACACCTCCTAGAGAACCACTACCTCCAGGTTTCAATATGATTTGCTTTTTGATTTGAGTGTCGATGCGAGGATCGGCCAGTTGTGTCAAGGCTACTTCGTTTCTGTCAAAAAGCGTTTGGTTTGATGTGGAATGTGAATGATGCCTTGCAGTATTTGACGTGCTGTCACCGTAAACCATCGTAAGATTTCTTTGAGACTGGCTTCTAAGACGTGAGCACGTATTTGTGGATTTTTTTCGCGACTGATGCCGTACAAGGCACGAATCAATTTGATGGGAAGATGAGACTGAAGGGACGTCATGTTGACGATGTATGAGACAAGGTCAAAGTAACCCAAGGTTTTTATAGATTTTTTTTTAGTGCTTCATATTTTTATGTCGACGACGAGGACGTGTACACGACAGGTCCTCCGTCTTGACACCAGTCGTGAAACAAATCGGTACGAAATCGCAAATAATCAGGGGCGGTGGGTTTTAAATCCACGAGTAAATAGGCGTGTGGCGTTTGAGTGGCATCATCGTACGCATAAGTTAGCCAAGGTGTTTCTAACTGTTTGGCTAAGACTTGCACTTGTGATTTATCTCGAGGACTTTTAAACAAGACCACGTAATGAGCATTGAGACTAATGGTACGATGGGCTTTACTTTGTTGAAATAAATTTTGTGTAATGTAAATGACACTGGCATTACGATGATGCCCTTTGCGTGTAAACCACATTTTAATTTCTTCTTCGTCTTCTCCTAACATGTCGTCAAAAATAACCCAATGAGTTTGACTAGGGTCAGACACGATCCCCTCGTCTTCTTTAGGAATGCCTGCTACAAACACAATGGAATCACCTTGACTTTCTTGCAAGAGGCTGTATGACGATTGCCACTCTTTGTAACACCACACGATGCGTTGAGGTGGACGATCGATCAAATGATGTTTATGTTCGATCAAACTTTTGACAAATTCGGTTTTGCCTGAACCGCTCGGTCCAGCAATTAACATGTTAAAAGGATGACGAAGATACAAGGCCTCCCAACTAGCCTGATCTAAGTGTTCGTCAATGACTTTGAATGTCGAGGAGGAAGGAGTAGTAGAAATAGCAGAGTGAGCCATAGTCGTGTAGTGGTATGACACGATTGACACAAAAAAACAGACAAGACAAGAGGTTTTTATACTTTTTTCAAGACACGTTTATTTCAATGCAACACGAAAGACAAATATACATAAAAGCCAAATGGATAAATGCAGGGATAAAATACATAGGGAAACGATCAAAGTGGCATATAAACAAGTCACTGTACAACATTGTTTGGGTAACGAAGGTGTCCTAGAGGTAGTGTGTAATGTTCTTATAGTTTCCTCTACATGGGGTACAGTCACATACGTATCCTCTCGAAAGGGTCTTTGTGGGGGAATGTCCATGACAGTTCTGTCTTGAACAGAGGGATTGTCCAAGGTGACAGATTCTTTTTCTTCTTCTTCTGGTACTGTCACTAATACAGGTTTAAAAGTGACTTTTTTCACTCGACGATGTATTTTAGGAACACAACGCTTGGGCATAATGGAATGCTTCGTTTGTCCAAGCCTGAAAATCCCAACGTTTCCAGTCACGTACATCTGTCCAATGAGGGTGTAAATCACAAGCTACACACACATCTTCGTACACCGCCTTCGTACGTAAAAGTTGACGAATCTTTTTTTCTTGGAGAGGTCGAGACGGATCCAGATGAAAGCGTAAGGCTTTGAACAGAATAAGTCTCTCGTGGACATTTAAAGGAGTCACCATACTGTCTTTTTTTTGGTAGGTAGTGTTCGTAAAGTGTCCACAAGGAATCGACAGGTAAACGAAATCCCAGAAAGCAAGTCACTAAAACACACACTACACGTCGACCCCAATTCATAGGGCACAGTTCTTGCAATAAGTGTTCGTAATCATTCACCGTGTGAATCTTCTCATTGATATCCTTCCACGGAATCTGTTGGATCACAAGAGATAAAGGTTGTGGCATGGTCGTTCTCTTTTATACTTCTTTAGGTCAAATACCATCAGTGTATATTCTACAAAGAATCAAATCTCCTCCAAAAGCGACAGTGATTAATATAACGTGTAATTTCGTCCCACTGCCATTATGGGTAACGGTTAAGAAGGATCAAAACATCTTCAGATGTAAACGTACTAAATTGGAAACAGAGCAAAAAAATACCCTTGATCCAGAGAAATCTAACACGTTGGTTAATTTTTGTCACTTTCCTCTTGTGAATTTCACGACACAAAAGTTCTACAGTCACCCATGAGATTTTTCTTTAGCAAGGCCTTGCCAAACGTCTTTGTAGATCTTCTCTTGCAATTCTTGTGGTAATCCTTGAATATTATGTTTTAGAGAGGGTTTATATACTGGTCTAGGTTTGTTACACGACATGGAGCAGTAGTGTCACTTTCAATCACTAGGTCCTACTTAAGGTAGGTATTGACAATTCGGAGACCATCGAGCATGTTCCAGGTAAGCGGAATCTTTCTGTTCCCACTCGTAAATGGATACACCACAACTGAAGCACTTGACTTTATCCCCTTCGCCCAAGTAGAAAAATCCGGCTCTGGCTAATTCTTCAGGAGTTGGTCCAGGCAGATATTTTGGCCATTTATCTTTGAAGGTTTGAAATCGACTTTTAAAGTGACCGTATTCAGGCAAACTCGTCGGGAACGAATATTCGACTCTCCTCACTTCTATTCGATGTAGGTACGGTGAAATTCCTAGGAGTCCACGATAACGTGTCGCACCGCTTTCGCATCCCTCAGGTTTGACACGCACAGCATCACTTTCCAGGATAGATATAGGGGTAGTAGTCATAGCAAAGTTCCCACGATATCCTGCTGAATCGCTAAGGTCACAGCGCCTGGCATCACTACAATCGCAAGGTTTAGCATCGCACTCCACTTGAGAATTCCCAAATTTGAATGATGTCTGTTTAAATGGATTCATCATCTTTTCGCTTGGTCGCTGTAGTGACAAATGAACTATTGGTCGTGGACGATGTCCCTTTTTATATGCTGCCCAATTTCGACGTGACCGTACGGTAGAGTAAAGTGATTAGGAAGTCGTACTCTCTTTTGGTACACGATTTGATAGACTTTTTCCAAAGGTCGGCTAACGATTTGGTGTGTGGGTAAACGGACAATCTTGTGCGGTTCGTGGGTAGTCACTTTAAACGTTTCATCCTGTCCAGACTGTAAGGCTTCTTGAAGCACGTCAAAGTTCACCACTCGACTGGTGCGATAATTGATAGTCAATCCTTTCACTTTACATTCGGTGTGCATTTCTCCTTGTGGGTCTTTGTATTCGTAGCCGTAATTTTTAAGACCACCACTTGCAAAACAGAATCTTGTCGTCGGGATGTTCATCGGTCCAGGATCCTAAATGGTCTCCTTCGATGACAGGGTTACACTGGTTCGGTCGGTGAATGTAGATGCAACTGTCCGTGTCAAAAGACAACACACGATCTCCTAACAGTTCTAACACTTCGTACAATTTTAAGCGAGCGTGGGCTGTCACGTAAGCCGCAATGATGACATTTCCGAATTTGTCGGCTTTTACAAAGTCTAGTTCTTCTTCGTAATTGACTAAGATCAAGTCCTCACGAATGACGTCGACGTGTTTCATGACTTTGGTTGGGTCGTGAATCATCTGGAAGTAGCGAGACGGTTCGGAAAAATACTCTGTCTTGGGTAAAGACGGACGTTGTGCCATTTTACCCCACAAGCAATTGAGCATATCTTTGGCAAACGACCGCCTTCCTTCGTTTTCTCGATGTGGTCTAAAGTGATGCCTTCCTGCTCCCGATATATTTCTTTGAATATCTTTTGGTCTTCGGGAGTGTGACACCAGGAAGGATAGCCACTAGCTTCTTGTTTTAGTTTTAAAAAGGCATCCACGTAGTCTGCAAAAATGCCTTTCTGTGTCTCGTCGCCCTTGCGGTATTGTTGTGTCTTGGGAAAGTGGTAAATTTCGTACACTTCTAACAGTTGGTATCCCAGGTCCAGAGCTTTAAACAATTCCATGCTGACCCACGTTCCTGTCAAGGCGCGTTCTTCCTGGCTGTGCTGACAAGGTTGATCTTGGTTGCACATTTCGGCACATGTGCGACACAAAGGAAACATCAGTTTTCCTTGGCAATGGTGAGGTAAAACGGGATGGTACAAGTATGTGGGAGGCAAGACTTTACACTTGATCAATCCTTCGTACTGACGTATGTGGTCCAAGTCAATGTGTTCTGTCATTAACTCTGGGTGTCCTATGGGAAAGTGACAATATTTGCACACGTAAGGATACAGCGAACACACGTCCAAGTATTTGATTTCTTCTCCTTTCTCTTCGTCCGCCTGGTACAGCAAACAGGTAGCATTCGTTCGTCCTCCATACAAACTATCCCGGGAGTTCAGGGGGTCCACCAACTTGTAACTTTCTACGATGCGTTTAAACTCGGGATCGGTTTTCAAACGCTGATCGTACTCGTGTTCCCACATTTCCACTACCTGGTATCCTTGCTGTTCTAACTTCAAACGTCGCTGACACGTGGTCTGGTACAAGTCTTCCATAGTCCTTTGTAAAAACTGATTTTTGGTGACACGCTGAGGGTAGCATAGGGGACATCCGTGAAATAAGAATCCGTTAAACTCGTGCACGATCTGAGGGTTTTCTACGTCCCATTCATCTACCGAATACGTTCCGATGGTCTTTTCACCTCCTCCGTTGCGAGCGTGTTGGATCCATTTGTCTCCCTTGTCGCACAAGTAATGGAGCCAGCGTAGGGCTTTGACCGAGTATTGACGTTTGACAAAATTTGTCGTTTGAGGACTGATGACAGCTAGAGTATTTTCGGGCATAAAGCGTTTTCGGTACACTAAGGAACACGCTTTGGCAATGGTACAAGCTTCTTTCAAAGGATCGACCCCTCCGTACTCCATGAACAATTCTCGAAATTGTCCACAGCAACGTCGTAAAATGTCCACGTCAGATCGACAGTACTTTAACATTTCTTCTTGAAAATCAAAGGGGTCCGAGGCGTGAGTCTGGTACCAAGCATGGCTTGGGTCGTAGTCGTCAGCCTCAGGCAAATGGGGTAGAACGGCATATTGATTGGCTTCAGTATTTAAAAAGTGTGGAAAATAAACTTTGGCCATTTCTGTCATTCCAAACGTTTTTGGCATGCGGCTCAAAGGCATGGCCAAGTAACACATCGAATCTTTAAACTGTACTTGTCCTACTTGCATAGAAATGATTTTGGCTCCGTTTGAAATCACTTGAGGTCGTTCGGTACTTTGTTCGGCATAGTATCTGAGCAGAAATTGCCCATCGTATCCCGAGAAATTGTGAGCCATGACCGTGGCATGGCAATGACAATCGCCGTAACGTTCGATGTCTTCTGGACTCCACGTTTCGTCAATGGGGTTTAGGATCCATTGGGCAAAATCGGCTAGCGTGTTTGGCCATCGAAAGATTTTTTCACGTCCTCCAGGAATCTTGCTGCAGTGAGGGCAATGACTAAAGATAGGTTCTTGGATGCACTTCTCGCACGCACGGTGAGCCACGCAGAAATTAGGAATGTGAATACAAGTCTCTTGCATGCATTCGAAATCAAAAAAGATAAAATTCCCTTTCTTCTGGGTATCTTCTGGTAGAGGTTGATATTTTTGAATGAAGCATTCGTGTTCCAAGTCCACGATTTGGTGACAAATGTGACATCGTTTCTTCCCTCGACAAACGTGTAACTTAACACTATTGGTACGTATGCCTTGTCCACAAGTAGGGCACAATCTCAGAAGCTGACAAGTACTTTTCTGCTGTGAACCATGCATCTTCAAATGTTGTTGGTAACAAGTTGGACTGACAAAAGTGCGCTGACACACAGGGCAATGCACTCTTTCTTGTCCTTTGTCCAGACAAGGTTGTGAGACCAAACATCCCTCACATTTTGATCCACAATGCTTGTGTTGTTCTCCATTGTTTTAACCATAATCACATTTTTCACAGTAGTAACTGTATCCCAGGAATCCAGTGATACTGGTAATGGTATCAAAATGACCATCGTGATGATAGACGTGAATGTATTTTCCGTCTTTGAAATGGTGGCCTCGAAACAAAAGAGGTCCACGCACTTCTTGAGGGTGTACTTTCAAGGTGTAACGTGGAGCCAAGACGTCTTGCAATTTTTGCATTTCTGGAATGCCACAAGGGGTGTCTTTGGATATCCCCGCTTGCTGTAACAGGAGTTCTGCTTCACTTCGTTGTTTGGCTCGGCTTGATTGTCGAATAGTTTTCCAGGCTCTTTTCCATTCTGACGTGTCGTTCTTGTTGGCATACGTTCGTCCCACGACGACAGCACGGGCTAAACACATCTGGTCTTGAGGATTATTAATTCGGACGAGGCTTCGCTTCATGCTGCGAAGACTGTCCACCAATAACACTTTTTTGCGACCTATACCCTGGGGAAGAGACACGTGGGTCATTAACAGTGTGGCTTTTCCATCGGTGATGTGAAACTTGTCATTGGATTGTTGCACATGTTGAATGTTTTCGATCACTTTGGAAGGTGTTAATTATGATGGGCTAGTAAACTCGATCCAAACGGGAGACTTCAAATTATCGTGATGAATTGAAAGTCTCAAGCGATCGTCTTCTTTGGCTTGACATTGCTGTTTCAGTGCAGTTAACACAGAATCCCACACCTCAGTAATGAACCCTTCTGTGTTCTCCAAAGGTACATTGGACTTGAAATCTTTAAACTTTACGGCATACGTGTAAGCCGTTGTTCTAAATTTTCGAGAGGAACGCTTTTCCGTCTCTCGAATGTGATAGTAATTTTCAGGGTTTACTAAGGGTGGTGCACTTTGCTTGGACGTCGATTGTCTGGGTGTAAATTCAGGCTCACTCATGTCATCTTCAAAATCACTGGCATGAATTTGAGCCAAGACTTTAGCTACTGTGCTAGGCGATACATTACGTTTCTGTCTCTTACTGTCTTTTCTCTTCTCCACAACATGATGCGGTCTTTTCATCTTGTCTGCAAAAAGTCAAATGATTACCTTTTAAAGACCATAACCCCTATATATTCATGTCCGATCCGTGCATATATAAAGGGTCAGTGTCTAACCTTTCAGTATTCATTTTATTCTCACATTGACCAGAACGATGGAAGAACCTACACAAGTGGAACTCCTCATCAGAGCTTTACGTGGGGTCATACGAAAGTTTTCTTCAGACCAGCCGACGGACTACTCTCCCTCCTTTCGAGATAAAAGTCAAGATACTTGCTATATCTGTAAGAAGAAAGGACATTGGACTACAGAAAGCTCAGATCGTGACAAAAACAGAAAAGGCTACAATAGAGACAAAAGTCAAGATACCTGTTATTATTGTAAAGAGAAAGGACATTGGTCTCCAAACTGCCCTAAGAAACAACAGGAGCAGGAGGAGGAGGGGAAAGGAATTCTGAACAGGAGGAAGAAGAGGAAGAGGTACCCTCCCCCAAGGAAGAACCCCGACACGTTCACAAAGACAAGAAAAGAAGACGAAATGAAAGTGAAGAGGAAGAACAAAAAGCTGTGACAGTAAAGAAAATGAAAAAACAGAAAGATTGAAACAGAAGAAAACCAATGAATTTTTTTAAAGTGATATTGTGTTATGTTGTGATATTGAATTGTAACGTTTGTACTAGAATACACCAGAGAGAAAAAAACGTAAGTGTCCCTTGGTTTTGATTTTATAGAATAATCACATACACTCACACATTCATTCACTCACACGTACATCATGGGCTTAAAAATATAATAAAAAAAGACTTTTGAGTTTTCATTGAATTAGGCAATTAAAATAGTATTTCTTTTCGAAATAATTGGAGTGGCCCTGAAAAGGACAGTTGGTGTTTTGTGTGTTTAAAACAAAACAAACTCAGAAACGGGACGAAATCCTCTTGAGCTGACTTAAGCCTTTGCCACGGCCAAGGCCTACTTCGGGACTGGTGGTTCCTGTCAATGATTTGGTAGAAATCACTAACGGTAGTATGGCAGACGTAGTCACAGAGAGATCGGGTTGTTTCGCTCGAGAAGGTCTTTTTCTCTTCGGTCGTGATAAAGAAGTCTGATACATTTGATTCAGACTCCTTAACTCAGCTAAAATATCTAAAAGTACCGTCGAAACCGTTTGATTTTCACTATTTTCTTTCTGTCCTTGGTC
Organism: Unio pictorum; assembly: GCA_030141615.1. Taxonomy (NCBI): domain Eukaryota; kingdom Metazoa; phylum Mollusca; class Bivalvia; order Unionida; family Unionidae; genus Unio; species Unio pictorum. Next base: position 4,791,721 of record JARLTB010000063.1, on the reverse strand, counting down.
TTCTTTCTTCTCTGTTGCTGCTACTATTTCTTCCTGGTGTTTTCGTCTTGCTTCTTATTCCTGCTGTTGAATAAGAAAAGCTTGTTCTTCTACTTTCTGTTGTTGTAAAAATCGCTCCAATTCTTCTTATTGTCTTTGCTTAAAATCATCGACGTGTACATAAGAAGAAGCAGAAGGCAACGAAGGTTCCGGAATAAACTCTTGCGATGTTAAAAAATCCACAATATCTCAGTTAAAATCAACTTCTTCTGGATGTAGATTTGTCATGACTTTAGTAGTCACTGCTGTCCCATGACTTGCTGTCTCTACTCCTGTCTCACCCCAATTCATCGTCTTCTTAGTGTCCGCCATTATTGACAACTGTCGAATCGATTGACTGCGCACAGGCGCTAGTACCTCTATATAGAAAAGGTGACGTCACAGATTGCTCTCTTCCAATTGGATGGCTGTGACTGACTTTTGTAACGCACGTTTGGATTGGTAGATACACTCAATCTGTTTCGATCCGCTCTTCCCCTATAAATAACCGCAGTTCACGGCATTCGCTTCACCTGTTTCTCATCACAAGATGTGGACTAACGTTGAATCTTCTACCCTTGTGTCTACCATGCTGTTTCGTACTGACATACCCATGTATGTCAGATCATCGTGGAGTGTCATTCATATGACGGAGACAGCCTTTTGGAAGAGAAGGGTATACGTAGAAAGACAAGGTTGCTTAAAGAGAGTTCTCTTCTATGGACTTACAGTGAGGAGGTTTAAGGAAGAGAAGAAGATCTGTGAGATATCCTCTGTGTTAACAAGATAATGTTAACATTACACATAACGGCCCTTTTCAGGGCCACTCATAGGTCTCGAAAAGATAGTAGCTTTCATTGCCACCCTTTTTTTTCCTTGTCACTCTACAGTCCCCTCTACATATACAAATCATATTTCCCATGTTCCATTCCCCTTGAGGCTATATAGGCCCACTATGTTCAATTTCCCTTGAGGTTATATAGATCCAAAATAGTTCCTATGTTCAATTTCCCTTGAGGCTATATAGGCCCAAATAGTATCCCATGTTAAATTTCCCTTGAGGCTATATAGACCCACCATGTTAAATTCCCCTTGAGGCTATATGTGCCCAAGCACTTTTTGACTGGATTTTCCATTGAGCCTATAGTGCCCCCTATTACTACTGATGGATGATAAGTCAGAAGAAAATATTTTACATGCAGATGAATTCTTCAGGCAAAGATTCATATCAACATTCATTCAAGACCTGCGAACATTGCAGTGTAGGTTTTCCTGTGTGTTAGCGTTTATAGACCAGGTAGATTGAATTCGATCTGTGCTCAAATTTAAAACTTTGATTTAACGACAGTGACTAGTCGTAAATTATCGTTGAGAAAATGACTGCTTGATAACTATAGACTCTGAAGAAGGTGGGTGGGTCCAAACCAAGCGATTACTATTCCTACCTTAGTGAAATACGAGAGAAAATGAATAAAATAAATACACAAGTATAATTCATGGCGTTATTTTCTCTGTGATTATTTCGCGACTCCAGAACAAATGTACTTTCAGAGACATCTATTGTCAACGTAAACGGTTTAAAAACATACGATACCACCGTGCACTTTAATACGGAAAGCAAATTTGTGTTGTTTAAAAAAAATGCACCTCTCTGATCTCTAAGATAATTTTACCTGGAGCATGATGGTAAAGATATCTTGCATTTTTAATGACAACATTATTACGTCCTTGCAACTGTAGTCATCTCTCTAATAATACATAAACAGCTTGGCACCTGTATCCTAAATATATTTAAATTAGGCGTAAACATTTCAATACTTATTTGAGAAAGACTTACAGATTCTTTTCATAGGTTATATTTCAAATCCATGTTTTCAGGACTGTCACAATCTAAATAAAGACATTATTGCTAAAAATAAAAGTAAAAGTAGGAAGATAACGTGTATTCTCATTTCAACCCTGTAATGATGAGGGCCTGGGAACTTATTTATTGCGACTCATAAGAAGATCATATGTTTCCTCCCATTTAAACTTATGTTATTTACCCGCAAACAATTTATCTACCTGTGTCAAATTTTCAATTTAGTTTTAATGTATTGAACAAAGACACGATGACAAGTCAAATCCTTGTTGTTCCATTGAAATTGTAAGCAGAACTAACAATGAGGACCATAATATGCCGGTGAATTATGTCATCGACTTTCACAGTTGAGTTCATCATAACTCGAATTTCACTCTAATACGTTGACAACTGAAACATATTTGATCCAACATAATGTTTTCAAATTTATTTTTTATTATCAAACAAAAGCATGATGGCAAAGTTAAGAATGTAATGTTTTAATATTAAAAGATTATTTTCTAATACAAAGTAATGCAATAAATAATCCCGCTTTACATAAAAGACTTCCAGGCTATGTTTCTCACGTTGAACAATATAAAAATGGATTCTGTATAAGTACTCTCATTTTAAATTATGCATACAACGCAACGCACTCACAAGAAAGAACTAGATGAATGTAGAAATACATAACTTATGGAGTATTTGGAATATACACACTTCGCTTATTTTAAAAAATATCCAGGAAAAAAGACATCTTTGTAAAATGTGAAAATGACTTTTCTATATTCATAAATGTTTGCGAATAGTTCAGATATGCAGAATTAAGCCTGTTAGAATAACAAAAATAGACAGAAAGAAAGACATGTTGACTTGGTAAAAATATTTTAGTATGTTGGTATTAATAACTATACATGATAATGGCATCACAATATTGGAGTTAAAGATTGTTTAGAATTTGTATCTTTATGAACGACAAGACAATATATATATATATATATATATATATATATATATATATATATATATATATATATATATATATATATATATATATATACAGAGAGAGAGAGTATACATTATGTTTGCTATTACAATCTAGTATCTTAAAACAAAGTATTACAAACGAAAACGAAGTTACAAATTGTAGGGTAAAATAAATGTGATTAGTGTACCATTAATGTTGTCAGTTGGGTTGGTACGTGAGTGGTAGATTTCCTTCTCTTTAGCACTTTTGAAGCTTTCATAAATCAAATACAAAACTGTAATAAAAATTTCTTTCTCACAATCACCCACCCAGTGGTGCTTATAAATCTTATGAGTGTTTTTTTGTGATGGGTTATATCCAAACTGTATCCGGACTGATCCCTAGCTATACTAGCTTCCATAGCAACTAGATGCAGACTTTTTATCACGTATAGCTAAATACGCTTTCTTTCTCCGTATATATGTTATTGAAATCGCGCGTAACTTCATATTACACTCATAAAGGAACTACTTTGTAAAGTAATCAAACAATGACTATGAAAACTGAGTTCGGATAGATCCCTCGCAACACTAGCTTCCATAGCAACTAGACAGACACTTTTTACACGTATAGTTAGCTATTACTATATATATATGTGTGTGTGTGTGTGCACTTTAATGATGAAAGCTGGGAAAAAATTGCAAAACAATTCGTTCCTGATTACTAAGACTACTTTACTTTCATTCGATTACTTTACTTTTTTTTATTATTATAAAAACCAATATATTTAAACTGGGTCAATGTTTCCAGTTCCTGTCCTCTGACTTTAATCTTGGCTGAGGTTTGTTTGCCACTATGTGTCATCAGTTTTGTCTTCTCTGCATTTAACTCCATGTCAAATCTGGAAGATGTTTGATCCAGGTTTCTCACAAAGGTGGCAAGCTAGTCTTTACTGCCTACTAGTCTATCAACTAATAAATGTCGTCTGCAAGGGGAGATTGGTTATGGTACACCCTACAATGCTTGCTGTATCTGGTTTTCCAGGCTTCGCTCATGGTGAGCTCTAGGTAGATGTTAAAAGCCTTGGTGACAGGAAACAACCTTGACATACTCAGACTGTTGTCTTGAACCAGTGCCCCACAGAACACTGGGAAATTACTATTAGCCTTGGCGTATATCTGCTTGATCTTATTGGCCAATACTTGACCCATGTTGTACTTCTTCATTGTGGCCCACAACGCTTCATGCCACACTCTGTCACAGGCCTTTTTGAAATCTATGAACATATGATAGATGTCTTGTTGATGATGAGAGTACTTTTCACACAGAACAATGAGACTGAATATTTGTTATGTTGTGCTTCTTCCAATCCGGAACCCTGCCTGTTCTTCAGCGATTATTTCTTCTGCTTGTGGTTTCAGTCTGTTCCCATATATCTCTGTTTTCCAAGGTACTGGGTGTGATCACGACCTGATGATTATGAACTTCCGAGTAAGGTTGAATAACATTAACAAGCCAAATAAAATCAAGCTCAAATTCAACCTTGAACAACTGAAGGACAATAAAATCTGCAAGTCATTCCATGCCACAATTGGAAACAAATGTTCTCCACTTCTTGTGATGGATGTTGATGTTAAAGTGATGACAGACACTTTCAACACAGTCCTGACAGCCGCTGCCAATGGTATCATTGGCCTCCATCGCGCAAAGAGAAAAAACTGTGTTACAGAAGAGATTCTGAAGTTGTGTGATAGCCGACGAGACTTTAAAAAAAAACACCAGACACACAGCAAGGACATTGGAGTACCAAGATAAATAACAACAATATCCGAAGAAGAAAAAAAAACACTTAAAGAAAGCAGAAAGAGATTGGATTTTACAACAGTGAACAGATATATAGAGCGGTCTGATAAAGAATAACAGCAAAAGGGCATTCCACATTGCGCAGAACCTCACTAGAGAAAAGCAACTGAGAGTTAGTACCATCCTAGACGAAAATGGAAAATGCCTCACAGAAGCGGGCTACGTTGCAGAAAGATGAACTGAGCGTAGCAAAGAACTCTACATCCATGAGTCCACAGGAGACCCCGTGATGCTTGAAGTTCAAAACTAATCAAATGCTGATTATTTCCCCATTCTCAAATGAGAGGTGGAGTCAGCAATAAGAGCACTGAAAACTGTGAAGGTAGCTATAATAGACAACAACACAGGTGAATTTATCACGAATGAGGGAATCAGTGATAGGGTTACTTAAATAAATCTGCAACAAGATTTGCTCTGTAGAAACATCAAGGAGGTCAGAAAGACCACAGGGAGGAGACGCTTTTTTGTGCGTAATAAAAGAATCAAAGTTGTTTGTGAAATCAAAGACGAGCTCAACGATCTGATGTGGTGAGCGACTTAGCGAAAAAGAACCGTGTAACAAGATAGAAGGAAAAAACTAATAAATATATAAGATAATTCATACTTAACTAAGAATAAAGTCAAATCTTCTGTAGACCAGTGGGAAGTGTCACAATATAGATATCACTATTGTACCCCGATTGGATCAGAATCTATTGAGAGCTAGGTGTGCATTTTGCGAAAATGTATTCTGATGGTCAACGATGCAATGTTACAGATATCATACACTCATATGTACAGTTTTAATAACCTTTAATATGTATCTAACCTGGGAAACCTATCTTGAAGATCATCATTCCTAACGTTTCGACAATTTATTTCTGCATAAGTACTCTTACATAAAACTTACACTTAATATTGCAACACACTCACAAGGAAGAACAATATGAGCGAAGGAACGTTTCTCAGAAAATATGGAATTGTTGGAATAGGCGCACTTCTTGTTTTAAACAATATCCAAACAAATAGATGACATGGTGAAATTCGGAAATGAATTTGCTATATCGATACATTTTTTATGAATACTTGAAATATACAACATCAAGCTTGTATGAATAACTGAAATAGAGAGAAAGACATGTTAACATGGTAATATTTTAATATCTTGGTACAGTCATATGCTTTAAAAATGTTATCACCAAGGGCTGCCGACACTTTGAACAATTCCGGCTTACATGATCTCCCACAGGTATGCATAGGTTCAGGATCTAGTTCAAATCACCTTTTGAAGTCTGCAGCGTCATCGACATGATTGCGTAATACCAGATTAGTTAATAAAATGGTATTGTCACAAATACGTCGCTTGAATGGTGACGAAAAATATGGGTCAACAGTCAACCATTCTAAGGCGACATTACATTTAAAAAGAAAGAAATACGAAATCCTACAATACCAGGAAGAAGGTTACAACAGTCTTTGATGCAAGATTTTAAAGAATGTCAGCCCGGCGATTCAAACCCTTTTTGAGCCATATTTTATTTAATCAGCTGTAGGGAGGATATGGGATGATCTACTGATGCAGTGGCAGCAGCAGTGTCTTTCCTCATACACCGTGAGCACAATTGTAGAAATAATAGGCCCTATTGCGGAGATCATAGAGGCAATGGTGATACCATGTTTGTGAACAGGATTCTCGGTCATTCTGCCAGGGTTAGGTTTGCAGTCGTAATCGGAGCCACTATCTCTCTGATCGGTGTCACCTGACTCATTGGTCGAAAGATGGATGCCCTTAGAACCTTCACCTGAGACTCTAGTTCATCGAACGTAGCTGCAAGCTAGGTCTCTAACTGTTTTATTCCCCTTCATTTTGTGCAAGATCGATATTTTGCTTAAGCCCTGTCTCATCAGATTCATGTTCAGAAAACTTTTCCTGAATGTTTGCCTATTTGTCTTCAAAGGTTGTGAAGCCTATCATTCAAAAGACTGCATAACATGTTTAGTGGATGATACAGATTATATTTTTTTCTTCACCCAATAACACGATTCCTCAAATTCAAGAAAGGCAATATTTATATTAAAATGGAGATTATACATTATTCATTCTATATGAATCAGCAATTGAGAATAATATCATATTGCCACCAATAGGGACTTTTCGTATTCCCAATAATATTTTACTCTTTAAACATCAACTTTTCAATTTTCTTAGTGATATAGCTGTCATCTGATACAACAATGAGTTAAATAAGATAAGAACGAACTAGGAAGCATTGTGTGCAAAAGTATGCGAGGTAAAGACATAATCATTAGTTATATTCATATTTCACAAAAACACTATTTTATTTGAGATTGATTTGACGACGGTTCAAAACTGTAATCACTGAGGAGACATCTATGGAAAAATATGTAGGGATAATTATACTCCGCATATCGGCACTAAGGCCTAGACAGATGCAGTGGACACAACGACAATTAATCGATAAGGTCTTACTGACATATGCACTTCAGTTCTTTTAATACTTGTGTATTATTTCGTGTTCATCGGCATCTTGATTTTCATTCTTAGACACCTCTTGTCAGAGGGTATCTTAAAGCTGGATGAAACCAGTAGTTCAATTTACAAACGGATGTCAACGTTTTTATTCAAATTTTCCATCATCTTATTTTACTCTAATAATACTGTGGGGTTTATCCGGTGTCAATAGATTTTATGGTTTTCACTTATTCAAATAAATTAATATACACCTTTATATTATAGTTTTATATTTATATTACGTTGATATTAACATACATACATACATACATACATACATACATACATACATACATACATACATACCTACCTACCTACCTACCTACCTACCTACCTACCTACCTACCTACCTACCTACCTACCTACCTACCTACCTACCTACATACATACATACATACATACATACATACATACATACATACATACATACATACATACCTACATACATACATACATACATACATACATACACACCTACATACATACATACATACATACCTACATACATACCTACATACATACATACATACATACATACATACATACATACATACACACACACACACACACACATACATACATACATACATACATACATACATACATACATACATACATACATACATACATACATACATACATACATACATACATACATACATACATACATACATACATACATACATATATACATACCTACATACATACATACACACCTACATACATACATACATACATACATACATACATACATACATACATACATACATACATACATACATACATACATACATACATACATACATACATACATACATACCTACATACATACATACATACCTACATACCTACATACATACATACATACATACATACAGACAGACAGACAGACATACATACATACATAGATACATACATGCAACATACATACATACATACATACATACATACATACATACATACATACATACATACATACAGACAGACAGACAGACAGACAGACAGACAGACATACATACATACATACATACATACATACATACATACATACATACATACATACATACATACATACATACATACATACATACATACATACATACATACACACACATATACATACATACATACATACATACATACATACATACATACATACATACATACACACACACACACACCTACCTACCTACCTCCCTACCTACTTACCTACCTACCTACCTACCTACCTACCTACATACCTACATACATACATACATACATACATACATACATACATACATACATACATACGCACACACGCACGCACGCACGCACTGACACACACACATGCATAAATACATATACATACAGACAGACACACACACACATATATAGCCATATAATACAGCAAGCTGCAAGACAAACCATGTTCACATAACAAAAACCAAATTTGATAATATAAAGTTATTAATGAATGATATTAGGTAATAAGAATGGTATCGGTGTTATATTTCAATCCGACTTTCATAAATTACTTAATAGAAAAAACAGATTTATCCATACAGACTGAAATAACACAATAAATCAAACGTGTACAATTTATTTGAAATGACATAATAAGAAAACCATTTTGAATATATAGCGCAGATAATGAAATGATGACATTGTAATCGATATTTCTGATATTCTTACCGCGGCGGTGGGGCTGGTGGGTTATTCATGTGGATGCATGTAAACTGACTACATAGCAAGTATATATTTCAACGTGAGAACCACGATAGCTCAGGTGGCGTTAGTCAGATTCGTAATCCATGAGTACAAATCTCGGTTATAGCCCAGGCTAGATCAGATTACATGCCTCGATGTGTCCTTGGGAAAAGAATTTAGGTCACATTTCGTTTGGTGTCTGTGTGTGTGTGTATGATTTTGGATTGTTACTGTATTACTGTCTGTTTGTGTATTTTAGTCAATATTTTCTTCTGTCGTTTGTATTAGCTTTAGTCTGCTTGTGTTTTCTTCTGTTTGTTTGTGTATTTTAGTCAATGTTTTATTGTCTTTTATGTTTGCTTTAGTCTGCATATGTTTTCTTCTGTCTCTTTGTGTACTTTTAGCCTATTTTCTTCTGTCTGTTGTGTTTGCTTTAGTCTGTTTGTGTTTTCTTCTGACTGTGTATTTTAGTCTTTTTTGTTCTATCTTTTGTGTTTGTTTTAGTCTGTGCTTTCTTCTGTTTATGTATTTTTAGACTATTTCTTTATCTGTCATTTTTTTTTTTGCTTTAGTCTGTGTTTTCTTCTGTCTGTATAGTTTTGTCTTTTTTGTCTTCTGTCTATTGAGTTTGCTTTAGTCTGTTTGTGTTTTCTTTAGTCTAAGTCCATGCGTTTTTCAGTACATCGAATGTGCTTAACGTGTCGCATGTTTAAGATTGTGCTTTAAGACAATGGTTATTTGTAAACAGAATGCGTACATAGCTAACTTTTGTCCATTCTTGTAATTTGTAAATAAGATGTTGGTATATTCTCCGAACAAACATGTTTCCAATGTTTATGAATTTTCAGTTAGACTGACTAAACATCTAGATGCATTGGGCAAGTGTGTTTTAAGGGACTTAGTAAACAAATAATTCATTCCTGCTTCTTAGCTGTTTTTTTATCAGAGTTTACGGTTATGTTCAGATTTAATTTGAAAGGAATTAGTTATCTCAAGTATTCATTGGAATTATTAAGTGCTCCCTGGTAATGGTTGTGTTTTGTTTTTTGTGGTAAATAAATTTAGTAAGTGAAACTGGCGTTAACATTTTCTTTGAATGGGGTTTATTCATGTCCTTAGAAAAATAATAAATTGTATCTCATCAGAATTAAAACTCTCTATTTGGATTATCACTCGGCTATAAGGTTTGTCGCGATGCTGTTAGTAATCTGATGTAAAATACATATATGGGATTTCCAAAAAAACTGATGCAGCTGCACCATTCTTGACCGAGAGTCAATCTAGGCACTGAGTCATACTGGCATTCGCCGCTAAATTATATAGGTCGGTTGGATACTCACTAAACCTAAGATGTTTACAGCATGGTTTTTTTTCTATGGTTGTTAAGCGGAATTGCTAAAAATAAAATAGTGCTATAGCACTCATGTGTTTTGTACCGGATTCAAGAAATTTATATTTGTATTACCCGCGCACAACCGATATCCTATAATGAATCCATCTTGGGCTACATTATGTTCAGCTTATACTCAAACAATCTCTGTTTTCCAAGGTAGGCGTAACTTTTACAGGATTTTGACCCATCGCCCCTCCACCCTTCACAGTCCAATACCATAACCCACTAACAAAATGCTCCTGGTACACAGAAAACTGCTTTTACGTTTCATCACATCAAAATCACTACTACTTTTGCTACTACGGTTAAAGATGTCATATTCCACTCTTGTAATAAATAAGATGTGACGTGATGGTCCGTTTGTCTGTCTGTCTCTGACAATATACATATCAAGACTCCAGACCATATGGTAACCTTCTGTGAAGCAAACACAAAAATATGGTACTTCCGACAACATAAGCGTTTCGAAATATAGAGAAACCATTATTCATTGCCGTTTACGTTTCCTAGCTGATTTGCTAAACTACATTTATATTACTTAATCGGTGTGACTGTGGAATATAAACATTGTTTTTTAAAATTAAAAAAAAAACACTACAGAAACATAAATAGGACTTTTCTTTCATAATAAAATAAGGTTGCATACAAACCCATTAGACATTATATTATTTATCAATATCTCTGGTTGATTTATATGTGTGCATTCCTTATAAAGTCGATACCTGATGCTGGGTTACTTTAGTACCTTAAGAAAGCAGAGTCACTAGTCTTTAAAAATTAATAACTTAAAGTAATCTGCTTTTAAAAAGCACAAAACTGAAAATATGAATTTGAATCGATGTATAAAATGTAAAAAATGTCTGACACGCCAAATACATACATTGAAAATCTGAGAATCAGAAGTGATCAGTTATAGAACAAAATGAAAGTTTTATACATACCTCTACATACTTCTGTAGTATCAACATAGGTGTGCATGTTGCAGGTTGGACACAAACAGATAAATAACTTTTACATGTGACGCTAAACCTCTGAAACAAATTTATATATATATTGTTATATGTAAACAAAATGCAAAATATATCCATGAATAGATCACTTATTTCTCCATTTTGAACAAATCTCCAGCATGAATATATTGAAAACTTTACGTAGCAGATTATTCTGTAACTAACTTTTTCCTAATTCCATCACGACTTTTATATACGTCTATATCCCAAGTATACGAGCATGTGTCGAAAGCAGATTCAGACTGCGTCTTAGACCCACACCATTCACTCAAAACCAAAAGTAGAAAGATCCAAGTAGACCCTGATCTGCCAGTTTATTTTGAGATGGATTATGCAAGTCATACGATCTACACTCTTTGGTATTTATGTTCTGCCCCATATGGGAAATTACGGTAAATTAAATGCATTTCATCTGTCAGTAGAAGAAATCATAACACATGGAAATAAATATTCAATTTTAAAAGAAATATGAATTTTCTAAAAAAAAATATTTTTATATTCACGTGGTTTTTCAGAACTTTATTTCATTACACCATGCCAAGGGACCAACTAGCGGACTTCTCGAGTTACCACATTATTATAATATCCTTTTTTGTGGGGATAATTCAAAACAAAAAAAAAACACTTATATCAAATTAAATTGTTCTTTATCTTTTTACATCTGAGCTGGCTGCGCACAGGTTCAAATTTATTTTAAAAAAACAATGTCTGTTCTTAAAAATAGGAAATCAAATATCGCCTATGAGGAAAAACCTATAATTTTTTGTAATGCTGTCAGCCATTTCAGATATAATCGTACCAACAAGTAGTACTGTCATCGATACAAATGTAAAAATGTTTGTGTCAGCGCCTCTGTAGAAACCACACAAAGCAATAACCTGAAGGTAAAATACAAAATAGCAGGGGATCGAAGGTTAGACGGAGTATGCAGTGTTTGGAGGTTACTTACCTAGTCAATTGTGTGACAGGCAGGGTCCTTTGGCAATAATAGTAATCGTGGTCACCTGATGAAATTGTGCCACTCGATATTACGTTTTCCTCAGTTTATTGCATTTTTTAAATATTAAGCTAGCATGGAGCACATGTTGTAGAAACAAACGTCTCTGTTAAGGTAGCTGATATCGTATTTCACAAATGAGCTTGCATGCTTAAACTGATGGCCGTGCCGAAGTTTAAACATTCTTACAATTGAAAACGGATCTGAGAGAAAAATTGTCCTTGTCACATGTAATACATTTCTCTTGGAATCAAGAAATGTTTACTGACAAAAATACGCCTCCAATTATAGTCCTATATGCTGTCGTTTCTGTTACATTTTCATTGTTGTTTTAGTTCTCAGTTTCTTTTATAGTGTAGTGTAGCAGAGACAGAAAGTATGAATTTTGCACCCCCTGCATCATTTCTTTAACTCATTTTATGCCTTAGGTCAATTTGTAACACTACGATATTTACAACTTCGTACTCGAAGTTACACAAAATTGAGCATTTATTTCGCAACAATTTAAAACGAAAATTAAGTTGTAACACATTTACATGCTGAAATGCACCGGTGTAAGATAGGACATTGTGCACTGATTAGTCTAGCCATCTAAACAGATTATGCTGTTTGATTTCGGGTCTAAAGAGCTGTTATTGTACTTCTTAGTTCTTAACACATGCACCTTTTCATCTTTTTGTCAATGGAACATCAGTTCTGGATCAAAGCAAATCGAGTGTAATATTCTTTAATCGTCTCGTTAAATCGGAGCATCTTCGCATATGGGCGTTAGCAGTATGTGAGTTTTAATTGAAGTAGTTAAATTTGTGTGTGTGTGTGGATTTTAGATCATGTAAACAGTCATAATGAAAATACTTTTTTGTTAAACTGTATAGCCAAAAGGTATAGGTTGAAAAAAATTCAAAACTTTAGAAAAATATGAAAACTGCGATAGAAGCATGGAAATAAATTATCTTAGGTCACACAGAGAGACAGCTGGTCCTGGCTAGGATGCTATGAGTCTGACGCTCCACCTATTGAGCTAGAATGGGAAGTGTTGAAGAAAAAGATCAACTCCAGTTCAAATAAAATAAAATTGCAAACGTTTCACCAATTATGCATAATTAGCATCGGTAGGATGTCTCATATATTTTGATAAACAAATCATCAGCGGTAGCGTTTTTTTATTCTGGACGAGATTTTTATATATAAAATGGCACATGTTATCTTAAGATTTTGTTTTCAGTTATATAGGATACATATCCTAAAAATCATATACTCCAGTTTAATTTACCATAACCTTGACCTTAAAGAAATTGCTTACTGCAGCACAACAGAGGAAGGCTTTACCAAGAGGGTAATCTGATTGGTTCGGCTTCCAATTACTTGAGAGCTAGCCTCCTATATATATGAAGTCAAACTTAATCTCAAACCATCCGAGGCGTTAGACGGTAAGGAAGGCAAATATCGCGACCAGGTGAGTTGAAATATTCCTCTCTAATACTTTTTCCAAAAGTAAATGGGTTTGCCTTAAAGTACAATTTATAATATACAATTTGCAGATTTCCTTGGTCGTTGCTCTTTTATAATATTATTCAATGCATGAGTATATTTTTACATTGACTTTATAAAGAGCAATACATTAGAAAAGGAACATTGATTTATTTCTATGTATATTTGTATTAATTCTCAGAGACCGTCATTAGTGTCACATGCACGGTTTCTCTGTCTGTAATTTTGTATTATAATATTTATATCCACATATCTATTCTATCTTTAAGTATTAATTTTATTTCTTTACAGCTTTCGCAGTTCAAAAGGGTCTAATCTATCAAGGTATCGTAAACTCATTATGTGTTTTAATGTTGTATTAAAGATTTGGAGACTAGTTGTTTTCCATTGTTCTGCAGACAGCAGCATTACACGACGCTTTCGGATAATATAATATATATTTCTCACCTTCCAATGTGAATTGCTTCTAAGTTTCCTCAGAAATTTCAAATCCAGATTTAGATATTTAGACAAGTGTGAGCTCAGAGTTTATTATTTTTATCACTTCATACACGGGCTGGGAGAATTAAGCGACAGTGTAGTAAAAGTCTACCGGCTTGATGCCGATATGCATAATATTTCTCTTCTCAAAGTAATATATATATATATATATATATATATATATATATATATATATATATATATATATATATATATATATATATATATATATATATATATAGAGGCAAATACGGTTCGATAATAGGTATACTTATCGTCTTTAATTATCGATATCAGGCAAATACGGTTTGATAATAGGCATACTTATCGTCTTTAAGTATCGATATCAGGCAAATACGGTTCCATACTATGTTTACTTATCGTTCGTAAGTATCGGTATCAGACAAATACGGTTCGATAATATATCGATTGATTCTGTAAATCTCGTTTTTAAACGATAACATATTACGCTATGGAATATGCTTAATTTCATACCCAACATCGCTGTCCAAATATTTTAAACCGGTTGAGAAAGGTCAGAGGAAAATACGGTTTTACATTTCATTCATCGTGTTTTCCAGTGTATAGCACTCGTAGTGGATATCGCCTTCATTCTTCAAGTGACTGCCGTCTTTCATTGCAAGATATTGAACAACGTAGTGAACAATGTTTCGTGATTTCCGAAATCAATTGAGCATTTATTTCGCAACAATTTAAAACGAAAATTAAGTTGTAACACATTTACATGCTGAGGTGCACCGGTATAAGATAGGACATTGTGCACTGATTAGTCTAGCCATCTAAACTGATTATGTTGTTTGGTTTCGGGTCTAAAGAGCTGTTATTGTATTTCTTAGTTCTTAACACATGCACCTTTTCATATCTTTTGTCACTGGAACATCAGTTCTTGATCACAGCAAATCGAGTGTGTTATTCTTTAATCGTCTCGTTAAATCGGAGCATCTTCACCTATGAGCATTAGCAGTATGTGAGTTTTAATTGAAGTAGTTAAATTTGTGTGTGTGTGTCGTTTTTAGATCATGTAAACATTCATAATTAAAATACTTTTTTGTTAAACTGTGTAGCCAAAAGGTATAGGTTGAAAAATATTCAAAACTTTAGAAAAATAAGAAAACTGCGATAGAAGCATGGAAATAAATATCAGGTCATTTTCATATGCATATACATATGCGCACAAGATATAATTTATCTGCCTTAGGAGGTGTTGGCTTAATTGTTTAACAAGATATTTTAAAACGTCCCAATTCAAAAAGTTAACAAATGCATCAAAAATCTTTAATGATTTCTGCAATATGGATACAAAAATGCTTTCAAAATTGCATGTGTTGGTGTTTGGTAACCTTTTCGTTAATCTAGCGAACAGGCCTCAATTCATGAATTGACATGACCAAATACCTATGCCTTCATCAATCCTCTTTCCCTCCCCGCCATCTTCCTCGGCAAACAGATAACGCCAAATGTTTTTATCATTTATGAACGTTCTTTAATATTGGAAAATGTTAACATCTGCTTACAAAAACACATATACAAATACAAAATGCAGATTGCATGTTCATGGATCAGTTAACAATCGGAACATTTCGAAAGCCATACTGTAAAGTATGCCCTTTAAAATATTAACTTATCCCTTGCAGGTAAGCGATCAATATGTAGATGAATTATAAATGCGTGTTTATACTTATTACATCATTTATTCACTTTTCAGGTATCCATACGAAGTTTTGCAGTTGGAAATGGCTGGTCGTCTCAAGTTTCCCTACATATGTCTTTCTATTTTCCTGCTGGTATTACCACTGGTATGCAGTGAGTATGAGGAAAACAATGGAAACAATGAAATGGAAGAATTACTGCAGAATCTTCTGAAAGCCGAGAAAGAAAGACGCCAGGTATTTAAAACTAACCTTTCCAGACTTTTCGTTTTGCTATTTGTCTTTTCCCCCAACTCTTTTGAACTTAGTCTTCCTGTAATATGAAAACAGACATATTAATTAAATCTTAATTTGCGAAATGTTCTGACCCCGAGAGAAAATATTAATAGAGTACCAGACCTTTCATCGACTGACCTATTTCTTTATATATCTGCGAATTGCCCACTGAAATTAGACACAAATACAAAGTGGTTACTTTTAAGAGTGCTCTTAAAACTCACCTGTGTCGACTGGAAGGACAAACTTAGAGACCTAATCTTATATGTTTTCAGCATGTTTGTATGTTTTCCAAATTCATTGATGTTTTTTTTTGTCATTTGCTTTTCTGTAGTGTAGTCATATCAGTATTGATGGTGTAAAGAGCTTAGAGCTACGAAAGATTAGGCGCTATACAAAGTCCTCATTAACATTATTATTATTAGTACTATTATTAGTATTATTATTATTATCTATCTATCTATCTATCTATCTATCTATCTATCTATCTATCTCTCTCTCTCTCTCTCTCTCTCTCTATATATATATATATATATATATATATATATATATATGTGTGTCTGTGTGTGTGTGTGTGTGTGTGTGTGTTTAAAAACACTGTTTTTAAAATACGCTACCGACAAAGCTTAATAACCAAATTTGTCTGTAATTTTAACAACATTTGGGTTTCATTTTAAGACTAAGAGTAATAGTGTCGAATAGCTTTGAGGGATGTTTTTAAGAGTTTTGATAGACGCAGCGATGATATGCGTGAGTGTTTGTAGCCTGGAATGTGTCTCATCAGGACCACTGATCTTGCATATTGTGAGATTTTCAAAGAACATCTTTATCTTTTATGATATCATTAATCCCAATGTCAGGAAGAGGTATGGATGACAGTTTGTTAACGTCAGTGTCTGGAAGAGGTATAGAGGACAGTGTTATTAAGGTCAATGTCAGGAAGAAGTAGAGAACAGAGTCACGGGGACGCTCTACAGATATTATGAACTTCTGAGAAAGTGGTGGATGTAAGGTAGCGTCGTTAACATTTGCAGCATGCACAATGGAGAGAGTATTGATATGTTACCTTCACGTACTTTGGCTGAAAACACAGCTAACTAAAATGACTGTTCCTTTGTGCTAAACAAAATCATCCTTAAATAGTCTAAAATACACTATCTTTAACAGTAATTAAAATAGTGAAAATGAATTTCGCCAGACTGGACAATAACAGCATCTGAGAGTGCAATGAATGAAGTAGAAACTATATAACATGTAAAATAAATATACCTGTGAAATCCATGAAGTTAACATGACCAAGCGGAGCTAGCGATGTTTTGAGGTACATATCTGATGTAAGGCCAAGCGGTATACTTTATCACCTATATTACTCCCGTCAAACATTTACAAAAATAGAGGAAATTTAAGGTTCTTTGAATTATACATAAGATATACAAGGTCCTTTTAAAAAGCCAGTATAACCATTGAGGACTCCTGTGGAAATTCGTTTTCTTTTGTATTCTAATCCCATGCAAAATACAAACCTGGTGAGCGCGAACTATTAAGGCCATTGTCAGAAGCGATAAAGATGAATAATTATTATGTCCAATGTCCGGATGAGGTGGAAGGTTAGATTTGTAAATAAATAGAATTTCTCAGGTTCATACAACCTTAGGTAGCCTTTATCTAACATAATAATTTTAATACTTAATCAATTTCCTTAGCTGTCAGATGACAAATATGCCGAAGGTTCACGAGGAACTGAACAAGGACGTACAAATGATGATGGAAATGTGCCTATTATTAAAACTCAAAAGCGACCTGATGAAACGGTCGAAACTGAAGTTGAGGTGAACGACGCAATGACGCAGAAGATCATCCAAGATTGTGGAAACGTAATATATTTTTTTATCATTTTCCTCATTACAAAATGGATCTGAATATATTTTAGTGTTCATTGATTGACTAATTAAAACTAGCATATTTTAGGAACTGATGATATTTGTTTAAAGTTCACATCCAGTTATTCCACAGTGAATATACCACTTAATAAAGTATTCTTCTGTGTTTATTTGAAAATAAACTTTCGCGGTCAAAATCGCAGCAAAAAAAAACTACTCTCTAAAATGTCACCATTTATAATATGGAAGTCGCATATAACAGTAATCAATTATTTTGATGTATCGTGTTAAAATGCTAAACTGAATTTTCTGCTATCTTATAATGTTTGATTTATTAGCAAAACGTCTGATATAATATGGATCTTAGTAAGAATTTACCGTATTGATCGAAGTTCATATTTTGAACCTTTTTCCTTTTCAATGCACTTATTCACATGTTTTGTTTCATTTTTCATTTTCAATTCACTTATTCAAATATTTTATTTTATTTTTCATTTTCAATTCACTTATTCACATATTTTATTTTAATTTTCGTTCCCATTTCATTTGCCATTTTTGGAGGTTATTGCTATTTGTGAATTACTTGATTTAATGATGGGAGTAAGCTTGATAACTCAGTGTGATAAAATATATCGATATTTCTTAACACTCATCAACAGACACTGCTAACATTATGTCCAAACATCTGAAGTTATTCTTTGATGCCTGTGTAGTCTTGTGGTAAGGTTGCTCCATGCTGACTACGAAACCAGTTCAAATCCATCAAGGTGAACTTTCTTGCCTTTTCTTAATATGCTATTGTTTTTCTTGGCCTCTCGTGAAAACAGTCGATGAATCATATCCGTTTTTCACTCGCTCCATGGAAATATATTCTCAGCACTAACTGTTGATTATTATCCAAGTAATTTTGTAAATATGAAGCATACAGAGGAGTTATAATGACGTAATTATTAAGTTGTCACGTCGTTGGTATGTCATCAATTGTTACCTAAGTGCGTCGTACTGCCATGAAATCAGGGATAAATCGGACATTATATTATTTGGTTTCCAGCTCTGTCGACTTGTAACTAATAAGAAAAATTAAAATTCTATTTTAATAAAAAGTAAAAAACAGTCTTTGTAAATGTAAAAGATGAAGTTTAAGAAAACATAAGAGACCGTGGAAAATCTTTAAACATGTTTAACCTGTGGTATTTGGTTATGCGTGCACTATTTTGCCGAAAAATCGTCATCTCAGTAAATATGTCATACCGAAAGCAATTTACGCACCTACGTAACTTTTTCTTCGTTTATTTGAGTACAAAAATATATTATCTCCAACCTGTGCACATTTAAGAAATTAGTAAACACTTATTCAACTTTAATGGAAAATTACTAGTAGGGTATATTCATCCCAAAGTTTTCCGTGTAATAATCCGGGATCGAGATTCATCGAAACATCGAGACGGAAGGTGTTCACTGCACTATACATTTGCAACAGATTTTCCATTTCTTGTAACATTAGCTCTGCAAGCATATGAATTCTTCAAAACGTCAAACACTAACACGTCAAAAGGAAAACCGCGTTGTAATGCCAACAGATAAAACTAAACATTTTCTCCATTTTATATAAATACAGAAATATGAGCTGATACTGGATAAAGGCGATGACAAAGCTGGACAAAGCTACTGCTACTTGACCAAGATGAATGACATAATATTTCAAAAAGACTGTCAAGGGATTGAAACTGACGAAAAGGTATTCGTTATACTAAACTTTGTTTGTACATATTAGATATGTACTTTGGGATATTAGATGAGCGTGATTGCATGGTGGAATTCACTACAAATATTGAATTCTTATACATATATGACTCAGTATTCTTATAATCAGCTTTTCATTTTATTTTAATAACGTTGGATTTATATATAATGCGGTATAAGTGTTGTAACTGTTTCAAAAAAGAATGCTTGGATACATGTTCAAATCACGATTGACTGCTCGTCGTCCATACCTTTGGTGTGTATAGAATAACTTCATACGGAATTTTGAATTTAAACCAAATTTAGAATGTTCCTTTATATTAATAAGACATTGCACGGAATTAATTTCTAACGATCATTTCCAGGAGTTATGGTTTATGCTCGTTAATTGTTCTAACTTTGATTTTTGCAACATTTCAAGCGCAACGTTGGCTTAAGGAATGATATGTTTATTTTCAAGCCTTCCGCATCATCATTTAAATTTAGAGGAATTGTTGCTCGTAAATAACTATTCTCTTAACTTTGCTTAAACTGCTCAATTTTCTTTGTTTAAGGCTTTGCCGATTGAATTGTTGGGAGAATCAACCACGTGTTCTAACGAATGCGGATGTAAAGAAAAGTTATATATATCTTCTAATCTATATAAACTTTGATGTTGTGTTATTCAGATCACAATCAGCTACGAAATTGGAAACGAAATCGTAAACAGGACCCTTTTGTCAAGCATAAAGGGCATTGATGGATGCACGGGAAAGCGCGTATTTGAACTGATCGAGATCTCTGTGAAAAGAAGAGATTTGGGAGGTAAATAGAATATGCACTATAGTCAGTTTTATTAATTTCGAACTTCAAGCTTTAACATTGATTTAGTTCTTGGAGTTATACTCAGAGAACATTATAGAACACGTGGACTAAGCTTCAGTTTTGTTAATACATTACTTAAACAAGGCTCAAATACTTGTTTGTCTACTATACGGCTTTTTAATTTTTTTAAAGTTTTGATTCACTGACAATTTCATATTCAAGATAAAAAAAAGTTTATGAATACAGTTAATACTTGAAGCCTACAATTTGTTGTTTTGAATTCCTTTTCAAGCACCATTGGTACGGCATCTCGTTAAGTTTATATATATATATATATATATATATATATATATATATATATATATATATATATATATATATATATATATATATATATATATATATATATATATATATATGTATATATTTATATATATATATATATATATATATATATATATATATATATTACACCTTTAAACATAAGAGAGAGAAAAGACAGAGACAGCGGTAGACAGCCGAAGATGAAGAAAACTGACATAGGTCTAAATCTGGAAATACAAGTTTGAATAATATCACCATTGCCGCTTTAAAAGTACTATCATCAATGTGGAGATACACATCTGCTCCCATCGTACCTATCAATATAGTATCACGTAATATGCCTTACAAAGAAGATGACGTTTTTTGGGTACGGAAGAGCCCAAGCATGTTTACACAGACATTTACATATTGAACACCTTTGAGATACTGACGTATTTGCTATTGGTATCAAATTGTCCATCCATTTATGAAAAACTGAATTTATCCTTTTCTTGAAAAAAATAAAAATAGTAAATTAACAGTTTACCTATTGTCAACAAAGATGCGGTCAAATCTGCGAAACAAAGAACTCACTTTGATATATATATATATATATATATATATATAGATATATATATATGTGTGTGTGTGTGTGTGTGTGTGTGTGTGTTACATTGTCATTATATAGCTGATGTAAATGTTTATAATACAAAAGTTTAACGCTAGAATTAAATTTCTTCTCTAATGTAGGTAATAATTAATAATTAATATCGGTCAATTACTGGCAAGTCCCTTTTTCAATCAAGTCCCTTTTTCAATGTCAGTTTGATTTTGCATCATTCTTGTATTTGTAAAGTAGTTTTGTGTGTGTAGGGGTCTATCCTTTGTGGAGGCAGTACAATTCACCGTTTGATCACATATTACACATTTGAAATAAACTACTCTGAAATGAAACAATATTTATCTCTTCAGGTCCCTATGTGAAAACTATCATACGAAATAAATGACATATCTATGGACGCCATCTAAAATAAATAATCATTTAAAATTATGATTAATTGTGAAATTAGATATGAGACAAAACACTATTAAGTTGTAAATGTGCGTTTCCAAGAGAATGATATCGTCTAATATGGATAAATTATATAACTGTACCACTTATCTATGTGCATTTACCTCATTATTCTTCAACAACGCCAGTAATATTCCTTATGTCGCGGTCACAGAAAAAGAGTTGCGGTCAAGGAAAATTAACTAACAGGTAGACACTATCTTGGAGCTCTATATTGCTTTGAAATTAAGCAAGAGTACATACTGATAATATTACTGTCGACAGATTTTATGATGAAAGTATAATTCACCTTACATAAATTCAGAGAATTCGTAATGTAAAACAATTTAATCATTCCAGCAAGATCAACTTAAAATCCCTAAACATAGATCAATCTTATTGGAAAATGTTATTCTGTGGGAAAATAGGCTTACATTTTAAATCAAGAGAACATCGATGAAAATGATATTGTTCACAAGCTACAGTAATGAATAACCACGAAATGAATTGAATAAACAATTGCTTTTTACTATAATAAATGATGTGTTAAATCTGCTTTTTTTCTTCCAGAATACGAGAAGAGGCTGGCTGAACGAAGGGGTTGCCATAAATGTAAAGTGTATAACACAAATTGTAAAATGGTGTGCGCCGACAAATCTGGATGGTGGTGGGACGAGAAATGTGTTCGTGATGTCTATCAGTGTGATTCTCAATGCAAATATGACTGTCGCTAAAAACAGTCACAGTCACAGTTATGAGAATGTATATCAAATATAATTAACTGAAATTAATCAACATTATACTAATTTAAAATAATCTCTTGCATGCTAATGTTGGAAAATCCAATCAAATTAATATAAAATAAAAAATCCAATGGTTTAAATTAACCAAGACACGTTTGATGTATACAAAATGCCAATTATTCAGTTATTTGTGAACAAAGAATAAACGCACAGAAGTGTACTCTAATTTCGTTGACGGAAATTCCTCTAATTGTTTTCATTGAAATATGAGTTTTGTATTTATGATATTGTCATTTGATGTAAACACGTGAGAACAATGAGAAGACTGGATGATATGTACTTGATGAACATACAGCTATTAATCTCTTACGGAATGCACATTGTCTGCATCTCTTAATATCAATAATGGTACGATCCACCATTTTTAATACCCATTCGTTTCTTTTAATATGCTCTCTCTCTCTCTCTCTCTCTCTCTCTCTATATATATATATATATATATATATATATATATATATATATATATATATATATATATATATAACCACATATTCATTTGTTTATGTAAAACACATTACGATGCTAACTTTATATAACGTTTGAGCACGTATGTCCCACTACGTATACTAAATATGAATGAAGACAACTAAAACATTATATACAAAAATGTGTCTTAGATTATTAATCTTTCTGAACAGAATTTTCGCTTTGCTAATATTGAATGTGAAGGCTTCATGTAGCATTAAATCTGCATTTGTTGGCATATGTGCATGTTGTGAAGAGATTTGAATATACCATGGAAATTGATGCGGCACTTGAAACTTATAAAGAAATAATTTTTATAACACCAAGTATACATTATTACTTTTTCAATTAACTCTAGGGATACCATCACTAGTAAACACTACAATAAGAGAGGTACGAGCTTTTAAAATTGAATCAATCATAGCATACACGAGGGAGGGGGAATACAAACAAAAGAAACTCTCTTTAAATGTTCATTACAAGTATAATAATCAACACAATTTGACCGAAGCTTCTCATATGTTAAACAAAGCCATTGGTATTTCTTTACCAAGATATAAAACAAACTTGCTACCAAGGTCGCATTCTGTGGTAACATTTTTGCTAATAGTTCTTTAAATTAACCATGAAATGACATGAATACACATTCTATAACATGTAGGAGGAAATGAGATTTAACGGTGTTAAAATTTACTAACAACTAAATATTTACACGATGCTTAATAATGTTTGCTTGTATATATATATTGAGCCATCGGGCAAGATAGCCGCTATCTCTTAAACGGTTTGATTTAGCTGTTCCTATTTTTGTGCCATTTTTCATGATATATATGCTTGTTGTCGGTCTTTGTCTACGTTATTGTATTCATTATCATGTGGCTGTTCAGTTCGCTTTTGTTTCTTCATCTCCTTATCTTCATCTCCTTATTTTGCAAACTGGAAAAAATTTTTAAAAAATCAACTGTTTGCTCCACTGGGAGGAAATGATATTTTAAGATGATAAATGTAATCACAAATGAATATGTACACAATGCTTAATAAGATATGCCACTAATTATGGATGAATGCACGTATTATGCAGAAATAAAAATGTTTTAATTCATCCGTCATTTGTTTTCAATCTTTGTTTTGGATAAGGTGTTCTTATTTACCTCTTGGAGGTTAATGTCTTTAAGATATTTTAAATCAAAACTTCAGGTCCTGCACGTTTTAATAATTAATACTAGCCTAGATTTGTTGGTAATTACTATTATCTTTGATATGTTCCTATATGTGGATGCCGAAATTATCAAAATAAAAATATTTATTTTTTACTGTTTTCACCACATAACGAATTCTTATACATCAAGAGTAAAAGAATGTTGAATACGAAGATCAGATCTGCCGATGAGAAAATATGTACGTACATATGTATGTATGTCCTCTTTAGTAGAGACATCATATGTAGGATAATACACGATTTTGAAACAAAAGCCCAATGAAATTACGAAGCAAAATATAAATGTTACGTCAATTGAAACATTTGTAAAAATAGAACACGAAATTACGTATAGCCATATAGTCATATCTAGATGAATTAAAGAATCTATTTATCTTGACATATCACTGGTAATCTTTCAACATGATCCTTACGCTAATAAAGGTGTTAATAATAACCTTACAGAATTCACCTATTGTAAAATTATTAAATTTGAAATAATAAACTAAATAATTGTATCAACATGAGTTAGGAATATATTTGGCGATAATTGTGCATATATCTGAATTTTTTTATTTTCTAACACACTCCTTAAATAATACATAGGTAGCCACATCTCTATGATTCTTTAAAGTAATATACGTCTAATTCTGAAGAGAGATCAGGCCCGGCCCCTAGGGCAGGGTGAATGAGGCAACCGCCAATGGCCCCGCGCTTTCATCCAATGCATTTTTTCCGCTTGGGGGCCCGCGCTAATCGCTTGCTGCCAAAGGCCACGCACATCCTAGGGCCTGCACTTCGAGAGATATCCCCTCCCCGAAAATCTTGCACCTCATAATGGATGTATACATTTACTAGTCTGTATGTCTCTCTGTCTACTTATCTGTATGTCTACTTGTCTGTATGTCAGATTGAAGAGTCTACGTCACTGATAGCTTTTATAAGTCTGTACTGCCAATATCACTCTATATAGCTGATAACGATAAGAATGCCTCAATTCATCCCATTAGATTGAATAGACAAGTATGAATGCTAAATAAAGTCTTCTTATCTGATGTAGCATTTTATGAATCTGTTTCGTATTTCATAGAAAATCAGCAAGATGTCACGCATTCCTTATTAAATCATAAATGATAAATAAGTGACCAACTTGATGTGAATTAGGTCAGCCTTGATGTCAAAAAGCGGGAGCATAAATCTTCGAAACAACCTATGTTATAGTGAACGCATAGGAACAAGCGAACCCGATCAATAACTAGGAAATAGTGAATCATCCAAGCATGTATGGCATACCAAGACTTTTTCAACCAATAAGGATTACAGTACGATGACTAAAAATAATGTAGGCATCTATTATCTGACCTCATTTCAATACGATCCAATTCAGGAATCAGAACAATGCTATGGTTGTCTTTTAATGGATTTCTAATAAAATGTATACTTTTGTAAATAACACCAATTAGTCACTTTATATTTCTTCTTTTCATAACTATTGTTTGTATTTATTACAATGTTGAGGCTACTTAAACGACAGCAATTAAATTCTAAATTAATTTAAATATATTTTTATTAATGAAGTATAAAGACTTACTTCAATTCTAGCGCTCCTCAAGATGCATTCCCTCGCCAAGCTTCATTATTATATGTAAGATAGTATGTAAATGAGCTAAACGCATAAATGTAACTTAAGTCAGTAAAATATGAAATGTAGGTCACAATAACCTTTCAATATCGGTGGTGTACTAATAACGCAAAAAAGGCGCAACATTTAATCAAAGTCAAAGATGCGAGAAATGTCGGTCAATTTGACTTTTATGAATTATATCAAAACCATAATCGAGACGAAAACCCGAACTTTTCATGACTTGAGGTATAACATTATTCGTACAGGGTGTAAATAATGTAGGTGACCATGAGCTTAACGCATAAACTTAATCTTAGTCAGTAAAATGTAAAATATAGGTCAGTGTGACCTTCATTTTGTTATAAAGTTGAAGTAATATACCTTATTGCGCACAGTATCGTGCATGATATATGCATTTGTAGCTAAATGAATTTAATTTTAGTTTTTAAATGTGGATAAAAGTTTTTAAAACAAAAAATGTGTCGAACTGCATTCGAATCGATATAGCATTCAAAACATTCTAATGTTGTTACTATGCCTTCTAGAGAGTTTTAAAACTACTCCATGTCGTAAAAAGCTACATCGCTGCATCTCTCTTCTAAAATATACAACTTTTTATTAAATTGCTCTACATCAATTTGCATGCAATGCATGTCTTTAGTATTGCACTATCGTTTCATTGTGAATTTTAGTATCTGACTCCAGCGATTGTTTACTTTAAAGACATCAATCTTTGGAAATGCCTTTAAGTCATGGAGATATAAATTAAGATACTTCAAAGATATTGCAGCATCTTTGATGTACAAAGAACAGGTGTAGAACTTAAGAAAGGTATGTTCTAGGAAATTGTCACGTGTTATTTCCTTGCAAACTAAAATCGCTCTCAAATGGCGGAGGTGAGGTCCTTGATAAATTAAATGTCGTGGTGAGCCAACATACAATAAAGTAACAACTATAACACCAGCAAATATAATAGTACTGCTGCTGCTAATACCGCCTATATTGTTCCTTTTATGATAGTTTAACCAGCTCATTTCTAGATTTGTTTGTCAACATTTGTCATAAGCTTTGTCTTCTCAGCGCTTATCTCCATGTCAAATCTGGAAGATGTTTAACCAGGTTTTTCAATAAGGTGGCACGATCGTCTTCACTGCCTGACAGTCCAACAATGTTATCTACAAAGCGGAGATTGGTCATGTTACGCCCTCCAATGCTGACTGCCCCGTAGTGGTTTTCCAGGGCTTCGCTTATCATGAGCTCTAAGTAAATGTTTAAATGCAAAAATCATTTAAAAATACGTATTCACACAATAATAAAATCATCCACAAAGTGTGGGGAGATAATGATTCAATTTCTTCAGTATCGTGTACCAGCCGATTCCTTTTGGCAAATATATGAGTAGTTTCTCAGAAAATACTGTAAATTAGTGAAGATAACACGCGGGTTTTCCTACCACGTACCTTTACCTCCGATTGGTATATATATATATATATATATATATATATATATATATATATATATATATATATATATATATATATATATATATATATATATGCATTTGGTTTTTACTCGTATTACTACGTTATGGTAATATTTATGAAAGACTCCAAGTTCGAGAATTAGTGAACGAGTCTAATGTTGGTTGTATAGTTATGATTTTAACTTAGTTGAATATATCGTAACATAAAGACAATACAACAAACAGATCAGTATCTTCAATTTAGTAACTTTATAATGTATGACGAGCGACAATGTTTTTGTTTACTAAACTCTTAATCAGTCATTGATGAGCTGGTTCGCTGTTGTTTTCTGATTCAGATATACTATAAACGAATTGACTTCGGGAATATTTCACATTTCTGGAAACTAACACAGATTTTGATCGTTTATTATTGTTTACAAAACACGCTGGTTAGGAAAACCTCGTTGTCCAGCAGTGGCTCCCGTCAAGTTTGTACTTCTTCCCGATACTTATCGTACACTAATTCCTACTTACAAGAAGATGTGTTGGATTAGATTTGCTTTGGCTTTTGGAACAATACTGTCTTCATTTCAAAGTTCATATCATTTTTAACTTTCAAAAACGTCTTGCAATAAAATAAACAGAGACAAAACAACGAAAACAACAACAAAATAAAACAGCAACAACTAAACGACAGACTCTATTCAATCTCGTTTAGCTAGCATTAGAATGTGACGCCATTGCTGACCAAAGCCAATGTCTCTACTGTACAAAAACAAATCATTAAAAAGAGCACATATATAAATAATTGATATGGTCTTTGAATATTTAAATATGATTGTCTTAAAGGGAACTCTTCAGTCAGCGAAGATACAGAAAGAGCGATTGGGACGACATAATTAGCGAAATGAAAAGCTCACTATGTCACAAGAAAATATTACTCGTTCGATGAGTAAATTGCTTTCCTTGCACAAAGAACCGTTCTTAAAAGTAGCTGCGCACTTGTTAGGATTGTTTCAGGTACCTCATTCAGAAGGAGTGTTAAGGTGTGCACAAAATGAATATCACATGTGTAACTCTGGAGAGTATCCACGGACATTTATTTATTTCACTTGATTATAAACAGTAGATGTAGCTTCATCGTTGATACAGACAACGGATGCAACATACATATCACAGTTACAAGAGCAGTTACAACCGTTGATGATCGGAACAGATTTTTTCAAACTATACAACTCGCGACTCTGGCACTCTAGGCACATTATGCAACGTCTTGAGCTCGTTTACCTGAAAACATTAAAATATATGGCTAAATCTACTCTGGAAGATTTTACGAAATAAAAAGTAGCAGATTTTCCAAAGACAAAAACAGATACGGCCAGGTTTCTCGAGGAAGTGAAAGGAACAACTGGTGTGCTATTCGATCGAACTTTCAGGAAGCCAAAAGGAAATAGCTGGATACGATGTTCTATGGCAATCGAGTTTCCAAATATTTGTTTTGTGACATTAATGTGTTAAAATCAGTTTAGGTATATGTTTTTTTTACCTCACAAATTCAGTATTAGTGCGATGTTTAAAATTCATCCTGAAACAAAGTGGTTGACACCATCTAGTATGGTAAACAAATCAATGTCACCGAATTTCTTGAGCGAGCTTTTAAAAAGATTTTTTTATTTATAAAAAAATATACGTTAAGGGACTAAATCTTACACCGCAATATTTGTAACCAAAGCTGGATACGTACCATGTTATATTCGGAACCATCTGATTAACCTGAAAACTTATATATCCCTACTGCTTTATATATAATAAAAGTGTAACTTTATAATATTGTTTGAAGTTTGTAATGACTATTCTGTTTTACAAACTCTATATAGTAATTTTTGTGATCTATTGCCATCGTTACTTTCTATATTTCCAGTTTATTCGTTTCCTTTATTTATACTTTGCAAATTGTTCATTTTAATTCATAAGGTGTATTAATATGTTAATTGTAATAAAACGTTATATTAAAATGTAGGCATCTCATATTCTAAGAATGTTTTTTTTGAGAAATTATGAGTTGTAAGTTTTTAAGGGCGATAACACTGTGGAACCTCAACCATGTTATCATCAATAGTCAATTCCACGTGTTACTTCCCCTGCTTTAACTTTGAGACTTAAGAAATGTTTAGTATAAGAGAAAATTAAAATTAATTATATGCCGCACGAAATTTCATTACTAGGTGCAGAACATGATGATAATACAATTCATTGAATACCTTTGATATAAATATATTTTTATGATTTTGAGTTGAAGAATGTCTAATCAGCAATATTCACTAGAATATTAATAATCTCAGTCAGTCTGATAGTATATGTGGTCATCTCCAAATCCGTCCCAACTGGTAACCTCCAGGTCCATCTCGGCATATAGAACTATATAGAGCTTTAGAAATGACTCCTAACTTTTCGAATACCAAAAGGCTTTCTTGTTTTAATTTTTGAGAAAAATAATTCTTAACGATGGTCTTCTATTTTTGTTGTTTTCCTTACATTGAAGTTTTCTGAAGATTAAGGTTCCTGGGTTTATAATGTCTTTCCTCTAGGTGTTTCCTGTAAACTTTGAAAAAAAAAATTCCACCGTAAATGACGTGTGTTTCTTATATTTAGTATGCTAAGATGGTTCATAAAAGAACACCTGCTGACAGGTGATGTGTGTCACTTTCACTCTTACCTGTAGACCTGATGTACGACATATGGACCACCAAAGTATACTGTATTGATTTATTTGCATTTGTCGTCCAAATTCGACAAAATATATTTTTTAACATCTTTCAAACGACTATTGCTGGCATGGAGTTGACGCTTAAGGACGGTTGGTACGAAAGTTTATGTCAGGATGAACTCCAACTTGCTAATATTAATAGGAAGTATGTATTGTCTCACCAATCGTATGCTGATGACTCTCAAATATACAAGTCTAGCGACCCAACTGAA
This sequence comes from Unio pictorum, assembly GCA_030141615.1. Classification (NCBI taxonomy): domain Eukaryota; kingdom Metazoa; phylum Mollusca; class Bivalvia; order Unionida; family Unionidae; genus Unio; species Unio pictorum. The sequence goes on along the minus strand of JARLTB010000063.1, from coordinate 4,761,200 downwards.
GTTGATGCTACCATCCAATGAGTAGAGACGTGCATTTCGAATGTAAAATAATGGATGACACATGTAACAATCTGCAGATGAATGATGATACAACTGAGGCCATTCTGATCACTACTTTTTCATTTACATCCTTTACCTCAAACAATAAATATCAGCAACAATAAAATCAAGTTCACACAGTCAGTACGAAACCAAGGCGTTACTCTATACAGTTCCTTCACATAGCATCAATATGATATGAACATATGCAAGGCTGCATAGCTTGAGCCGAGACGCATCAATTCCATTCGCAAATCTCTTTCAGTTGATGCCACTTAAACATTTATGTGTTCATTAGTACTTTCAAGAGTGGACTATTGTAACTCAATTCTGTCTGGTTTCTACTCCAGACACTTCAAAAAGTTAAAAGCGCAGCTTCTCGGATCATCTTTAGAATACCTTGATCAAAGCACACCTCAACATTGATATGTACCCTATACTGGCTATCCATTCGATACAGAATCGAACACAAAATTGGTGAGACACTGGGTGATGATCTATGACACTTGAGAGCGGCCGAGTGTATATAAAGCAGGACACAGGTCCAATGACAGACCCCGATGTAACACCACAACAGAGATCAACTGGGCTAAATTGTTTTCTATTTTCAGATACAGTGTGTGTTCTGTTGACTAAGTAGGACTTAAACCACTGTAAGGATATATTCGAAATGTCATACACATGCTGGAGACGGTGAATTAATATATCATGGCATATTATGCTGCAGATACATCAAGGAGGGAGAGGACTGTAATCTTTCCACTATACAGAGCAGAGAGAATGTTAATACTTTCATCAGAGTAGTTTCAGTACTGTGGCAAGGGCGATATGCAGACTGTACATTGCTATAAAGACTAACGTTGTCGAGCCGACCCTTTGAGACTAGGCAGGGTTTTAAAGAAATAACAAACACGTTCGGTTAAATAAAAATTATATTAAAAAATCAACATGATATATATATATATATATATATATATATATATCTATATCTATATCTATCTATATCTATATCTATATCTATATCTATCTATATCTATCTATATCTATATCTATATCTATCTATATCTATATCTATATATATATATATATATATATATATATATATATATATATATATATATATAATGAGCCTACAATACACAAATGAATCCACTACCGTACTAAATGTCTGTAGTCATCCACTACTGTAGTATATGTCTGTAGTCATCCACTACTGTACTATATGTCTGTATCCAATATACAAAACGTAGCATTACATTGATTATAGACACGATATTCGTATCTTACACAAAATAGTCAAAAAATCAAAATACAGGGTTCAATTGACTATAAACACGCTATTCGTGTCACACACAAAATAGTCAATAAAACAAAACATAGCATCCAATTGACTAAACACGCTATTCGTATCTCACACAAAATAGTCAATAAATCAAAACATAGGGTTCAATTGACTATAAACAAGCTATTCGTGTCACACACAAAATAGTCAATACAACAAAACATAGCATTCAATTGACTAAACACGCTATTCGTGTCTCACGCAAAATAGTCAATAAACCAGAACTACGGACGTTAACCCTGCACTTCCTTTCGGTGCGGCAGTAGTTCATGTTTGCCCGTCTCCACTCCACCGGTTAACATTGGACTGGAATACTCATCTATTCACTCGTTGACCGGCGAGCTGAATATAAAAATGGACAGTTTTCCAAATAATAAAACGAATTAACGCAATACATAATAAAACGAACGTGCTATTACGAAACTGAACATTTAACTGAAACATTAACCAAAAAGAACACATTTGACTCACCCAACTTTTTGGCTCTAATTCCCGACAAATGAAAGGTGTTGAACCTCGTTACTCTCCCCAGCACAAGCTGGTTCACGTTGATTGAGGTACACAGTCTCTACGTCAAAAACGTCTTACGATGGTGTAATGTTTTCCTTGTCCATCCCATGAGTGTATTAAGTATTGTGTATATTATTGTATATATTTTTATATTAAAATTTTGCTGACGGTTGATCTTTGCTTTGTTCACCAAATATAAAAAAGTCTCATTAACCCACTAGAGAACCAGACTGATAATACTTTCTATCACAAGTCAGACCTGACCTATGACATATATTCTCCACTTGTGTTGTGGTGAATACTGATTTCTTTACAATCCGATTCTCGAACTTAGGATCGTACTCTCATCTCTTAGAACTATTAAGTTCCAGGGCCGATTTCCGCTCCTTTCCTTGATAAAGTCATTATTTCTTTTTTCCCAGTTGACTTTGCCAGAGTCATTTGTCCATTATGTGTGCTTTTAGTGTTTTTATTCTGTTTGTTGTAATATATTGTTGTATGGACAGCACTATCTAGATCATATCTTATGAGTTGTAAATCTATTTAATATTTTTAGTGAAATTTTGAATATTTCTTTTGTCATTTATAAAAAGAAAAATTAATAAAAAAATTTAAAAATTAAATTAAAATCCAATAGTGTAATTTATTTATATATTTTATGTGTGTTTGTTCTCTATAATTTCTTTTTATATGCTGTGGCATAACCAAAAATTGTGATGTCTAGTAGCATTGTGTTTTATCGTTATTCAATTAGATTGCCCAGTTCTCGCAGTTCTTTCCCTTAAATCGCATAGTTATAAGTAAATATAGTAAAAGCGTGTGAACGAAATTCCATCAGCTGGAGTTCATTCATTGTCACGTGATATCAATCTTACTGGGAGCTCGCTAGTATAGCTCAACATGTATAAAGATGCCATCGGCTAGTCACGTGATGGCTGTTCCACTAATCGAGTAAATTAATCATGAACATTAAAACTACAACAGTTATTCGTATATCAAGTTACAATAATAATTACAAAATTTAATGTTTTTGTAGTAGTCAAGTCTAATGGATCAAAGATTACATTATGCTATTTATAGCGCAAAGTTCTTTGTCAAGTCAGTAGGTTACTGATCACGCGAAGTCAGTGATCTTTGATGAACTAGTTCATCTATTACAGTATGTACATGACAGCATAAGTACTAGTCATATATTAAAGTATATAATCCTATTAAATTGAATGTCACATTTTATATCATCTAATAGTTTGTATGAAAGGTTAAATTCCTAGCGTAGGTTATTTGTAGTCTATAGTTGTTCAATTACTGTTAACTTTTAGTCCATAATAAATTGAATGTCATATAATCCACATTGAAGTTAAGTTTCACATGTGTCACTAAATGTTAAGAACACATCTACACTATAGTTTATCCACAATATATAAACAACCCTTTTTAAAAGCCACTAGTTGTAATCCCTTTGTATATACTATAGTCAATCCATAATGCAGAAGTATATTCCCGTTTTTCACAAGGTGTAAATTCCATAATGTATACATATATAAATGTAGTCCATTTTCCATGTTCATGTCAGTTTCCGTTCCATTTCAAGTTTTATGTTCCATATATCCAATATTTTACTATTGGACTGTCATCATAAGACGGGGTGAAAGGTGCACGTGTCATTTAAAGTGATTTCTCTTCCAAACATGTTAGTTTGGAATCATTTGTTGTGTATCGTCCAAAACATATAGTTTTGGAGTCGGTTTCATGTAGTGGTGATTCTGTGCGTAGCAGCGTGGGCAGCCAGGTGGTCGTCTCTCCTCATCCTGACATTCTTGTCGACGCTTGCATTTCTAAATGACGAGTTTGGCGTTTAGAGGTTTGCTCTAATGTCCACTGAGTCTTAAAATGACCCTGCACTATACTTATATAGTAGTATGCCGTACTTGTAAAAAGTGATTCGCGCGAAACCTTCATTATACGCGCGGCACGTGCGACTCGCTCTACAGGACAACTCACTTAGAGGAGTATGGTGTACCCTCTATGCCATATCTGGTATTTCGTAACAGACTGTTTGAATTAAAATGAGATACAAGTTGGGTTTGAACAACTTTTTAAAAAGATTTTTTAATATGAATGGGATATTAGAAACCGGTTCTTTAAATCGTTATGATCAAGTATTGGTTTCTTCAGCAGAGGATTTACGATGATCCGTCATCTTTTAGCAGGGAAAGCTGATCACTAACACTACTATACCACGGAGAACACTTTTTATTGATACTCTGCATTTGATGGCTGGGGCATATTTTTCAAGGAATGAACACAGGCAGTTATCGAGTTGTTCTGCTGTAGAATCTACAGTTTTAGGTTTTCTAGGATGTCATGCATGAATTTGGTTCTATTTATCATACGGAGGTTTTCTCTTGGAAGAAACAAAAAAAAAAGGCGGAGGGTTAAGGACTGCTATGTCAAGATGTCATTTAATGCAGGGCTGATCTGATGCACGTTCCTGTGATACAAGGATGGGTGGCAGAATATTATCGTCAGGTCTATGAAGAAACCAGTCTAAAATGTGACCAAGGTTATTGGTGGGTTGGTTAACTGACTGTTTAAGGTTGAAAAAAAAATGAATGGAATCTAGAAGTTTTAACGTGTATGGGTTTTCCAGAAAATTCAAAGTGAAAGTTGAAATCTCCAAAAATAATTAGATTGCCACCTATTGAATTTCCTTACTCCAGAAGATTCGAAAACTGCTTCAAAAAGCGAGATTCAGTCAGCTTGTTTTTTTTACTACGAGAACGACGGTAGAGACAGAAAAAATGTTCTGACCTTTGTTCCAGTGTGAATGTTGTTTTGGCTAGTTTAAATGATATTTGGCAGATATTGAAGGTTGTGTTGTACTTAAGGCATTTTATCAAGGAACTCTTTGTGATAACAATAATTCCTACTCCGCGACAGTTGCAGGGAAATGGCTTGATGGAGTAAGCGGTAAATGTTATACCCGCCTATTTGGGCTCATTGTCTAATGTTTTAGCCATGTTTCTCTCAGAAAGAAGACGTCGATATTCTGGTCGTTGATAAAATTAACTGTTTCTGTGCGCTTTTCCGGTGATCCTACTGGAGTGGCGTTTAATAATGCAATACTTAGTGGTATCACTGGGACAGTTGCACAAATTTTAACGATTTAAGATGAATTTGCATCAAGTTATCAAAAGTAACGGCGGAAATTTTAAATCGTTTATCTGTTACGGGCGAAAAGGTGATAACTGGAACTTTTAGTACTGTTCTACGCCGGCCAGTTTTGAAACATCTTTTTTTTCCCTTCCGTTTATATTTAAGTAATGATGAATGTAGTCTCAGTTCGTTTAGTATTGAGAATTGTAGTCTTGTAGTATTACTAGCCCAGGTGTAGTCATTTAATGCAATAAATGAGGGTCCATCGTAGCGTAAGCAGGTTGAGTGGTGATCACGTGATGCCGTTTTTTTTTCTTCTTTAAGAAACAAAGAACGTTTTAACAGTGGAACAAGACAGCAAAGAAAAATTCATATATCTTTCAGTCGATGCCACTGAAACACTCGTGTGTTCAGTAGTACTTTCAAGACAAAACTTCCGTAACTCAATTCTGTTTTAGTTAGTTTCATTCTCAACTCCAGAAACTTCAACATTTTCAAAATACAGCTGCTCTGACCATCATTAGAGTACCACAATCATGGCACACCTCTCCATTGCTATGCGCTCAACACTGGCTATCCATTGTCAATCACAAAATTTGTTCTCTGTGCTACGTTTGACTCACGGACTCCAATTCAGGATAGCTATCCAGCCTCAGCCATTTGTAAACACCAGCAAGACACTAAAACTTCTCTTCTGACAATTGTATACTCATTATTCCCACTATGAAAACGAAGTCATCTAGACAACGTTTTTTTTTTTTTTGCGTACTGGGGCCCAACGAACGTGAAAAGAATTGCCCATTCAAGTTAAACACAAAAAAGAGTGCTTTTTAAACTGACCTTTATTTATTTATATTATTATTATTATTACTATTATTATTATTATTATTATTATTATTATTATTATTATTATTATTATTATTATTTGTATCATCCCACTATAAAGATCTCATCATGCATATCTTGCCTTGCGGTAATACTATTTGCTGAGGCGTAGCAGTTTTACTGCGTTAGTTTTTGTTGTTATTGTAATGTTTAAGTCCATTTTTCTTCACGCGATAGGCTATACGTGGCGGCCAGTATTAATGGTTAAGAAAAAACCCGGGACCCACCTCCTCCCCACCGGAAAGAATTACCGACCCCGATAATCTACGGCATGCTTTCTCTCATACCAACATTGGCCAAATTTGAGACTCCAACCCATGCAGAGGTGAGATAGCACTGATCTGTGGCGGAGATAGCTTTAGACCACTCAGTCTCTCGGGGCCCATGCTGCTTTAGTACATAAACACATGTCCAGGATTTATAAGATTAGATTGAGTTACTCATCCAAGTAAATAATATGTTTAGCTAGTTTGTCTCCCTTTCCTCGGTAAGATGATGTGGTCTGGTATTATCGGGCGGGCTTTATGACATATGTGACCCTCATCAATTGGTGTTGGGTGTCTCACCCTAGACCCAGGACCTGGATTAGTCGTCCACATATCAGGAAAGGGTACACATTTCACTGCTAGAGATACACCACTGCTTCCCATTATTTTGATTGATGTACATTACAGAGATTAAATTGGTTGGAAGAAATATACGATCCGACACCTTCACTGCTAGAAATAGTCTGGTTCTCTGTCCTATCTCCACTCAATTACTCTTCGTTTCCTCATAACGAAAAGTAACGGAGTGGAGAGAGGTCAGGGAACCAGATTCTGCTCGAAACCGATACCGATCTTAAAACTTAATAGACGGACAATAGTATGCTTCAGCTACGTGTAGTGTGACCCGAAGCTGCGTCTGAACGGGATTTTCATGGATCTGACCTGCGTTAGTAGTAATATGGGGCACTTTAGCAACAATGGGAAATCCAGTCAAAAAGGGCTTGGGCACATTCAGCGACAAGGGGAATTTAACATGGTGGGCCTATCTAGCGACAATGGGGAATTTAACATGTTGGTCCTATCTAGCGACAAGGGGAATTCAACATGGTGGGCCTATCTAGCGACAAGGGGAATTTAACATGGGAACTATTTGGGCCTATCTAGGGACAAGGGGAATTGAACATGGTGGGCCTATCTAGCGACAAGGGGAATTTAACATGGGAACTATTTGGGTCTATATAGGGACAAGGGAAATTCAATATGGGAAATATTATTTGTATTTGTATATGGGTCTTTATAGCGACAAGAGAAATAGAGGCAAAAAAGCTAATATCTTTTCGAGGCATATGAGTGGCCCTGAAAAAGGCCGTTATGTTTAATGTTAACAGTATCTTGTTAACGCAGAGGACATCTCACAGATCTTCTTCTCTTCCATAAACTTTTCCTCACTGTTAGGCCATAAAGGAAAACTCTCTTTAAACAACCTTGTCTATCCACATATATCCTTCTCTTCCAAAAGGCTGTATCATTCATATGAATGACAGTCCACGATGATCTAACATACATGGGTAAATCAGTACGAAACAGCATGGTAGAAACAAGGGTAGAAGATTCTACGTTGGTCCACATCTTGTGATGAGAAACAGGTGAAGCGTATACCGTGAACTGCGGTTATTTATAGGGGAAGAGCGGATCGAAATGGATTGAGTTTATTGACCAATCCAAATGTGCGTTACAAAAAGTCATTCACAGTCATCCAATCGGAAGAGAGCAGTCTGTGACGTCACCTTGCCTATATAGATTATCTAGCGTCTGTGCGCAGTCAATCGATGCGACAGAGTTGTCAATGATGTCGGACACTAAGTAAGAAGACGATGAATTGGGGTGAGCCAGTAGTAGAGACAACAAGTAGTGGGATTGCAGTGACTACTAAAGTCATGACAAATCTACATCCAGAAGAAGTTGATTTTAACTGGGATATTGTGGATCTTTTAACATCACAAGAATTTATTCCGGAACCTTCGTTACCTTCTGCTTCTTCTTATTTACAGGTCAATGATTTTAAGCAAAGACAAAAGGAATAATTGGAGCAATTATTACAACAACAGAAAGTAGAAGAAGAAGCTTTTCTTATTCAACAGCAGGAAGAAGAAGCAAGAAGGAAACACCAGGAAGAAACAGTAGCAGCAGCAGAGAAGAAAGAAGACCAAGGAGAGAAAGAGAATAGTGAAAATCAATGTATCAGACTTCTTTATCACGACCGAAGAGAAAAAGACCTTCTCGATCTAAACAATCCAATCTATCTGTGACTATCTGTGACTACGTCTGGCATACCACCGTTAGTGATTTCTACTAAATCATTGACAGGAACCAGCAGTCCTGAAGTAGACCTTGGCCGTGGCAAAGGCTTAAGACAGCTAAAGATGGTTACGTCCCGTTTCTGAGTTTGTTTTGTTTTAAACAAACAAAACATCAACGGTCCTTTTCAGGGCCACTCAAATTATTTCGATAAGAAATACTATTTCAATTGCCTAATTCAAAAAAAACTCAAAAGTCCTTTTTTATTTTAAGCCTATGATGTACGTGTGATTGAATGAATATGTGAGTGTAGGTTCTTATTCGATACAATTTAAAACCAAGAGGCACTTACGTTTTTTCTCTTTGGTGTATTCTGGTACAAACGTTACACTTCAATATCACAACATAACATTACACAATACCAATTTGAAAAGTTCATAGATTGCTTCTGTTTCACTCTTTCTGTTTCTTAAATTTCTTTACTGTCACAGGTGTTTCTTTTTCTACTTCCTCTTCACTTTCGTTTCGTCTTCTTTTTTTGTTTTTGTGAACGTGTCGGGGTTCTTCTTTGGGGGAGGGTACCTCTCCCTCCTCCTGTTCAGAATTAATTTCCCCATCTCCTTCTGCTCCCGTTGTATCTTAAGGCAGTTTGGAGACCAATGTCCTTTCTTTTTTACAATGATAACAAGTATCTTGACTTTTGTCTCTATTGGTACCATCTTGGTACCTTTTATTGTTTTTGCCACGATCTAGACATTTTGTAGCCCAATGTCCTTTCTTCTTACAGATATAGCAAGTATCTTGACTTTTATCTCGAAAGGAGGGAGAGACGTTCAACTTGTGTAGGTTCTTCCATCGTTCTGGTCAATGTGTCAATAAAATGAATACTGAAAGGTTAGACACTAGCCCTTTATATATGCACGGATCGGATATGAATATATGGGGGTTATGGTCTTTGAAATGTAGTCATTTGACTTTTAGCAGACAGGATGAAAAGACTGCATCATGTTGTGGAGAAAAGAGAAGACAGTAAGAGACAGAAACGTAATGTGTCGCTAAGCACAGTAGCTAAAGTCTTGGCTCAAATTCATGCTAGTGATTTTGAAGATGACATGAGTGAGTCCGAATCCACACCAAGACAATCGACGTCCAAGCAAAGTTCACATCCCTTAGTAAGCCCTGAAAAGTACTATCACATTCGAGAGAAGGAAAAGCGTTCCTCTCGAAAATTTAGAACAACGGCTTACACGTATGCAGTAAAGTTTAAAGATTTCACGTCCAATGTACCTTTGGAGAATACAGAAGGGTTCATTACCGAGGTGTGGGTTTCTGTGTTAACTGCCAAAGAAGACGAAGTGGGAAAAGCGAATGTAAAACTATTCAACGATCGGACCGAGCCAAACAAAGAAGTGAAGCAGAACTCCTGTTACAGCAATCGGGGATATCCGAAGACAACTCTTGCGGCATTCCAGAAATGCAAAAATTGCAAGACGTCTTGGCACCACGTTGCACCTTGAAAGTGCACCCACAAGAAGTGCGTGGTCCTCTTTTGTTTCGAGGCCACGATTTCAAAGACGGAAAATAAATTCACGTCTATCATCACGATGGTCATTTTGATACCATTACCACTATCATTGCATTTCTGGGATACAGTTACTACTGTGAAAAATGTGACTACGGTAATAACAATCGAGAACAACACAAGCATTGTGGATCGAAATGTGAGGTATGTTTGGACAAAGGACAAGTACGAGTGCATTGCCCTGTTTGTCAGCGCACTTTTGTCAGTCTCAGAAAACCATCAGATCGTGTACCAGTTTAACGGATGCTTATTTCACGGATGTCCCATGTACTACCCTCAACGTGACACCAAAAATCAGTTTTTACAACGGAACATGGAAGACTTGTAGCAGACCATGTGTCAGCGACGTTTGAAGTTAGAACAGCAAGGATACCAAGTGGTTTAAATGTGGGAACACGAGTACGATCAGCGTTTGAAAACCGATCCCGAGTTTAAACGCATCGTAGAAAGTTACAAGTTGGTGGACCCCCTGAACCCTCGGGATAGTTTGTACGGAGGACGAACTAATGCCACCTGTTTGCGGTACCAAGTGGACGAAGAGAAAGGAGAAGAAATCAGATAATTGGACGTGTGTTCGCTGTATCCTTACGTCTGCAAATATTGTCACTTTCCCGTAGGGCACCCAGAATTGATGACAGAACACATTGACTTGGACCACATTCGACAGTACGAAGGATTGATCAAGTGCAAAGTCTTACCTCCCACAGACTTGTACCATCCCGTTTTACCTTACCATTGTCAAGAAAAACTGATGTTTCCTTTGTGTCGCACTTGTGCCGAAACGTGCAACCAAGACCAACCTTGTCAGCACAGCCATGAAGAACATGCCTTGACAGGAACGTGGGTTAGCGTGGAATTGTTTAAAGCTTTGGAACTGGGATACCAACTATTAGAAGTGTACGAAATTTACCACTTTCCCAAGACACAACAATACCGCAAGGGCAATTAGACACAGAAAGGTATTTTTGCAGACTACGTGGATGCCTTACCATAGAAGTATTGGACGTGCCCCACAAGATGTGACACCTGACAACGAGGTGACTGTTTTTGAGCGTTTTTTTTGGTACGTCCCGGACGATGGTTGTCCCCAAGAAAGGTGGAGGAGTGTTAACCCCGGGAGATTGAGTACGCACTGGCAAAACCAAACGCACTTTCGACAAAGGTTACTTACCCAACTGGACCACCGAATTGTTTCGTGTTACTGACCGAGTGCGTGATTGTCATCCTACCGTCTATAAATTGGAAGACATGAACGGAGAAGTATTAAAAGGAACGTTTTAATTGCCTGAGTTACAAATTGTCACCAAAAAAGAAGACGACGTGTACGACATTGAAAGCATTCTCGAAAGAAGAACCCGTAAAGTAGGAAAACGTCGTGTCAAAGAAGTCAAAGTACGTTGGAAAGGAAATCCTCCTAGTTTTGATTCTTGGATTGACGCTGCGCAAGTCATCGACTATAAAAAGAAGTGACCATCATGCCCTTCCATACAGCTTCAGCGACCACAGTGACTACTCCTTCACCCACCTCTTCTCTGCAAGATTTACGAAAGCAACCCTTGTGGGTGTGGTGTGGTGAACGTGTCCCTAAAATGCAAATCGTCTTTTTCTGTCAAATCTTTGTGGTGTATTGTGTCATCGGTACAGCCATTGCTAATTTGAGTTTGCAACAAGGATACAAACAATTGTGGACCATTTTACTCAGCAGTTGCATCAGGTATCTTCTTCCCAATCCTTCCGTGAAATATTCTCACAACGGGAACAACAGTAATAATATTGGGAGTCTTGCGTCCAACGGTAGTCATACTCCTGACAGTCAGCCTTCCAATCACAATCCTCTTTTAGACACTCCTGTAACCTCGAGTGACTCCTCGGACAGAAGAACATTGGAATTATGAACAACACTATTAAAATATTTTACTTAACGTTACCCAGTGACAGTTCCATGGAGGTGTTTCTTAACAACACGTTGTGCTGTTACACGGCTAAATTACCTTAAGCCATGCATTTGGATCAATATGCTCATAGGGAAGTAGCTTTAGTGGAAATAATACACCCGACACAAATCAAAAACATCGTCGAAAATCAAAACACTTTTGCAGTAGAAGTGATTGACAAGCAATTGCAAGATGCTTTAGACGCACGAGGCCACCCTGGCAGAAAGAAATCAGATGGCCCCCAACTAAACATCTGTCCACTCATGTGTTCACCATTCCTGCAGGCTATTATTTTAGTGGTCAACATTTAGTGACTACACTTGCTACCAGGTTCATTGTTTTGTTTGGTAAAGCCATGGAGACCACAAAACCCCCAAAACGTGTTACCTTTGAGTACCATAAAGTGGTTCGTCGCCTCATGATGAAATTTTCAGAGGATAAAATAATGAGTATTACCTTTTGTCCTGAATTGTATGATATTTTAGGTGGAGACACTGAGTTACTGTTGAAAAAAGGAAAACATACAATCCATAACCACTAACGTGGAGGCTGCATAATATTTTCGATTCCCTGTAGAAATGAACCAAGGACTCAACTTGATGTTTGTGTACTCCGATGTGGTGGAGTACAACGTGGTAGGTTACTGCGTGTCATTCGTATCAATTTGGATTCTGCCACAGATGCCGATGAGGAAGGTGGAAATACCGTTTACGTTTACCGCGAATTTGTACATCTTCATTATTTGCCCGTCATTATTTCGACAGTGTCAACATTACTATAAAAGGAGAAGTAGGACAAAATATTACATTCACCAAATGGAAAGTCACAGTGAAGCTCCATTTTCAAAAACGATTCTCGAACAACTGAAAAAGTGATGTATCCTTCTTGCCAAGGAGGCACTCGACAACGAGGACATGATTTAGGAGATATGTTTAAATCAGCCTTTCGTTCCGTGGTCCCTGTTTTGAAATCGATGGTAACACGAGGATTGCACGTCTTAAAAGATGCCGCATTGACTCACGGCAAAGATTTTTCACAATGTACTCATTGACCAACAAAACCCTAAAGAAGCTTTTCTGAGAGCAGGCAAAAATGTCTTGCTTCAAACGGGTAAAGAGATTTTGGGTCGACGAGAAAATCCTATAAATGCCCTGAACAGTACCGAGTCTGGCATTCCTGCTTCCCTGAGGACACAGCAAGGACAAGGTAGAAAGCGTCGTCGAAGACACCCTTTCAAAAGTCTCCGTACCTCTTAAGCTAGAAAGACGAAGAAAAAATAACCGTTCGAGAATAAGACATTTTTGATTATTAAAAGTAAAAACATAGAGACTGAGAGAAAAACATGATCCACCAAGAATCTTCTGCCTGTTCCAAGTCGTAACCGGATCTCTTTGCCATGCCACCCACGATGATGACCATGCAAGAAGCCCAATGGGTCGAATTTCATCCCGTTTCCTCTTTCATCCCGTTTCCTCTTTGACGGATTCAGCTCCCATCGAGTTTGAAATCAAATGGCAACCCGAAGATTACATCGATCTAAACAACGGTTACTTGTATTTGAAAGTGAAAGTGACCAAAATGAACAACTCCAATCCAATAGCTGACGCCCGAGAAGCTCCTGTCAACAATTTCATGCATTATTTGTTCAGCAATGTGGATTTGTACATGAATAACAAACTAGTCAGCATTAGCATGGATACTTACCCTTACCGAGCGCACCTCGAAATTCTCTTACGGAAAATAAGCCAAGAACACTCATTTAGGTGATTGCGTGGTATGGAAACCTGACGCAGCAGGTGAAAAAACGTTTAACAACACTGTCATGGTCACAGACGACGACAATCCTCTCAATGAGGGTTTTCTCGAACCTCGAAACAAATTTCTGCAAGGACGTAGTTTAGAACTGTTCGATCGTTTGCATTTGGACATGTGGTTTCAAGAGAAGTATTTGCTGAACGGGGTGGACATTCGCATGAGACTGAATCGTAGCAGTACTGCTTTCCATTTGATGGCTCATGCCAACAAATACAAAACCATTATTCAAGAAGCCAAGTTATACGTGCGTCGTGTGGAAGTGTTAACTAAAGTGGGAAATTATATAAGTCACACTTTGAGCAGAACGACAGCCAAGTATCCGATACGACGCGCGGAAGTAAAAACTTTTCACCATTGCCACTGGACTCCGATCTAAGATCGAAGATCATCTGTTCCAAAGACAGTTACCCAAACGTTTATTCATTGGTATCGTCAGCAATGCAGCCCTCAGCGGTGCCCACGATCACAATCCTTTCCAGTTTCAGCACTACAATGTATCTGTATCCAAAATCGAAATCAGTCGCGATGGCAAAACTTTGTGTACCCGACCCTTCGAACCCAACTTTGCCCAGAAGAATTACTTGAAGTCGTACTTATCGCTGTAAGAAACCACAGGACAGTTAAGAACCAACACCAGTCAATGTATTTCCTACGACGATTATGCAGGAGGTTACGCTTTGTGGGGTTTTGATTTCACTCCAGACCAAGGCAGCGACGAGGAGCATTTCCACCCTATAAAATCTGGGAAATTGCGTGTGGAACTTCAGTTTTCAGCAGGTCTTCCCCATATGGTGAATGTCATTCTATATGCCGAATTCGATAATAAACTGATCGCGAAAGCACATAGTTGCGCATGCGACCTTAATTCATATAATAATAATAATAATAATAATAATAATAATAAGTCTTTCTGGCTACCTATCTTTGGCACATCGACCTAAAGAAGATGAGCAGACTGCAAAAATTGAGGGATCTTCAAATGCACCTGGATAATGCTAGACGTCTCCTGGACGAGCAGGCAATGGAGGCCATAGCAGAACAGGCCAGGATTGAAGAAGAAGAGGAGTAAAGAAAAAAGAAAGAAGAGGAGGAGAAGAGAAGACCAATCTTGCCGCACCGCATGCTGGTTAAAGCCTGTAGGGTGAAACCTGAAGTGAGGACGACTTCACCACCAGAAGCAACTCGTCAAACCACAGTCACAATCCCAACCGCAGCAACCACAGCCTCAGCCGCAACAAACGCAGCCTCATCCACGGTTGCGGAATAGAGGAAGACATGAAGAGGCTTTCACTATCCCTCAAACGGAAAATTGGGATAATGAAACCACTCAAGCTTCCTCTGCACTCCCAGTCACAAGAGTGAATTGAGAGAACGCTTGGAGTAGGAGATGTGTGTGCGGGGCTAGACCTGGGATGTGCCAGCATTAGTCAGGTGCATTTTGAAGTTAAAAAATAGCCCTTCTCAGGGCTAACCAAATGTCTAGAAAAGAGACTGTTCAAATTACCAGTGGGTATGAGAGAGGAGTAGTAATTATAAACACTGACTCTTTACTGATATAATAGTGTGTGTGTGTGTGTGTGTGTGTGTGTGTGTGTGTGTGTGTGTGTTTTGGCTGCTTACAGTGTGTGTGGCAAGTAAATAATGTGATTTTGGATAGTATATGATATGATTTGTTTTGGCTGCTTCCCGTGTGTGTGGTTAGTAAATGGTGTGATTTTGGATAGTATATGATATGGTTTGTTTTGGCTGCTTCCCGTGTGTGTGGTTAGTAAATGGTGTGATTTTGGATAGTAAAGGATATGGTTTGTGAATAGTATATAATATGAAAAGTGACTGTAAGGGATGTTTTCCTTCACGCCTGTGCTTAAGATATATATATACGCAATCGTCCGTCATTTGAGCCATTCACGTTTGAACACATCAAGATGAACATCGACTTGTTTATCCAACTCAGAGACAGTGGTTTGGGATCATTGATGCAGAATATGAAGTCGAAAGACTTGAGGAAGAATTACAGTGTAACATGGGCTTTGTAAGCAATTTAAAATTAGCGAGAGATCTATTAGAAGGTATGCTAGAGGAAGAAGTCAAGAAATGCACTTGATAATGTCATCAAAGTCAGGTGCTTTCTAGAAGAAACATTAAATTTGATAGAATGGGAACATGTGAAGTGGGGACTCGACCGGCTAAAGAAAGCAGAAGCAATGATGAGAAAGGTGATGGAAGAACAGGTGATCAAGATTAAAGATAACTGGGCTAAGGAGAGAAAGGAACAAAAGAACAAAAAGAAGAAAGAGGACTTTGATCAAATAAATCAGAGATGGATCAAAGTTCAGGAAACGTTTAGAGCTATGGGACATCATAACTGGATTCCCGAGGACGAAAAGAAGAAGAAATGGGGATCATTGGTAAAATCAAAAGGTGGTGGAACAACGGAAGAAAATAAAAGAAGTATCCAAAGGCCCTTTTCAGGGCCGCTCATATACCTCGAAAAGATATTAGCTTTCTTTGCCTCTATTTCTCTTGTCGCTATAAAGACCCATATACAAATACAAATAATATTTCCCATGTTCAATTTCCCTTGTCGCTATATAAACACACCATGTTCAATTCCCCTTGTCGCTAGATAGACCCAAATAGTTCCCATGTTAAATTCCCCTTCTCGCTAGATAGGCCCACCATGTTAAATTCCTCTTGTCGCTAGATAGGCCCACCATGTTAAATTCCTTTTGTCGCTAGATAGGCCCAAATAACATTCAATCATCGATCAAGAATGTCCTAACCCAAGTTGAGCATCGAATTCCAATAAACGTCCCTAATACAAATGGATAATACACCAAAAGGGAACGTTATTATATGGCAATGGAATGCAAGAGGATTGTCAGGCAATATTAATGAACTAAAACTAAAACTCATTAACACTATCTATAAACCTGACATCATTTGCATTCAAGAATCCAAACTTTCTGCAAACTCGAAAATATTGCCATCAATTACAGGCTACTCCCCGGGCTATTTCCAACATAGAAAGGAAGGCCCGGGGGGAGGATTAGCCATATTCGTAAATAATACCGTACCATCTATTAACATAATACCAATAACATCTAAGAAAGTTAGCAACTCCTTAATAGAAATTCAATCTCTATTAGTAAACACCGGAAATACTAAAATTCAAATATTCAATGTTTATGATCCTGGAGGGAACAATAAAAACACTTGGCACTGAAGAACACAATAACATCTAAGAAAGTTAGCAACTCCTTAATAGAAATTCAATCTCTATTAGTAAACACCGGAAATACTAAAATTCAAATATTCAATGTTTATGATCCTGGAGGGAACAATAAAAACACTTGGCACTTAAAGCATTAACTCAATATATTGAAACCGGGCTGGCGATCATCTGCGGTGTTCTCAATGCCCATCATGAGGCGTGGGGGGAGGTGGGGGAGGGAAGGGGGAAATGGGTGGAGGAATGGATTACTGAATCCACCCTTACTCTACTCAATGATGGAACCAAAACCAGACTTAGTCCGGTGGACGGCACCCTGTCCGCCATTGACCTCACCTTGTTTACGCCCGGACTGGCGCAGGTGGCGAAATGGGAGGTGGACCAATCTGACTCCATGGGAAGCGAGCACTTCCAAATAATCACCACCCTGCAGATGGCCGTCCAGTGCGAATCCAATATTAAAATACCCAGGTGGAATTACTCTAGACTCCTTTCAAGAAATATTAAAAAACATCAACCCATTAGACATAGAATCTAATGATATTGACATATATTATGACAATCTAATTAAAATCATAACTCAGGCCGCCACTAACACTATACCTAAATCTAGCTGTCAACAGAAAAAACAGTGTACGATAGTGGAATAATGAAATTAAACAAACTCGACAAGCCAAAGTTAGAGCTTTAATAAATTTAAATAAACTAATAATACTACTCACTTCCTATAGTGCAAAAATCATGATAATAAGCTCAAATATCTAATTAAGCAGTCCAAAGAACAAACTTGGCAAAAATACTGAATTACAATTAATTTTAGAACAAACTCCAACAAGTATGGGACAAAATTAGAACCATACGGGTAAAGCACACTAACAGCACCCCTAAAATAAACAATACCAGTAATTCCAAAGAACAAACTGACTCACTAGCACTACATTTTAAAAACATGAGCAGCAATAATAACCATACCACAGAATTTCAAAAACATTAGAACTCAAAACGGAAATTAAATTTAGACACATGTTTCAAAATCTAGGACCCAAAACTTCCCACTTAAATACAGAAATCACCATCCGTGAATGGGATCAGGCACTAAAAACTAAACAAGAAACCTCACCTGGGGAAAATCAAATAGGTTATGTAATATATAAAAACTTACCTTTAACCCTAGCAAAATTGATCATAAAAATGCTAAACATAATCTGGGACACAGGAAAGCTATCTAAAAAATGGTAAACAGCGATAGTAATCCCCATTTTAAAACCAAAATAAAGATCGAAATAACATCCAATCATACAGATCCATATCACTCACTAATAACATCTGCAAAATTATGGAAACTATTATCACCAATAGACTTAAACACCACTTGGAGAACAATAACTTGATATTTCCAAATCAATGTGGGTTTAGAAATAACAGATCCACTACGGATCAATTAATAAAATTAGAATCCGCTATTAAGCTTGCTTTCAACAACAACAAAAAAGCGGATAGAAACTTAATTGCGGTATATCTTGATCTGGAAAAAACTTTCGACCTTGTATGGACCAAAGGCCTTATAGCTAAATTAAACCATTACGGTATTACAGGTCGAATATTTAATTTTATACAAAATTTCTTAACGGACCGCAAAATTATAACAAGGGATGCTGGCAACTTACTCTGAAGAACACACCCTTTGAAAATGGAACTCCACAAGGAAGTGTTCTCAGCCCCACCCTATTTAACCTTATGATAAATGACCTTGATTTAAATCTGGCAACACCCCAAATTGGATTATCCCAATTTGCGGATGATAGTGGACTATGGAGAGCAGGCAACCCCTCCCTCCAGCCACCAACACATGGCTGAAATACAAGACAGTCTTAACAAAATCGGAAAATGGGCTGACAAGTGGGGATTCAAATTTTCGCACCAAAAAACGGTAGCTGTACTGTTCTCTCCTCATAGGCATTTCAAAGTCTATCCTAAACTTGATAAACAAAATCATGAAATTAAATTCGTAAAAGTAGCCAAATTTCTGGGTATGTACTTTGATGAACATCTAACATGGGCTCACCATATCGACGACTTAGTTAACAGATGTAATCAAGACCTAAATCTGTTAAGAAGCCTCAAAGGAACGCAGTGGGGTGCCAATCAAAAAACAATTTTGACTTTATACAGGGCATTAATTAGATCAAAACTAGACTATGGGTGCCAAGTTTATACCACGGCTTCCATCAGTCAGCTCAACAAATTAAATAAAATACAGAGGAAAGCCCTACTCGTAGCTACTGGTGCACTACCTTCCACGTCCACAGCCGAGTTGCAGGTCTTGACTGGGGAACCGCCATTACACTTAAGGAGGCAGGAACTCATATTGAGATATGCAACTCGACTGTCGACACATGATAAAACGCACCCCACCCTGGTAGCTATTAATAAATGTAACACCCCCTTTCTAAAAACTCTAAAAAAACAAAATATATTTTGGAAAAATATTACATGAATTAAAACATCAAATACCAGCAGATATATTCCAAGTAGAAACTAATCAAATAACGGAAAAAGAACCTTGGAATAATGTACCAATAAAAGTAAATACCTCCCTTGTAGGAAAAGGGAACAAAGAAAATAAACAACAGTACCTAAAAACACTAGCAATGGAAACTATTGACAAAAAGTAAGAAAATTATACACAAATTTACACGGATGGCTCCAAAATTACAAATCCTTTCAAAACAGCTGCAGTCTGGGTCATACCAGAACATAATATCCAAATGGGCAGTCGTCTTCCAGACCACTGTTCCATTTATACAGTTGAATTCTGGGCCATCCTTGAATCTTTAAAATGGATACATCATAACAAACCAAACAAGACTTTGATTATTAGTGACTCGCTTAGCGTCCTTACTTCCATTAAAAATAATAACACTAAATCTAGGAAAAATTTCCTTGCACAAATTAATCAAATCATGAAATGAATCGACTCTCAAAAACTAACTGTCGAGTTTTTATGGATTCCATCCCACATAGACCATAAAAGGGAATGAATTAGCAGACCAACTGGCTAAAAATAAACTCTCTGAACCAAATTACATGCCGCTCAAGTATAGTCAGACTGAAATCTACAGTCTGATCTATTCAATGATCAATCGAACATGGCAAAGAATTGGGAACTAAACAAACAAGGGAGAACTTTACATAACATCATTAAGGAAGTTGACAGAAACATCTTAACGCCTAAGTGCAGCAGTTTTTAACAAACTAAAATAAACAGAATAATTTTATGAAAAACAAAACTAGCCAACAGCTTTGGTAAATATATAGGACCTTTCCCACACAGCATCAATTGCTTCAGCTGTAAACTACCTGAAGACTTACACCACATATTTAATAAGTTTTAAAAAGAACCAAAAGGAAAGGAAAATATTTAGATCTAAACAGCTAAACATATCTGCACTAAGTACATACCGGGAAGTAATTCAATTAAATAACATTAACCCTCAAAAAACAATTCAAAATATAATATAATTACTTAGAACATCAGGGCTTATCGATAAAATATAAGATTAAAAAATTAAATTACACCAGGACCAAATAACACAATAATCCTGGTTCTTAACCTTATATTTTCAAATAATCACATCCACACGGAATGGGAATGTACAGGATCAGAAGGGACTCCGTTACTCAGTAAGGGGAGCCCACCTATACTACGCTGGGTAAAACGTACAACGGATGATACCTGTGCTAACCAAACCTAATAGGATGCTGTAACGTTAATGAAATTACCAGGCAAAAGGTAAACATTGAAAGATCCAAAATAACAACGTATAGAGCAATATAAAATTAACAAACAAGTGTCTAGGAAACCACCTCTCTTCTGTCTGCTCTTACAACTCTCCCTATATACAGCCTCATTGACAGCATTTATACAACTAAACTGTGATTACAAATCAGATTAGAACCCCAAAAATCGGGGATATCCTTATGGTCTAAACGTGACCATTTAAAAGAGTCTCCCGCTTTATGGCCTCAAATAGATATTATGAGGTAGTCTCAACATCCAAAGATTATCAGGCCCGGCGACACAATGTTGCAAATAAAGTTATTTACTCTGAGTCAGATTCTTAAATTAATAACATTATAATGTTACCAATACCCAGACTATCAGGCCCCGCAGCACAAGGCTGCATCATAAACTAAGCCATAAGAACTAAGGCCTATAACATGATTTAGATGGTCAAACCTGACCATTGGTTTGACCATCTAGCAAGACATCTAACGCTGCAATAACAATTCACACAATTACCTTAATTACTCTAAAAGCTACATTTTTACGTTGAATAACTACCAACGCGAGAATAGGCTGTTATATGAGGTTGTATACTCTACTTTAATAACAGCACAAAGTATTCCAAATTGTTAAGGAAGAACACGGAATGGACACGACAGGGAGTAGGCAACATCAAGATGGAGGAACAACAACAAAAGCAAGACACCCAAGAAGGACACAGGGATTCACCAGAAGAAAGAGGGAACTACGGTTACACCCTGTAACACTCCATCATAAAGCCCTTTTAAGGGCTATTTATACTTACAGAGTTTCCTTTTCGCTCAGAAACTCTATTCGATAATCTCGTTCTTCAAAATAAAACTTGATCATTTTTGGCTCTCCATCATCAAATGTAACAACCCATTTAACCTGACATTGACCAACCTACCCATGTCACTTGACATACCTAGTTTACAAAATTTATAGGGAACACACCAAATGTACACTCTGTACTAGACAAAAATTAGAATGTTAGGATGTTAGGAAAAAATATAACTTGAAAGATTGTCTCAATTGCACAGGTGTCTTACACAATCTCGGTATAGGGTGTCCACTAGTAACAACTGGACTCGATTTGATAAAGCTAGGGCGTGCCAGTTCACAGATCCTTTTCCTCGGCCAGACATCAACACCAGCAAAAGACTAGACGTGAAAACCATTTTTCACTAGTCATCATTTGGTGCCATTGCACCTCTAGCACTGCAGCTTCCGATAGGTTGATAGGATTGAGTGCGTGGCTGTTCTATTCCCACTCCCCTTGGTCTCTCATTCATGTCGATAGCCCCTTCTAGTGGCGTGACATGACGACCAAATTAAATAGCATACTTTGTATGCATAAATGCCTGTGGGGATGTGGCACTATTCCTTTCCCTCGGGAGAATCTAAATCACTACCATACTAATTGGTAGTGTAAAATAGTGAACATATGTTCCTTCGTGGCCGGTTTCACTTAAAACCTTAAATACTACTACTACTAGGCCCAAATAGTTCCCATGTTAAATTGCCCTTGTCGCTAGATAGGCCCACCATGTTAAATTCCCCTTGTCGCTAGATAGGCCCACCATGTTAAATTCCCCTTGTCGCTAGATGTGCCCAAGTCCTTTTTGACTGGATTTCCCATTGTCGTTAGAGTGCCCCATATTACTACTTGCGTTCACAACTTCATTCTAAATTCAGCCACCTTTCTAACATCCATCTTATTGTCTATGCATTTTGACATGCTACAGTTTTTAATATCACATCTGCGAAAATTCACCATTATGTTATCTGTAAAATATAAAGATTTGGGAATTCTTGTGAGAACAATTACTGTAATTCACCTAGTGTGTACAAGAAGTTCAATTCATACTAATGCTAATATTACAACTACTAATAAGAAGAATACTAATTCTTAACTGACGCGAACTAACATATAAGGAAAGAGAATATTTCTTGTAAATTTTGAATATTTATTTCCCATGTGTCTTGGTTTCTTCAACTGACGTTCTGCTGACAGAAAAATGAAATGCATCTCAGTAACCGTAGTTACTCGTATTTGACAGGAAGCATATAGCGTGGATCATATTAATGACTGTATTGATCTCAACATGTACCGGCCGATCAGGTTCTGTCTTGATCGTCTTAAGTGGACAGTGCGGGTTTAATTTGTCGTCGTATCTGGTCGGCGTTAAATGAATCTAGCATATAACATATTAATAAATAGGTATATCAAAGTGGTGATGGAATATAAATATAATTAAGTGAATAAGCATAAAATCCACAAGTACATAAACTCAGGTTAACGTGACTTAATTTCTTCAAGAGAGTTCAAACATCGTCCAACGGGAAAATTTTAAAGTGTTCTTAAATTACAAAAGTACACGACCTCGTCAGCAGCAGATAGCCTATTGCCTGTTCTGATTTAACCGGTGAGCTAAAATATACACAAGGAAGTATTATTGTCTCCCATACAAATGCAAATTATGTGCCAAGGAACACCGTATACACGTCTTTTTCGAGGTATCAGAGGTCATATAGATCTGTTTTCTTGTAGGATGGTGTCCTAATTTAAACACCGTTTACATTTAAAATGTAAATGTGAAGCATTTTCCACGTCACATAAAGTGTACTTCTGTCAGAATCAAGAAATATTCACAAAAGAAATAATACCTACATGTTAGTCGTAGGCGCTATCCTTTATATTATAGTTTAATGTCTGTTTTATTGCACTTACATTTGTATTCTATGAGCTTTTAATATCCGTTTTCCGATCGGAGTCTCCATTATGGCAGTCCATCTCTTGGTGCTATGAGAAACTGAGAGTTTTAAATTTGTGTAGACATACAAGATAATATAAATGACTCAAAGTTGTACAAGACGGACAAGCTACAACAATGTACCAACAATGGGCATAAAAGTACTGCAACCTTTTCAACTTATTTATAACCATGATATGGATTTACGGACACATTCAACTTTCAGACGGATAGAATAAGCAGTCAGAGCGTCTGCCTGAGATGTGGGAGGTCGCGGGTTAAAAGCCTGGCCGAGTCATACCAAAGACTTATAAAAATAATCCTACCTACCACATGCCTCGCTTGGCGCTCAGTATTAAGAGGTCAGTGTTAGAACTGGCAGGCATGGTGTCAGAATAATGAGACTGGGAGGGACATGATGCTGCATGTCTGCGGCATGATGCCACATTGCTAGTCGTCACTATAAACTGTTATACTGCATATATCGTAGCGATATTACTAAAACACTGTAAAAGCTACGGTAAAAATCCGACTCACAGACACACGGAAGCATACACACACACAAACACACACACACACACACACACACACACAAACGCAATACCCAAACGAAATGGGATCTAAATTCATTTCGCAATGACATATCGCGGCAGCTAATCTGATCTAGCCTGGGCTATAATTGAGATCTTTACCCATGCATTACGAATCTGACATTCCGCTCCCTTAGCTACAGTGGTTGTCACGTCGAAATATATACTTGATATGTAGTCAATTTATATGCATCCACTTGATCTACCACTCACCCCACCTCTCTGATCTCTGCAATAGGACTTATTTATTCCACGATTGTGATCGCGGTCTCTGAGGAAAGCCACTTCATCGGTAGATCCTCCCCTGATTAAATAAAGCTGTGGCTCAAGAAAGGGTTAACTTACGTGGCGGATACTCTTTAAAATCTTGCATCAAAGCTAGTTTTAACCCCACTTCCTGGTATTGTGGGATCCCTTATCTTTTTATTTTTAAAAACTGCAGGAACCGTATTAGAATGGCTGACTGTTGGCCCATATTTTCCTTCACTATTAAAGCGAAGTTCTTGTGACAATACCATGTTAGCTACAAATCTGGTATTAAACAATCATGTCATTGAGGGTGCATACTTCAAAAGGTGATTTGCACTAGATCCTGAACCTATTTATGCTTGTAGGAGGCCATGTACACTGGCATTGTTCGAAGTGTCGGCGGCCCTTGGTGATAACATTTTGGAAGCCTATGACTGTATCAAGATATTAAAATATAACCATGTCAACATAACCTTCTCTCTGTCTATTTCAGTTATTCAAACAAGCTTGATGTTGCATGTTTCAACTATTCGTAAAATGTGTATGGATATAACAAATTCACCATGTCTTATATTTGTTTGGATATTTTCTAAAATAAGAAGTGCGTCTATTCCAACTATTCCATAAATTCTGAGAAACGTTCCTTTCTTTCATATTGTTCTTCCTTGTGAATGCGCTGCAATATTAAGTGTAATTATTATGTAAGAGTACTTATGCAGAAATAAATTGTCAACATTTTGGGAATGATGATTTTCACGAAATGTTTCCTAGGTTAAATATATATTAAAGGTTATTACGAATGTAAATAGGAGTGTATTATATCGGTAACATTGTATCGTTGACCATTAGAATACATTTTCGAAAAATACCCACCTAGCTCTCTGATCCAATCGGGATACAATAGTTATATCTTTATTGGGCCACGTCCCACTTGTCTACAGAAGATTTGACTTTATTCTTAGTGAAGTATGAATTATCTTAAATATCTGTTAGCTTTTTTCTTTCTTCCTTGTTACACGGTTATTTTTTGGTAAGTCGTTCACCACACCAGTATGTTGAACTCGTCTTTGATTTCACAAACAACTCTGAATCACTTTTCTATACCTAGCTTGTCTTGTCCTATCCATTGCGTATTTGTTGTAAATCACACACAAAAAGCGTCTCCTCCCTCTGGTTTTTCTGACCTAGTTGGGCCCTTTGTGTTTCTACAGAGCAATATTCTGACATTGTATTTTGTGTGGAAACTTAAAGCTATTTTCTAATCGATAGCTTATATTTATTTTGACCTCGGAGTGTATTTAATCTACTGTATATTATGATGTGTTATAATCAGTGACTGTGTCAACTGTGTTGACCATTCACCTATCACCGCTCCGGTGGCCTAGTGATTATAGCGTCATCCACGCAAGCGGGAGGTCGTGGGTTTGAACCCCTACCGAATCATACGAAAGACTTACAAAAAATGGTACTAACATAGGCCTCGCTTGGCGCTCAGCATTAAGAGGTTAGTGTTTGGACTGGTCAGTCTGGTGTCAGGATAATGTGACTTGGTGGGACATAATGCTATATGTCTGCGGCATGATGCCCCAGTGCTAGACATCACTATAAACTGCCTCACTGCAGACACCGTAGCGATATGACTGAAACAGCCACATTAAAAGTCTACACACACACACACACACACACTTTTACACCATCTTCTTTGATTCTAAAATAGAGTCTATTTATTGAGCAAGCCTTTAATTACATGTAGTTGGCATTAAGATTGTACATAACGACGTATTTTCTCGTGAGAAACATAAAACTGTCTTTAGGGCATAGGCCCCTTTTGAACACCAGTAATATCAATTCGAATAATTTTTAGAGTTATTAATATTTTTGATGAACATATAAGCATTGTTTGGTTTCCATTTATTCTCGTTCATGCTCGATTTGACTTTCGCGGATAGTCATGCGTATCCTGACATCGATGCTGTTCCACGTGGTCATGGTAGATACTATTTTTTTATCACGTTTGTAACCATTTTCCCAAATGATTGATTTATTAAATGCTATTGAAACAATCCTTGCCTCGATATTAATGATAGGGTTCAATCCAAGCCTGGATTGTCCCCTGATTGTCTTTACATTATTGTTGTTTCCGATACAATTATCCATTATCATCAATAGGACAGTCATTAAAATGAAATACACCATCACAACCACTAGTTTAGCTTATTTTCACTTTGAAATCTGTCAAGAATTATAAAAGTTATACTATTATTCTTTAAGTTGTGTCGCAACCACTGCTCTTCTAAAATTAATAAAATAATAGTATCACCACGTGGAACAGCATCAAAGGCATGGCTATCTGCAAAAGTCAAATCAAGCATGAACGGAAACAGTCTGATTGAATTTTAGAACCAGAAATGATGATGCTGTAACATATAGTCAACGTGTACTACTTGAGTATTGTTTTCTCGTAACTCGTGTGACTTCCTTTCAGTGTAACA
Organism: Unio pictorum; assembly: GCA_030141615.1. NCBI lineage: Eukaryota > Metazoa > Mollusca > Bivalvia > Unionida > Unionidae > Unio > Unio pictorum. The sequence continues at coordinate 4,734,528 of JARLTB010000063.1, read as the reverse complement.
TAAGTATTATTTTATTTGTGAGGGTTAAACGCCATTTTTCAGCACACGATAGGCTCTACATGGCGGCCAGTATTATTGGTGGCGGAAGAACCCGGGAAACCCGCCGGATAGAATCACCGACCCACGAGAAGCTACTGGCAAGCTTTCTCACATAACTACATTAGCCGAATCTTAGACTCGATCCTAAATTATTTTCTGAATGACATGCTGGAATTGACTATCCGTACTTTAGAGGGATATGGTTGCGGTGGACGTTGTGGTCACAGTGTATACGTTAACCTTTAAATCTCTAGCAAGTCCACATCATGCCATTAAAAATAATCTAAATCTTTTGTGCCCACTTTTAAGTATGTACTTGTTGAAATTATGTTAAATTAATCTCCTCATCTTATTTCTTTCTGTTTAAATTATATTCATGCATTTGAAACATTTCTTCTTTGAAAACATATCAAATGTGGTTCAATTTTAATTTCATTTATTTGCTATCTTTGCAGAAGTGGTTGATTTAGAAAGAACTTCTCGCTAGAAAAGCCGATTCATGTTTGTTAGTCTTGTATCATGACATCACGAGTAGCCTGTTAAAAATAGAAATCTCGAAATCAGCGGGTACCGAATATTGAACTTCCGCTCCCAAGCAGCGGACTCGATTTGGCCTCATGTACTCGATTGTTTTCATGTACAATGTTAGGCCAGACAATATGACTTGTCCACGTCTCAGGGACGCTTTGAAAATGAGAATATGATCTAATTTTAAATATTCTGTCGATAATATATTTTAAATAATTATAAAATTTACACATTGATTAATAAAAAGGCAAACATCGCGATAGTACGTAAGTTTTGGTTAGCCAATCGGATAGCAGAATTCCATTCAGCTCAATGCAGTATTGTGGGTAGCAGATACAATCTACTCTATATGTCGTTATTTCAAAAGGTAACAAAATGGTATGGCATCCTACAATAATTGAAAAGGAAAATCAATGTTGATAATAACCTAGATTGTATGGTAGTGTCTTCTCTCGTATTTGTATTAAGTTATAATAACTTCACGTAAATCACAATAGAATACGAACCCATGTTGTTTGAAGAAAGATTGTATAACTTTATGGAGTGAATATGTGTGTTATCTAATTTCTAGCATGAAGTATCTTTTAATTTTGCCAAGTACCGAGGACTCAAGACAGTGGCTAGTGATATGATGACGCTCGTCTGTCTGTAGCGGATCAGTCGAGGAAAACGTGTCATTTGGACAAGAAATATTGCAAATAAGGAAGGAATAAGCAGATTCTCTAATCTAATTGTAGTTATGCAGCTAGGATAAAAAAAAATCAATTATGCCACAAATAGTTTTAGAAACCCCATTCAATATATACTCTCACCATAACTTTGCAACGTTATTTGAGAATGTTTTTGTTTTCTTCAGCAGATCATTATACCCGACATTCTCAATAATGCGCAGCGTAAATCTTTTCAAGTTATTTCACTCTGTTACAATTGTACTCCAAGGAAAAATAATTTTAAATAAAGAAACCTCGAAAAGATATGCATCAAAATAATGCACCAAACTGAATTGACCGGATACTGTATACTAGAATATATCACACGAACTCTACAGATCGAATACCTACTAGAATATATCACATGAAGTGTACTGATCCGATACTGCATACTATTAAAATACATTAACTGTGCTAATCGGATACTGTAGACTAGAATATATTAGGCGAACTGTACTGATCGTATACTGACCATTAGAATATGTCACATGAAATGTACTGATTTGATACTGCATACTAGAATATATCACAAAAACTCTACTGATCGGATACTGCATACTTGAATGTATCACACGAACTGTTCTGATCGAATACTGAAAATTAAAATATATATCATTAACTGTAATGGATCTGATAGTGTAGATTTGATTATATAACATGAACTGCAGTGATCGGACGGTACGTGAGGACATAAAATCAGCAAAAACTTGGAATTTTAAGAGTTAATTCTGGCTCAAGACGTCTGAAAAAAATGAATGTATATACAGGGGTAATTTCTTATTATAACCTTGATATTATCACTATTAATTTTAAATTGTATAATATATGCTGGAAAGAAGTAGGCAAATAAATATTACTGTATATTAGAATTTAAAAATCTCAGAATTGAAATTAAAAATAATTATCTTTTTCATTTGAATGTTAAAATGTTGGCTCCTAAGACACGCACACAGACACACGCACACATACACACACGCACACACGTACTCACAGACACACGAACACACATACACACAGACACACGCACATTATAAATGGAATAGATATACCTCGTACACACACTGTGCTAATATAAAGGTCTACCCTAATGATAATAAGATTAGCATCGGTGATTTGTTTTACAAGTTCGACTGTCATACATTAAGTAATAGGTACAAAAACTTACTCACACAGGAGGGTTGGAAGGGAGTATTGCAACATGTACACTCTATTTGCAATGACATAATCAGAAAACCAGCTGAAATGGATCAAATATACGATGAAAGGTAGAATGAGCTGATATTGCGAACATTATGATCGCGTAGTGTGGAGTGTGGAAAGTGAATGACTTAAAATGACAGAATCAGAAAAGGGACCATAACTGATGATATTCGGACCGCGGTGGGGGTGGGGTAGGGGCTGATTATGTGGATGCAAGTAAACTGAATACATATGAAGTCAATATTTCAACGTGGGAGCCACGGTAGCTCAGGTTCCGGAACGTCAGACCCGTAATTCATGAATAAAAGTCGGGAGAGCCGATCCTGGTCAGGATTTGAATGATTCGATGTTTTATTGGTTTCATTTCTTCCATACGTTGGATGTGTCGTTAAAAACCAAATCGTTATTATATATGAAACATTTTGGTGAGGAGGGCAGCGGGTGGGGTGGCATTTCTGTAGTCAATATGCGAAAATTTACAAGTTCGTCAAGTTTTGCCCCACTCCCACCCTCCTGAAAAATATTTAAAATAAAGCCATGCCACCTTGTGTAATTTTAAACTATGTACATATTGCCCGATTGGTCTACACGAATTTAAAACTCTCAGTTTCTCATATTACCAAGCCATTCCGATAAAGATTGCAATAATGGAGACTTCGAGGTGGGAAAAGGGGTGTTAAAATTCATTCACCTTATCTCTGTCCCGTACAAAAAAGATAAATGCGATAAAACAGACAAAAATATAACAAAAAGAATATTGTCTGCTCTACGACTATAATTGGAGTTAGTGCATATTGTGTTCCTAAAGTAGCGCACTTTCTGTGACATGGATAATTCTTGACATCTACATTTTAAATGAAACAATATTTAAACTACCATACGACCCGTATGAAAACTCATCCGTGAAATTAGTGACATCGGATGCCTCTGTAAAATCACTTCTACGTGTGTTACTTGTCACGTATCTTGTATTTGTATGGAAAAAACAATAACACTTCCTCTTTTTATATTGCAGCTCACCGATAAAATCTTACCGGCTGGCTGCTTACTTATAAATTAGGCATTGATCATTGGTAAGTTTATACTTTGTAATTTAAGAACACTTAAAAGTTTTCCTTATGTAATATTAGAGATGTGATTAGAATTTATTGCTAAATATTCGATACGTTTTAACACAAAATGGCACAATGGCTGTTTAAGGGAATATGTTACTGTCTGTGTAGTGATGGTATGAGAATTTAACATTACGCCACCATTTTAAATGATTTCGTAATGACAGATATGTAAATTTAATATGTAAAAAGAACGTGCAGAGGTTTATCATTGTGGCCTCCCTGAGAGTTAGCGTGAATTTAAGATTACATTGGCATTTTGGAGCCCTATGTGAAGTTAATATTGAAGGCCGATTTGAGCATATAATGAACACCAAAAATATATAACTAACAACCTAACAATGTACCACCAGACCGGCGTGAATAAATGAAATATTGCGAAAAGTCCGTCGTAATTTAGTAGTAGTAGTAGTAGTAGTAGTAGTAGTAATAGTAGTAGTAGTTGTTGTTATTGTAGCAATAGTATTAGCAGTAGTTGTAGTAGTAGTAGTAGGTGTAGTAGTACTTGTAGTAGTAGTAGTTGTTGTAGTAGTAGTAGTAATAGTAGTTGTAGTAGTAGTTGTAGTATTAGTAATAGTGGTAGTAATAGTAGTTGTAATAGTAGTTGTATTATTATTATTAGTAGTAGTAGTAGTAGTAGTAGTTGTTGTTGTTGTTGTTGTTGTAGTAGTTGTATGATGATTATTATTATTATTAGTAGTAGTAGTAGTAGTAGTTGTTGTTGTAGTAGTAGTAGTAGTTGTAGTAGTAGTAGTAGTAGTTGTTGTTGTTGCTGTAGCAATAGTATTAGCAGTAGTAGTAGTAGTTGTAGTAGTACTTGTAGTAGTAGTAGTTGTTGTAGTAGTAATAGTAGTTGTAGTAGTAGTTGTAGTATTAGTAATAGTGGTAGTAATAGTAGTTGTAATAGTAGTTGTATTATTATTATTATTATTATTAGCAGTAGTAGTAGTAGTAGTTGTTGTTGTTGTTGTAGTAGTTGTATGATTATTATTATTATTATTAGTAGTAGTATTAGTAGTAGTAGTAGTAGTTGTTGTTGTAGTAGTAGTAGTTGTAGTAGTAGTAGTAGCTGTAGCATTGTGAATTTAGCTCCCCCTTGCATCACATTTCATAACACACCAAAACATTGTTGTTAAAAGAACAAAGAATCTAGCATTCAGCGCCTGGCTTTCCGTTGGTACTAGACCTCACGAGCCATTTGGAGATGGAACTTGCTGGGACGCTGGCGGTCATGCTAGCAGGGTGGTGTTTAATGATTCGATTAATGATCGACTAATCATACCCAAAATACCTTTCCCTTGAAATCGTTGTACAAGAAGGTGACAGGGTTTAACATTTGACCAGAATCTCTATCAAATTGGGTGCCTACTTATACAGGACAAGACGAGAAGGTAAAAGGCATGCAATTTCGGTTTAGACAAGCTAAAATAAATGTGATAACTGCACAATATATATTCCCATTTCACAGAAAGACTCTAAAGCTCGTAACTTTGAAGGGAATGGAGTTGATCCTGAGAATTTCTAGTAGATCTACATAAAATCATTGGCAGCCAGAAGCATGCTCATTCTGCCGACTGAAGATTAATCAGGCTACAACTACGAAGGAATTACTTTTGTGTGATGAGAGTTAGAGCTACAATGAACAGCTTTTATAGACGTTACTCGGAATGACTGAAGATAATCCATCTCTTGATGGAGATAATACATTCTTCCTTCTTCCATAGTTGCAAAAGACATAACTTAAGGACTCTGAAAGAGAATTTATGGAGCATATAGATAGGTTCGAGGAGTAGCACGATTCACACCAGTTGAAAAGGGCCTTTGACATTTTTAGGCTATAGGTTCGTGGATCTATCTTTTTGGGAGGTTTAAGTCAAGGCTTGAGGAGGAATACGTGACACAGTTTAGTACGTAACCCCACCTTTTCCTTTATGAGATTGGCTTTGCCCTATCATCGACATGAGCAAAAGTGCTTTTTCTGGACATGGACCGCTTTAGCAACCAACCTTATTTCATTTTAAAGGCAGTTTAATTGTTCATCTCGTCTACGATAAGAGTGTACTCACCATGTGAAGAAGATAGACTCAGCCTGGAGTGGCGACGGCATGGCAGACACATAGAAAAAAATACTGTCTGAAATTTTACTTTCTCGAACGGCATCAGTTTCGTGATTCTTGTTAGAACCTCAGGATCCCAACTTTCGGACCTTATTGCAAGGGACACTTCAAACTCCGCTGCCATACTCTGTGATCATATCATATGATAATTTGATTGCCGCCACCTCACTACATGGTTGACCTTGGGCCGATGTGACCGATTTGGCCCTGCGCGCACAGTGGCCCCGCGCGTTAGTAATATTTAAAAATATATCGTTAGAGAGAAACTAATTTTATAGCTAGCAATGGAAGAAAATGTACCTTCAATATCAATTAGAACTTGTTTAAAAACTTTATTTACAAATGTTGTGCTTACATGGGGTTAGCGGGTAAATCTGATGTAGTGGGAATCTAAAATGATTCCGCGTTTGCTGAGGCCGTTCCTGTATATCCAAAACAGCTTCTGTCTCAAGGAAACATACGGCCTATTAATACTAGCAAGTTGGAGTTCATCCTGACATAAATTTTCGTACCAACCGTCCTTAAGCGTCAACTCCAAGCCAGCAATAGTTGTTTGTAAGATGTTAAAAAATATATTTTGTCGAATGTGGACGACAAATGCAAATAAATCAATATAGTATCCTTTGGTGGTCGATATCCCGTACATCAAGTCTAAATCTTCAGAAAACTTCAATGTAAGGAAAACAAAAACAAATAGAAGACCATCGTTAGGAATTATTTTTCTCAAAAATTAAAACAAGAAAGCCTTTTGGTATTCGAAAAGTTAGGAGTCATTTCTAAAGCTCTAGATAGTTCTATATGCCGAGAGGGACCTGGAGGTTACCAGTTGGGACGGATTTGGAGATGACCACATATACTATCAGACTGACTGAGAGTATTAATATTCTAGTGACTATTGCTGATTAGACATTCTTAAACTCATAAAAATATATTTATATCAAAGGTATTCAATGAATTGTATTATTATCATGTTCTGCACCTAGTAATGAAATTTCGTGTGGCATATAATTAATTTTAATTTTCTCTTATACTAAACATTTCTTAAGTCTCAAAATTAAATCAGGGGAAGTAACACGTGGAATTAACTATTGATGATAACATGGTTAAGGTTCCACAGTGTTATCGCCCTTAAAAACTTACAACTCATAATTTCTCAAAAAAACATTTTTAGAACATGAGATGCCTACATTTTAATATAACGTTTTATTACAATTAACATAATAATACACCTTATGAATTAAAATGAATAATTTGCAAAGTATAAATAAAGGAAACGAATAAACTTGAAATATAGAAAGTAACGATGGTAATAGATCACAAAAGTTTCTATATAGAGTTTGTAAAACAGAATAGTCATTACAAACTTCAAACAATATTATAAAGCTACACTTTTATTATCTATAAAGCAGTAGGGCTATACAAGTTTTCAGGTTAATCAGATGGTTCCGAATATAACATGGTACGTATCAAGCTTTGGTTACAAATACGGTGTAAGTTTTAGTCCCTTAACGTAATTTTTTTTATAAATAATACTGAATTTGTGAGGTAAAAAAAAATATACCTAAACTGATTTTAACACATTAATGTCACAAAACAAATATTTGTAAACTCGATTGCCATAGAACATCGATCCCAGCTATTTCCGTTTGGCTTCCTGAAAGTTCGATCTAATAGCACACAAGTTGTTCCTTTCACTTCTTTGAGAAACCTGACCGTATCTGTTTTTGTCTTTGGAAAATCTGCTTCTTTTTTTTTCGTAAAATCTTCGAGAGTAGATTTAGCCATATCTTTTAATGTTTTCAAATAAACGAGCTCAAGACGTTGCATAATGTGCCTAGAGTGCCAGAGTCGCGAGTTTTATAGTTTTAAAAAATCTGTTCCGATCATCAACGGTTGTAACTGCTCTTGTATTTGTGCTATGTATGCTGCATCCGTTGTCTGTATCAACGGTGAAGGTACATCTACTGTTTATAATCAAGAGAAATTAATAAATGTCCGTGGATACTCTCCAGAGTTACACATGTGATATCCATTTTGTACACACCTTAACACTCCTTCTGAATGAGGTACCTGAATCAATCCTAACAAGTGCGCAGCTACTTTTAAGAACGGTTCTTTGGACATGGAAAGCAATTTACTCGTCGAACGAGTAATATTTTCTTGTGACATAGTGAGATTTTCATTTCGCTAATTATGTCGTCTAATCGCCCTTTCTGTATCTTCGCTGACTGAAGTGTTCCCTTTAAGATAATCATATTTTAATATTCACAGACCATATCAATTATTTATATATATGTTTTTTTAATGATTTGTTTTTGTACAGTAGAGGCATTGGCTTTGGTCAGCGATGGCATCACATTCTAATGCTAGCTAAACGAGATTGAATAGAGTCTGTCGTTTAGTTGTTGCTGTTTTATTTTGTTGTTGCTTTCGTTGTTTTGTCGCTGTTTATGTTATTGCAAAACGTTTATGAAAGTCAAAAATGGTATGAACTTTGAAATGAAGACAGTATTGTTCTAAAAGCCAAAGTAAATCTAATCCAACACTTCTTCTTGTAAGTAGGTATTAGTGTACGATAAGTATCGGGAAGAAGTACAAACTTCACGGGAGCCACTGCTGGACAACGAGGTTTTCGTAACCAGCGTGTTTTGTAAACAATAATAAACGATCAAAATCTGTGCTAGTTTCCAGAAATGTGAAATGTTCCCGAAGTCAATTCGTTTACAGTAGATCTGTATCAGAAAACGACAGCGAATCAGCTCATCAATGATTGTTTAAGAGTTTAGTAAACAAAACATTGTCGCTCGTCATACATTATAAAGTTACTAAATTGAAGATACTGATCTGCTTGTTGTATTGTCTTTATGCTACGATATATTCAACTAAGTTAAAATCATAACTATGCAACCGACATTAGGCTCGTCCACTAATTCTCGAACTTGGAGTCTTTCATAAATATTACCATAACGTAGTAATACGAGTAAAAACCAAATACACACACACACACACATATATATATATATATATATATATATATATATATATATATATATGTATATATATATATATATTTATATATATATATGTATATATATATATATATATATATATATATATATATATATATATATATATATATATATATATATATATATATATATATATATATATATATATATTATATATATATATGTATATATATATGTATATATATATATATATATATATATATATATATATATATATATATATATATATATATATATATATATATATCTACCAATCGGAGGTAAAGGTACGTGGTAGGAAAACCCGCGTGTTATCTTCACTAATTGACAGTATTTTCTGAGAAACTACTCATATATTTGCCAAAAGGAATCGGCTGGTACACGATACTGAAGAAATTGAATCATTATCTCCCCACACTTTGTGGATAATTTTATTATTGTGTGAATACGTATTTTTAAATGATTTTTGCATTTAAACATTTACTTAGAGCTCATGATAAGCGAAGCCCTGGAAAACCATTACGGGGCAGTCAGCATTGGAGGGCGTAACATGACCAATCTCCGCTTTGCAGATGACATTGTTGGACTGTCAGGCAGTGAAGACGATCGTGCCACCTTATTGAAGAACCTGGTTAAACATCTTCCAGATTTGACATGGAGATAAGCGCTGAGAAGACAAAGCTTATGACAAATGTTGAAAAACAAATCTAGAAATGAGCTGGTTAAACTATCATAAAAGGAACACTATAGGCGGTATTAACAGTAGCAGTACTATTATATTTGCTGGTGTTATAGTTGTTACTTTATTGTATATTGGCTCACCACGACATTTAATTTATCAAGGATCTCACATCCGCCATTTCATAGCGATTTTAGTTTGCAAGGAAATAACACGTGACAATTTCCTAGAACATACCTTTCTTAAGTTCTACACCTGTTCTTTGTACATCAAATATGCTGCAATATCTTTGAAGTATCTTAATTCATATCTCCATGACTTAAAGGCATTTCCAAAGATTGATGTCTTTAGTTAAAGTAAACAATCACTGGAGTCAGTTTCTAAAATTAACAATGAAACGATAGTGCAATACTAAAGACATGCATTGCATGCAAATTGATGTAGAGCAATTTAATAACAAGTTGTATATTTTAGAAGATAGATGCAGCGATGTAGCTTTTTACGACATGGAGTAGTTTTAAAACTCTCTAGAAGGCATAGTAACAACATTAGATTGTTTTGAATTCTATATCGATTGAATGCATTTGCTTTAAAAAATTTAATCCAACATTTAAAAACTAAAATTAAATTCATTTAGCTACAAATGCATATATCATGCACGATACTGTGCGGAATAAGGTATATTACTTCAACTTTATAACAAAATGAAGGTACATTGACCTATATTTTACATTTTACTGACTAAGGTTAAGTTTATGCGTTAAGCTCATGGTCACCTACATCATTTACACCCTGTAGGAATAATGTTATACCTCAAGTCATGAAAAGTTCGGGTTTTCGTCTCGATTAAGGATTTGACATAATTCATAAAAGTCAAATTGACCGACATTTTTCGCATCTTTGACTTTGATTAAATGTTGCGCCGTTTTTGCGTTATTAGTACACCACCGATATTGAAAGGTTATTGTGACCTACATTTCCTATTTTACTGACTTAAGTTACATTTATGCGTTTAGCTCATTTACATACTATCTTACTTATAATAATGAAGCTTGGCGAGGGAATGCATCTTGAGGAATTCTAGAATTGAAGTAAGTCTTTATACTTCATTAATAAAAATATATTTAAATTAATTTAGAGTTTCATTGCTGTCGTTTAAGAAGCCTTAACATCGTAATAAATACAAACAATAGTTGTGAAAAGAAGAAATATAAAGTGACTAATTGGCGTTATTTACAAAAGTATACATTTTATTAGAAATCCATTAAAAGACAACCATTGCATTGTTCTGATTCCTGAATTGGATAGTATTGAAATGAGGTCAGATAATAGATGCCTACATTATTTTTAGTCATCGTACTGTAATCCTTATTGGTTGAAAAAGTCTTGGCATGCCATACATGCTTGGATGATTCACTAGTTTCAGTTATTGATCAGGTTCGCTTTTTCCTATGCGTTCACTATAACATAGGTTGTTTTGAAGATTTATGCTCCCGCTTTTTGACATCATGTCTGACCTAATTCACATCAAGTTGGTCACTTATTTATCATTTATGATTTAATAAGAAATGCGTGACATCTTGCTGATTTTCTAAGAAGTACGAAACCGATTCATAAAATACTACATCAGATAAGAAGACTTTAATAAGCATTCATAATTGTCTATTCAATCTAATGGGATAAATTGAGGCATCCTTATCGTTATCAGCTATATAAAGAGTGATATTGGCAGTACAGACATAAAAAAGCTATCAGTGACGTAGACTCTTCAATCTGACATACAGACAAGCATACATACAGATAAGTAGACAGAGAGACATACAGACTAGTAAATGTATACATCCATTATGAGGTGCAAGATTTTCAGGGAGGGGATATCTCCCGAAGTGCAGGCCCTAGGATGTGCGTGGCCTTTGGCAGCAAGCGATTAGCGCGGGCCCCAAGCGGAAAAAATGCATTGGTTGAAAGCGCGGGGCCATTGGCGGTTGCCTCATTCACCTTGCCCTAGGGGCCGAGCCTGATCTCTCGTCAGAATTAGACGTATTTTACTTAAATGATCATAGAGATGTGGCTACCTATGTATTATTTAAGGAGCGTGTTTGAAAATAAAAATTTTCATATATATGCACAATTATCGCCAAATATATTCCTAACACATGATGATACAATTATTTAGTTTATTATTTCAAATTTAATAATTTTACAACAGGTGAATTCTGTAAGGTTATTATTTACACCTTTATTAGCATAAGGGTCATCTTGAAAGATTACCAGTGATATGTCAAGATAAACAGATTCTTTAATTCATCTAGATATAACTATACAGCTGTACGTAATTAGGTATTCTATTTTACAAATGTTTCAATTGACGTAACATATATATTTTGCTTCGTAATTTCATTGGGCTTTTGTTTCAAAATCGTGTATTATCCTAAACATGATGTCTCTTCTAAAGAGGACATACATACATATGTACGTACATATTTTCTCATCGGCAGATCTGATCTTCGTATTCAACATTTTCTTACTCTTGATGTATAAGAATTCGTTATGTGGTGAAAACAGTAAAAAATAAATATTTTTATTTTGATTTTGTATTATCCTAAACATGATGTCTCTTCTAAAGAGGACATACATACATATGTACGTACATATTTTCTCATCGGCAGATCTGATCTTCGTATTCAACATTTTCTTACTCTTGATGTATAAGAATTCGTTATGTGGTGAAAACAGTAAAAAATAAATATTTTTATTTTGATAATTTCGGCATCCACATATAAGTACATATCAAAGATAATAGTAATTACCAACAAATCTAGGCTAGTATTAAATATTAAAACGTGCAGGACATGAAGTTTTGTTTTAAAATATCTTAAAGATATTAACCTCCAAGAGGTAAATAAGAAAACCTGACCCAAAACAAAGATTGAAAACAAATGACGGATGAATTAAAACATTTTTATTTCTGCATAATACGTGGATACATCCATAATTACTGGCAAATCTTTTTAAGCATTGTGTACATATTCATTTGTGATTACATTTATCATCTTAAAATATCATTTCCTCCCAGTGGAGCGAACAGTTGATTTTTTTTAAAAATTGTTCTAGTTTGCAAAATAAGGAGATGAAGATAAGGAGATGAAGAAACAAATGCGAACTGAACCGTCACATCATAATGAACACAATAACGTAGACAAATACCGACAACAAGCTTATCTATCATGAAAAACGGCACAAAAATCGGAACAGCTAAATCAAACCGTTGAAGAGATAGCGGCTATCTTGTCCGATGGCTCAATATATATATATATATATACAAGCAAACATTATTAAGCATTGTGTAAATATTCAGTTGTTAGTAAATTTTAACACCTTTAAATCTCATTTCCTCCTACATCTTATACAATGTGTATTCATGTCGCTTCATGGTTAATTTAAAGAACTATTAGCAAATATGTTACCACAGAATGCGACCTTGGTAGCAAGTTCGTTTTATATCTTGGTAAAGAAATACAAATGGCTTTGTTTAACATCTGAGAAGCTTCGGTCAAATTGTGTTGATTATTATACTTGTAATGGACATTTAAAGAGAGTTTCTTTTGTTTGTATTCCCCCTCCCTCGTGTATGCTATGATTGATTCAATTGTAAAAGCTCGTACCTCCCTTATTGTAGTGTTTACTAGTGATGGTATCCCTAGAGTTAATTGAAAAAGTTATAATATATACTTGGTGTTATAACAATTATTTCCTTATAAGTCTCAAGAGCCGCATCATTTTCCATGGTATATTCAAATCTCTTCACAACATGCAAATATGCCAACAAATGCAGTTTTAATGCTACATGAAGCCTTCACATTTAATAATAGCAAAGCAAAAATTCTGTTCAGAAAGATTAATAATCTAAGACTCATTTTTGTATATAATGTTTTTTTTGTCTTCATTAATATTTAGTATACGTAGTAGGACATACGTGCTCATACATTATTTAAAGTTAGCATCGTAAGGTGTTTTCCATAAACAAATGAATATGTAGTTATATATATATATATATATATATATATATATATATAGAGAGAGAGAGAGAGAGAGAGAGAGAGAGAGAGAGAGAGAGAGAGAGAGCATATTAAAAGAAACGAATGGGTATTAGAAAAGGTGGATCGTACCATTATTGATATTAAGAGATGTAGACAATATGCATTCCGTAAGGAACTAATAGCTGTATGTTCATCAAGTACATATCATCCAGTCTTTTTTTGCTCTCACGTGTTGACATTAAATGACAATATCATAAATACAAAACTCCTCTTTCAATGAAAACACTTAGAGGAATTTCCGTCAACGAAACCAAAGTACATTTCTGTGCGTTTATTCTTTGTTCTCAAATAACTGAATAATTGGCATTTTGTATACCTCAAACGTGTCTTGTTTAATTTAAACCATTGGCTTTTTAATTATATATTAATTTGATTTGATTTTCCTACATTAGCATACAAGAGATTATTTTAAATTAGTATAATGTTGATTAATTTCAGTTAATTATATTTGATATACATTCTCATAACTGTGACTGTTTTTAGCGACAGTCAGTTTTGCATTGAGAATCACACTGATAGACTTCACGAACACATTTCTCGCCCCACCACCACCCAGATTTTTGGGCGCACACCATTTTACAATTTGTGTTATACACTTTACATTTATTGCAACCCTTTCGTTCAGCCAGCCTCTTCTCGTATTCTGGAGAGAAAAAAAAAACAACAGATTCAAGTAATCATTTATTATAGCGGAAAGAATTTGTTTATTTAATTAATTTTGCGGTTATTCATTACCGTAGTTTGTGAGCAATATTATTTTGATCGATGTTCTCTTGATTTAAAATGTAAGCCTATTTTCCCCCAGAATAACTATTGCGTATGAGTTTTAAAGCCTCAATTAAACACTTAGTCAGAAATATGAAAGTAGTACTTTTTCCAATAAGAATGATCTATGTTTTGCGGATTTTAAGTTGATCTTGCTGGAATCATTAAATTGTGTTACATTACGAATTCTCTGAATTTATGTAAGGTGAATTATACTTTCATCATAAAATCTGTCGACAGTAATATTATCATTATGTACTATTGCTTAATTTCAAAGCAATGTAGAGCTCCAAGATGGTGTCTACCTGTTAATTAAGTTTCCTTGTGCCTCAGCTCTTTTTCTGTGACCTCGACATAAGGAATATTACTGGCATTGTTGAAGAATAATCAGGTAAATGCACATAGATAAGTTGTACAGTTATATAATTTATCCATATAAGACGATTTCATTCTCTTGGAAACGCACATTTACAAATTAATAGTGTTTTGTCTCATATCTAATTTCACAATTAATCATAGTTTTAAACAATTATTTATTATAGAAGGCGTCCATAGATATGTCATTTATTTCGTATGATAGTTTTCACATAGGGACCTGAAGAGATAAATATTGTTTCATTTCACAGTAGTTTATTTCAAATGTGTTATATGTGAATAAACGGTAAATTGTACTGCCTCCACAAAGGATAGACCCCTACACAAACAAAAATACTTTACAAATACAAAAAAGATGCACAATCAAACTGACATTGAAAAAGGGACTTGCCAGTAATTGACCGATACTAATTATTAACTATTAACCCCAATAAAGAAGAATTTAAATCTTGCGTTAGACTTTTGTGTTATAGACATTTACATCAGCTATATAATGACAATGTAATATCCACACACACACACACACACACACACACACACACACACACACACACACACATATATATATATATATATATATATATATATATATATATATATATATATATATATCAAAGTGAGTTCTTTGTTTCGCAGATTTGACCGCATCTTTGTTGACAATAGTTAAACTATTAATTTACTATTTTTATTTTGTTCAAGAAAAGGATAAATACAGTTTTTCATAAATGGAGGGACAATTTGATACCAATAGCAAATACGTCAGTAGCTCAAAGGTGTTAAATATGTAGATGTCTGTGTAAACATGCTTGGGCTCTTCCGTACCCAAAAAACGTCATCTTCTTTGCAATGCATATTACGTGATACGCTATTGTAAGGTATCGATGGGAGCAAATGTGTATCTCCACATTGATGATAGTACTGTTAAAGCGGCAATGGTGATATTATTCAAACTTGTATTTCTAGATTTAGACCTAAGTCAGTGTTCTTCATCTTCGGCAGTCTACCGCTGTCTCTATCTTTCTCTGTCTTACGTTAAAAGGTGTGATATATATATATATATATATATATATATATATATATATATATATATATATATATATATATATATATATATATATATATATATATACATATATATATATATATATTCATAAACGTTTATGAAATTGTCAGTGAATCAAGACTTTAAAAAAAATAAAAAGCCGTATTGTAGACAAACAAGTATTTAAACTTTGTTTAAGTAATGTATTAACAAAACTGAAGCTTAGTCCACATAATGTTCCCTAAGTATAACTCCAAGAACTAAATCAATGTTAAAGCTTGAATCCCGAAATTATTGAAACTGACTATAGTGCATATACTATTTACCGTCTAAATCTCTTCTTTTCACAGAGATCTCGATCAGTTCAAATACGCGCTTTCCCGTGCATCCATCAATGCCCTTTATGCTTGACAGAAGGGTCCTGTTTACGATTTCGTTACCAAATTCGTAGTTGACTCTGATCTGAATAACACAACATCAAAGTTTATATAGATTAGAAGATATATATAACTTTTCCTTACATCCGCATTCGTTAGAAAACGTGGCTGATTCTCCCAACAATTCAATCGGCAAAGCCTTAAACAAATAAAATTGTTCAGTTTAAGCAAAGTTAAGAGAATGGTTATTTACGAGCAACAATTCCTTTAAATTTAAATGATGCTGTGGAAGGCTTCAAAATAAACATATCAATCCATAATCCAACGTTTCGCTTGAAATGTTGCAAAAATCAAAGTTAGAACAATAGACGAGCATATACCATAACTCCTGCAAATGATCGTTAGACATTAATTCCGTGCAAGGTCTTATTAATATAAATGAACATTCTAAATTTGGTTCAAATTCAAAATAATTAAAATTTAAAATAAATAAAAAGCTGATTATAAGAATACTGAGTCATTATAATTATAAGAATTCAATATTGTTAGTGAATTCCACCATGCAATCACTTTCATCTAATATCCCAAGGTACATATCTAATATGTACAAACAAAGTTTAGTATAACGAATACCTTTTCGTCAGTTTCAATCCCTTGACAGTCTTTTTGAAATATTATGTCATTCATCTTGGTCAAGTAGCAGTAGCTTTGTCCAGCTTTGTCATCGCCTTTATCCAGTATCAGCTCATATTTCTGTATTTATATAAAATGGAGAAAATGTTTAGGTTTACCTGTTGGCATTAAAACGGGGTTTTCCTTTTGACGTGTTAGTGTTTGACGTTTTGAAGAATTCATATGCTTGCAGAGCTAATGTTACAAGAAATGGAAAATCCGTTGCAAACGTATAGTGCTGTGAACACCTTCCGTCTCGATATTTCGATGAATCTCGATCTCGGATTATTACACGGAAATCTTTGGGATGAATATACCCTATTAGTAATTTTCCATTAAAGTTGAATAAATGTTTACTAATTTCTTGAATGTGCACAGGCTGGAGATCATATATTTTTTGTAATCAAATAAACGAAGAAAAAGTTACGTAGGTGCGTAAATTGATTTCGGTATGACATACTTACTGAGATGACGATTTTTCGGCAAAATAGTGCACGCGCAACCGAATACCACTGGTTAAAGATGTTTAAAGATTTTCCACGGTCTCTTATATTTTCTTAAACTTCATATTTTACATTTACAACGACTGTTTTTGCTTTTCATTAAAATAGAATCGTGATTTTTCTTATTAGTTACAAGTCGACAGAGTTGGAAACCAAATAATATAACGTCCGATTTATCCCTGATTTCATGGCAGTACGACGCACTTAGGTAACAATTGATGACGTACCAACGACGTGACAACTTAATAATTACGTCATTATAACTGCTCAGTATGCTTCACATTTACAACATAACATGGATAATTATCAACAGTTAGTACTGAGAATATATTTCCATGGAGCGAGTCAATAACGGATATGATTCATCGACTGTTTTCACGAGTGGCCAAGAAAAACAATAGCATATTAAGAAGAGGCAACAAAGTTCACCTTGTTGGATTTGAACTGGTTTCGTAGTCAGCATGGAGCAACCTTACCACAAGACTACACAGGCATCAAAGAATAACTTCAGATGTTTGGACTTAATGTTAGCAGTGTCTATTTATCACACTGAGTTATCAAGCTTACTCCCATCAGAAAATCAAGTAATTCACAAATAGTAATCATCTCAAAAAATGGCAAATGAAATGGAACGAAAATTAAAATAAAAGATGTTTAATAAGTGAATTGAAAATGAAAAATAAAATAAAATATGTGAATAAGTGAATTGAAAATGAAAAATAAAACAAAACATGTGAATAAGTGCATTGAAAAGTAAAAAGATTCAAAATATGAACTTCGATCAATACGGTAAATCATTACTAAGATCCATAGTATATCAGACGTTTTGCTAATAAATCAAACATTTTAAGATAACAGAAAATTCAGATGAGCATTTTAACACGATAATAAAAATAATTGATTACTGTTATATGCGACTTCCATATATATATATATATATATATATATATATATATATATATATATATATATATATATATATATATATATATATATATATGGTGACATCTGAGACAGTGGGGGGGGGGGGTTGCTGCGATTTTGACCGCGAAGGTTTATTTGCAAATAAACACAGAAGAACACTTTATTAAGTGGTATATTCACTGTGGAATAACTGGATGTGAACATTAAACAAATATCACCAGTTCCTAAAATATGCTATTTTTAATTAGTCAATCAATGAACACTAAAATATATTCAGATCCATTTTGTAATGAGGAAAATGATAAAAAAATATATTACGTTTCCACAATCTTGGATGATCTCCTGCGTAATTGCGTTGTTCTCCTCAACTACATTTTTGACCGATCCATCTTGTTGCTTTTGAGTTTTAATATCAGGTACATTTCCATCATTATCTGTACGTCCTTGTTCAGTTTCTCGTGAACCTTCTGCATTTTTGTCATCTGACAGCTAAGGAAATTGATTAAGTATTAAAATTATTATGTTAGATAAAGGTTACCTAAGGTTGTATGAACCTGAGAAATTCTTTTTATTTACAAATCTAACCTTCCACCTCATCCGGACATTGGACATAATAACTATGCATCTGTACCGCTTATGTCACTGGCCTTAATAGTTGGCGCTCACCAGGTTTGTATTTTGCATGGGTTTAGAACGCAAAAGAAAACGAATTTCCACAGGAGTACTCAATGGTTATACTGGCTTTTTAAACAGGACCTTGTATATCTTATGTATAATTCAAAGAACCTTAAATTTCCTCTATTTTGGTAAATGTTTGACGGGAGTAATATGGGTGATAAAGTATGCCGCTTGGCCTTACTTCAAATATGTACCTCAAAACATTGCTAGCTCCGCTTGGTCATGTTAACTTCATGGATTTCACAGGTATATTTATTTTACATGTTATATAGTGTCTACTTCATTCATTGCACTTTCAGAAGCTGTTATTGTCCAGTCTGGCGAAATTCATTTTCACTATTGTAATAACTGTTAAAGATAGTGTATTTTAGACTATTTACGGATGATTTTGTTTAGCACAAAGGAGCAGTCATTTTAGTTAGCTGTGTTTTCAGCCAGAGTACCTGAGGGTAACATATCAATACTCTCTCCATTGTGCATGCTGCAAATGTTAACGACTCTACCTTACATCCACCACTTTCTCAGAAGTTCATAATATCTGTAGAGTGTCCCCGTGACTCTGTTCTCTACTTCTTCCTGACATTGACCTTAATAACACTGCCCTCTATACCTCTTCCAGACACTGACGTTAACAAAGTGCCATATATATATATATATATCTCTTCCTGACATTGGGATTAATGATATCATAAAAGATACAGATGTTTATTTTGAAAATCTCACAATATGCAAGACCAGTGGTCCTGATGAGACACATTCCAGGCTACAAACACACACGCATATCATCACTGCGTCTATCAAAAAAATATTAAAAACAACCCTCAAAGCTATTCGACACTATTACTCTTAGTGTTAAAATGAAACCCAAATGTTGTTAAACTTACAGACAAATTTGGTTATTAAACTTTGTCGGTAGCGTATTTTAAAAACAGTTTTTTTTAAACACACACACAGATATATAAATATATATATATATATATATATATATATATATATATATATATATATATATATATATATATATATATATATATAATAATAATAATAATAATAATAATGAGAACTTTGTATAACGCCTAATCTTTCGTAGCTCTAAGCGCTTTACACCATCAATAATGATATGACTACACTACAGAAAAGCAAATGACAAAAGAAAAACATCAATGAAATTGGAAAACATAAAAACATGCTGAAACATATAAGATGCAAAACATGATTTGGTCTCTAAGTTTGTCCTTGCAGTCGAAACAGGTGAGTTTTAAGAGCACTCTTAAAAGTTACCACTATGTATTTGTGTCTAATTTCAGTGGGCAATTCGCAGATATATAAAGAAATAGGCCAGTTGATGAAAGGTCTGGTACTCTATTAATATTTTCTCTCGGGGTCAGAACATTTCGCAAATTAAAATTTAATTAATATGTCTGTTTTCATATTACAGGAAGACTAAGTTCAAAAGAGTTGGGGAAAAGACAAATATCAAAACGAAAAGTCTGGAAAGGTTAGTTTTAAATACCTGGCGTCTTTCTTTCTCGGCTTTCAGAAGATTCTGCAGTAATTCTTCCATTTCATTGTTTCCATTGTTTTCCTCATACTCACTGCATACCAGCGGTAATACCAGCAGGAAAATAGAAAGACATATGTAGGGAAACTTGAGACGACCAGCCATTTCCAACCGCAAAACTTCGTATGGATATCTGGAAAGTGAATAAATGATCTAATAAGTATAAACACGCATTTATAATTTATCTACATATTGATCGCTTACCTGCGAGGGATAAGTTAATATTTTAAAGGGCATACTTTACAGTATGGCTTTCGAAATGTTCCGATTGATAACTGATCCATGAACTTGCAATCCGCATATTGTATTTGTATATGTGTTTTCGTAAGCTGGTGTTAACATTTTACAATATTAAAGAACGTTCAAAAATGATAAAAACATTTGGCCTTATCTGTTTGCCGAGGAAGATGGCGGGGAGGGAAAGAGGATTGATGGAGGCATAGGTATTTGGTCATGTCAATTCATGAATCGCAAAAGGCCTGTTCGCTAGATTAACGAAAAGGTTACCAAACACCAACACATGCAATTTTGAAAGCATTTTCGTATCCATATTGCAGAAATTATTAAAGATTTTTGATGCATTTGTTAACTTTTTGAATTGGGACGTTTTAAAATATGTTGTAAAACAATTAAGCCAACACCTCCAAAGGCAGATAAATTATATCTTGTACGCATATGTATATGCATATGAAAATGACCTGATCATTTATTTCCATGCTTCTATCGCAGTTTTCATATTTTTCTAAAGTTTTGAATTTTTTTCAACCTATACGTTTTGGCTATACAGTTTAACAAAAAGTATTTTAATTATGACTGTTTACATGATCTAAAATCGACACACACACACACAAATTTAACTACTTCAATTAAAACTCACATACTTCTAATGCTCATAGGTGACGATGCTCCGATTTAACAAGACAATTAAAGAACAATACACTCGATTTGCTTTGATCAAGAACTGATGTTCCATTGACAAAAGATATGAAAAGGTGCATGTGTTAAGAACTAAGAAATACAATAACAGCTCTTTAGACCCGAAACCAAATAACATAATCAGTTTAGATGGCTAGACTAATCAGTGCACAATGTCCTATCTTATACAGGTGCATCTCAGCATGTAAATGAGTTACAACTTAATTTTCGTTTTAAATTGTTGCGAAATAAATGCTCAATTGATTTCGGAAATCAGGAAACTTTGTTCACTATGTTGTACAATATCTTGCAACGAAAGACGGCAGTCACGTGAACAATAAAGGCGATATCCACTTCGAGTGCTATACACTGGAAAACACGATGAATGAAATGTAAAATCGTAGTTTCCTCTGACCTTTCCCAACCGGTTTAAAATATTTGGACAGCGATTTTGGGGGTGAAATTAAACATATTCCATATTGAAATTCGCCATAACAACGCCGCAGCGTAATATGTTATTGTTTAAAACGAGATTTACAGAATCAATCGATATATTATCGAACCGTATTTGTCTGATACCGATACTTAAGAACGATAAGTAAGTATAGTATGGAACCGTATTTGCCTGATATCGATATTTAAAGACGATAAGTATACCTATTATCGAACCGTATTTGCCTGATATCGATAATTAAAGACGATAAGTATACCTATTATCGAACCGTATTTGCATATATATATATATATATATATATATATATATATATATATATATATATATATATATATATATATTACTTTGTCTGAGAAGAGAAATATTATGTATATCGGCATTAAGCCGGTAGAATGTTACTACACTGTCCCTTAATTCTCCCAGCCCGTGTATGAAGTGATAAAATTAATAAACTCTGAGCTCACACTTGTCTAAATATCTAAACCTGGATGGGAAATTTCTGAGGAAACTCAGAAGCAATTCACATTGGAAGGTGAGAAATATAGATCATATTATCTGGAAGCGTCGTGTAATGTTGCTGTCTGCAGAACAATGTAAAACAACCAGTCTCCAAATCTTTAATACAACATTAAAATACATAACGAGTTTACGATACCTTGAAAGATTAGACCCTTTTGAACAGAGAAATCTGTAAAGAAATAAAATTAATACTTAAAGATAGAACAGATATGTGGATATGAATATTATAATATCAAATTACAAAATTCTCGAAAGAGAAACCGTGCATGTGACACTAATGACGGTCTCAGAGAATTTATAAAAAATATACATAAATGTAAATGAATGTTCCTTTTCTAATTTATTGCTATTTATAACGTCAATGTAAAAAAACTCATGTATTGAATACTATTATAAAAGAGCAACGACCAAAAAAATCTGCAAATTGTATATTATAAATGGTACTTTAAGGCAAACTCATTTACTTTTGGAAAAATATTAGAGAGGAATATTTCAACTCACCTGGTTGCGATATTTGCCTTCCTTATCGTCTAACGCCTCTAATGGTTTGAGATTAAGTTCGACTTCGTATATATAGGAGGCTAGCTCTCAAGTAATTGAAAGCCGAACCAATCAGATTACCCTCTTGGTAACGCCTTCCTCTGTTGTGCTGCAGTAAACAATTTCTTTAAGGTCAAGGTTCTGGTAAATGAAACTGGAGTATATGATTTTTAGGATATGTATCCTATATAACTAAAAACAAAGTCTTAAGATAACATGTGCCATTTCCTATATAAAAATCTCGTCCAGAATACAAAACGCTACCGCTGATGATTTGTTTATCAAAATATATGAGACATCCTACCGATGCTAATTATGCATAATTGATGAAACGTTTGCAATTTTTTTTTCTTGAACTGGAGTTGATCTTTTTCTTCAACACTTCCTATTCTAGCTGAATAGGTGGAGCGTCAGACTCATAACCTCCTAGCCTGGACCAGCTGTCTCTCTTTGTGACCTAAGATCTTTTGTACTTTGAAATTGTCGTTAATATCCATGTGATATATATATATATATATATATATATATATATATATATATATATATATATATATATATATATAATGAAAGTTGATTCACATATATGCCCATTTTGGTTGCATTGTACCCACTTGTCCATTTTGTGTAACTTCGAGTACAAAGTCGTAAGTATCGTAGTGATACAACTTGACCTGTGCATACACTGAGTTAAAAAAAAATGATGCACGGGGTGCAGAATTCATACTTTCTGTCTCTGCTACACTACGCTATAAAAGATATTGAGAACTAAAACAACAATGAAAATGTAACAAAAACGACAGCATATAGGACTATAATTGGAGGCGTATTTTCGTCAGTAAACATTTCTTGATTCCAAGCGAAATGCACTATATGTGACAAGGACAACTTTTCTCTCAGATCCGTTTTTAATTTTTTAAGAATGTTTAAACTTGGGCACGACCATCAGTTTAAGCATGCAAGCTCATTTGTGAAATACGATATCAGCTACCTTTACAGAGACGTTTTTTTCAACAACATGTGCTCCAAGCTAGCTTAATATTTAAAAAATGCAATAAACTGAGGAAAACGTAATATCGAGTGGCACAATTTCATAAGGAGACCACGATTACTATTATTGCCTAAGGACCCTGCCTGTCACACAATTGACAAGGTAAGTAACCTCCCAACACTGCATTCTCCACCTAACCTTCGATCCCCTGCTAGTTTGTATTTTACCTTCAGGTTAATTCTTTGTGTGGTTTCTACAGAGGCGCTGACACAAACATTTTTACATTTGTATCGATGACAGTACTACTTGTTGGTACGATTATATTTGAAATGGCTGACAGCTTCTTTATCCGGGTGCATGCATATTAAGCATTGAAAATGTTCTATTTTATACTTTTAAATTTTTTTGTACGTTTTTCCTCATAGGCGATATTTGATTTCCTACTTTTAAGAACAGACATTTTTTTTTTTATAATAAATTTGAACCTGTACGCAGCCAGCTCAGATGTAAAAAGATAAAGAACAATTTAATTTGATATATGTGTTTGTTTTTTTGTTTAAAAGTATCACCACAAAAAAGGATATAATAATGTGGTAACTCGAGAAGTCCGCTAGTTTGTCCATTGGAATGATGTAATGAAATAAAGTTCTGAAAAATCACGTGAATATAAAAAGTAAAAGAACCAACTAGCATATACCTGTCTTATTCAGCTACCTAGATGCCCTGAACTCCTAATAATATTGTTAAGTGAAGGTGAAATTATTTACAAATTGTATTCAACCTGTCATGATATAATTTAATTTCATTCTTTACCATGAAGATGCATTAAATATGATTTTATAAAATTCGTATTTCATTTAAAATTGAATATTTATTTCCATGTGTTATGATTTCTTCTACTGACAGATTAAATGCATTTAATTTACCGTAATTTCCCATATGGGGTAGAAACTTAATACCGAAAAGTGTAGATCGTATGATTTGCATAATTTATCTCAAAATAAACTGGCAGATTAGGGTCTACCTGGATCTTTCTACTTTTGGTTTTGAGTGATTGGTGTGGGTCTAAAACGCAGTCTGAATCTGCTTTCGACATATGCTCGTATACTGGGATATAGACGTATATCAAAGTCGTGATGGAATTAGGAAATAATTAGATGCAGAATGAATCTGCTACGTAAAGTTTTCAATATATTCATGGAGATTGGTTCAAAAATGGGTTAATAAGTGCATTTTGTTTCACATATAACAATATATAGAAATTTGTGTCAGAGATTTAGCGTCACATGTAAAGAAAGAAAGAAAAAAGTTGTATCCTCATTTTCCTACCTTTGATACAACGAAAGAAAACAAAATAAAATAACGCGAATTACAGTGTTGAGCGGTTGAATTTAAAAACCATTTGCAAGATATTATTGGCATTGGCTGAGGAAATTGTACTTTAGCGTCTTTCCCAACAATACGCATAGATCGCTGACCCTGGCTACCCTTGGCGGTTATTGAACTCTCTACTCACGGATTACGAGTCAGATGTTCAATGAAAACTGAGATACAACGGCTCACATGTCAAAATGGATCATTACTGTGTAATTATTTAACATGTACAGGCCTGACCCTCCTTGCCCCATCCTTTTCTCCCTAAACTGCAGTCACTTCGTTACAAGCGACTTCTCCCATTTTATCATCGATTTGATGTACCTGTTCGATATTATTGTGACAAATAGATTATGCAAATTTTATTTTTGATGCATTTTTTGCAATATTTAATCGTATTCTCCTAGTGTAGACAACATTTTGTACCTACAAATTAATTCCTGTCAGTCGAAATTAAAAACTCATTGAAGTCAATTAATTATTAATTAAAAGGGCATCTAAGTTTATACATTACAGAATTATTTTTTTCATTTTTGAGTTTCTATGTTATTCACATTGAATAAATCAATATAAGTTACACATACGATTTATATATGATATATGGTTGTAATGAATAAAGAACAGCACTAGGCATACAGACACGCTGAGTCTTGAATACTGAACGCTCATCAATGCATTGACGTACGTGCGCAACGAAATGAACGTGGAATAGAATGTAGACGAAATGACGAACCAACTAGGACAAAATTCAAATATTTTAATATATATTTTAAGTTGATCTAAGTCATTATTCGGCTTTAATTTTTCAGTGTGTCTGTCTCTGTCTCTCTGTCTCTGTCTGTCTCTCTGTATCTGTCTGTCTGTCTCTCTCTCTCTGGTGGGTTCGATTTAACATTTACCCTAATTTGTCATAGGTCAAGAGACGTTGTTGTATTACACAAGCGAAAATCCTTTATTATCGTCTTATCGTCTATTTTTGACATTATATTGTTACGAGAGAGAGAGAGAGAGAGAGAGAGAGAGAGAGAGAGAGAGAGAGAGAGAGAGAAAGAGAGAGAGAGAGCTTTGCGGTCTTTGGATATTTTCATATTTAATTAATACTTATCGATTTCTAGAATCTTATAATAGGTTTAAGAAACAACAACATCAGCAAAGCCTTAAATACATGACACATGTGTGCCCTGTAACCAAGACATTTACGTTCTTGTATCGGCTGGCAATTGCAACTTTATATCATTGATTCTCTAAACACTTTAGATTTGGTTCCAGTTGAAGTTTAAACATACCGTTATGAAGAACGATATTGTAGATTACTTGGTGCAATTCCAGTGTCAAGGTTTTTATCCAGACCAATTTCGTTTTTTTATTCGCTCCATATTTCTGTATATTTTGTCCCTTGATCATGGGAGGCGAGAGGAAACGGAAAAAGAAAGAAAATTAAAGTCTGTACCATGTTAAATTCATTTCGAAAACGATGATTTTTATTACATTTTACGGTTATCTTAACGAGTGGAAATTCATCATTGATCTATAAAAAATATAGAACCAACAGCACATAGTTTAAATAATTTGTAATTATGCTTATTATTGTGCCATGGGCGGATCACAATTTGATATATCATATATATTTGAAAACCCACATGAATATTTGCTTATTAAATTTCAATATGCTGATAGGATTAGTTATTTATCTGTTTGTATCCAGCCTGCAACCTGCACACTTATCTTGATACTACAATAGTATGTATAAACCTTTCTGTTTGTTCTCTAACTGATCATTTCTGGTTCTCAGATTTTCAATTATGTATTTGGTGTGTCAGACATTTTTACATTTTCTGCATCAATTCAAATTCATATTTTACATTTTGTGCTTTTTAAACCCAAATTACTTTAAGTTGTTTATTTTCAAAGCCTAGTGACTCCGCTTTGGTATGGCACTAAAGCAACCCAACATCACAGAAGTATTTATCAGTTAAGGACTTTATAAGGAATGCCACACATATCAATCAACCAGAGGTATTGATGAAGAATATAATGTCAAATGGTTTTGTATGCATCCTTATTTTATTATCAAAGAAAAAACATATTTATGTTTCTCTAGTGTTTCTTTTTTATTAAAAAAAACGAAGTTTATATTCCGTAGTCACACCGATTAAGTGATTTAATGTAATTAAGCAAATCTGCTAGGAAACGTAAACGGCAATTAATAATTTTTTCTCTATATTTCCAAACGCTTATGTTTGCTTTTGTGTTTGCTTCAAAGAAGGTTACCATATGGTCTGAAGTCTTGATATGTATATTGTAAGAGACAGACAGACAAACGGACCATCACGTCACAGCTTATTTATTAAAAGAGTGGAAAATGACATCTTTAATCGTAGTAACAAAAGTATTAGCGATTTTGATGTGATGAAATGTAAAAGCAGTTTCCTGTGTTCCAGGACCATTTTGTTTGTGGGTATTGATATTGGACTGTGAAGGGTGGAGGGGCGGTGGGACAACATCGTGGCGCAAAACCTATCAAAGTTACGCCTAACTTGGAAACAGATTGTTTGGATATAATCTGAATATAATGTAGACTGTTCTGGATTCATTACATTATGTCGGTTCTGCGTGGGCAATTCAAATGTAAATTTGGTGAATCCGGTACAAAACATACGAGTGCGTTAGGAATATTCTATTTTTAGCAATTTCGCTTAACAACCACTGAATAAACATGCTGTAAACATCTCAGGTTTAGTGAGTATCCAACCGACTTATTTAATTTAGCATGGAATGCCAGTATGACTCAGTGTCTAGACTGACCCTTGGTCAAGAATGATGCAGCTGCAACAGTGTTTTCTGAAAATCCCTTACATGTAATTTACATCCGATTACTAACAGCATCGCAGCAAACTTTACAGCAGTGTGATAGTCCAAAAAGAGAGTTTTAATTCTGTTGAGATACAATTTATTGTTTTTCTACGGACATGAATAAACGCCAGCAAAGAAAATGTTAACGTCAGTTTTACTAACTAAATTTATTTACCACAAGAAACAAAATACTGCCATTACTAGGGAGCACCTTGTAATTCCAATGAATAATTTCAAATTAAATTCTGAACACAACTGTAAAATCCGATAATAAACATATTCCATTGGCTGATCTAAGACGCAGGAATGAAGTCTTTGTTTACGAAGTCTCTTAAAACACATATGCCTAATGCATCTAGATGTTTAGTCATTCTAATTGAAAATTCATAAACATTGTAGACATGTTTGTTTGTAGAATATACTTATTTACAAATTACAAGCATGGACAAATGTTAGCTATGTACGCATTCTGTTTTCAAATGACCATTGTCGTAAAGCGCAATTTTAAACATGCGAAATCTTAAGCACATTCGATGCACTGAAGGACGCATGGATTCAGACTAAAGAAAAAACACAGACTAAAGCAAACACAAAAGATACGAAGTCTCTTAAAACACATATGCCTAATGCATCTAGATGTTTAGTCATTCTAATCAAAAATTCATAAACATTGTAGACATGTTTGTTTGTAGAATATACTTATTTACAAATTACAAGCATGGACAAATGTTAGCTATGTACGCATTTTGTTTTCAAATGACCATTGTCTTAAAGCGCAATCTTAAACATGAGAAATCTTAAGCACATTCGATGCACTGAAGGACGCATGGATTCAGACTAAAGAAAAAACACAGACTAAAGCAAGCACAAAAGATAGAAGACAAATAGGTTAAAAATACACAGACAGAAGAAAACATAAGCAGACTAAAGCAAACATAAAAGACAAGACAAAATGGACTGAAATACACAAACTGACAGAAGAAAACACAAGCAGACTAAAAGTAACACAAAAGACATGAAAAAAATAGATTAAAATACACAAACAGACAGCAATACGGTAACAAATCAAAATCACACACACACACACACACACACACACACACACACACGTCAAACAAAATATAACAATCTTAAACATTCGAAATATTAAGCACATTCGATGCACTGAAAAACGCATGGATTCAGACTAAAGAAAAAAATAAAAACAGACTAAAGCAAACACAGAAGAAATAAATAGACTAAAATACACAAACAGAATGTAAAATACGGTAAAAAAAATCCAAATCACACACACACACGCATACACAGACATACACACACACACACACACACACAAACACTATTCATACAACTTGTTATCTAAATTCTTTTCCCAAGGACACATTGAGGCATCTAATGCGAGCTAATCTGGGTTATAATCGAAATCTTTTCTCAATGATTACGAATCTGACGTTACGCAACCTCAGCTACCGTGGTTCTCACGTCGAAATATATACTTGCTACGTAATCAATTTACTTGCATCCACATGACCAGCCCCCTATCCCCTCTCCGCGGTCAGAATATCAGCATTATCTGCTCCAATGTCCTCCTTTCTTCATCTATATGATCTATTTCAAATCGTTTTCTTATCCTGTCATTTTAAGTAGATTGTACACGTTTGATTTATTGCGCTATTTCGTTCCACCACTTAGGTGGCCTAGTGGTTAGAGCGTTCGCCACGGAAGCGGGAGGTCGTGGGTTCGATCCCCGGCCGAGTCATACAAAAGACTTACAAAAATGGTACTAACAGCTGCCTCGCTTGACGCTCAGCATTAAGAGGTTAGTGTTAGGACTGGTCGGCCTCGTGTCAGGATAATGTGACTGGGTGGGACATCATGCTACATGTCTGTGGCATGATGCCTCAGTGCTAGACATCACTATACAGACTAAAGCAAACACAGAAGAAAACAAGAGACTAAAATACACAAACAGAATGTAAAATACGGTATCACACACACACGCACACACAGACATGCACACACATAAACACACACACACTATCCATACAAATCACAAGCAAACAAACAAACAGACGTTCCACCACTACCCGTGTGGATAAATCCGTTTTATCTACTAATTAATTGATGAAAGTCGGATTGAAAATAAACCACCGATACCATTCTTATTACTTATTATCAATGAGGAAAACTTTATATTAACCAGTTTGCTTTTTGCTATGTGAACATGGTTTGTCTTGCACCTTGCTGTATTATGTGACTATATATATATATATATATGTGTGTGTGTGTGTGTGTGTGTGCGTGTGTGTGTGTGTCTGTCTGTCTGTCTGATGTGTGTGTGGGAGTGCGTGCGAGCGTGTGTGCGTATGTATGTATGTATGTATGTATGTATGTATGTATGTATGTATGTGTGTGTGTGTGTGTGTGTGTGTGTGTGTGTGTGTGTGTGTGTGTCAATGTCAACGTAAAACTATAATATAAAGGTGTATATTAATTTATTTGAAAAAGTGAAAACTATAAAATCTATTGACACCGGATAAACCCCACAGTACTATTAAAGTAAACAAAGTCGACGGAAAATTTGAATAAAAACGTTGACATCGGTTTGTAAATTGAACTACTGGTTTCCTCCAGCTTTAGAACACCGTCTGACAAGAGGTGTGTAAGAATGAAACTAAAGATACCGATCAACACGAAATAATACATAATTTTTAAAACAACTAAAGTGCATCTATGAGTAAGATATTATCGATTGATTGTCGTTGTGTCCACTGCAACTGTCTAGGCCTTAGTGCCGATATGCGCAGTATATTTATCCCTACATATTTTTCCATAGATGGCCTGAGTGACTACATTTTTTAACCTGCGTCAAATAAATATTTTTTTATTAGATATGAATATAAATAATGGCTATGTCCTTACCTTGCATACATAGTGCACATACTGCTTTCTTGTACGTATCTTTTTTCACTCATTATTGTATCAGATGACAGCCATATCTCTAAGAAAATTGAAAAGTTAATGTTTAAAGAGTAAAATATTAGTGGGAATAAAAAAAACTACTGGTGGCAATATGATCTTATTCTTAAATGCTGATTCATATAGAATGAATATTCTATAATCTCCATTTTAATATCAATATTCCCTTTCTTGTGATTAAATGAAGTTTAAAAGGTGTCGTTTTTTGGCTGAAGAAAAAATATAACCTACATTATCCACTAAAGATGTTATGCAGTCGTTGGAATGATAGGCTTCACAACCTTTGAAGACAAGAAGGCAAACATTCAGGAAAAGATTTCTGACCATGAGTCTGATGAGACAGCGTTTAAGAAAAATATCGATCGTGCGCAAAATGAATCGGAATGGAATAGTTAGAGACTTAGCTTGCTGCCAAGTTCGATGAACGAGAGTCTCAGGTGGAGGTTCTAAGCATATCCATCTTTCGACCAATGAGTCAGGTGACACCGATCAGAGAGACATTGGCTCCGATTACGACTGCAAACCTAACACTGGCAGAATGACCGAGAATCCTGTTCATAAACATGATATCACTATTGCCTGTATGATCTCCGCATTCGGGCTTATTATTTGTACAATTGTGCTCGCGGTCTCTGAGGAAAGACATTGCTGCTACAACTGCATCAGTAGATCCTCCCCTATCCTCCCTACAACTGATTAAATAAAGATGTGGCTCAAAAAGGAGTTGACTCGAAGGGCTGACATTCTTTAAAATCTTGAATCAAGGACGGTTGTAACCTTCTTCCTGGTATTGTAGGATTTCTTATTTTTTTTTTTTTAAATGCCGTCTTAGAATGGCTGACTGTTGACCCATATTTTTCGTCACCATTCAAGCGAAGTTCTTGTGACAATACCATTTTATTAACTAATCTGGTATTACGCAATCATGTCGATGACGCTGCAGACTTCAAAAGGTGATTTGAACAAGATCCTGAACCTATGCATACCTGTGGGAGATCATGTAAGCCGGAATTGTTCAAAGTGTCGGCGGCCCTTGGTGATAACATTTTTGAAGCATATGAGTGAACCAAGATATTAAAATATTACCATGTCAACATGTCTTTGTCTCTGTCTATTTCAGTTATTCAAACAAGCTTGATATTGCATGTTTCAACTATTCGTAAAAAAATGTATGGATATAACAAATTCATTTCCGAATTTCATAATGTCATCTATTTGTTTGGATATTTTTTAAAACAAGAAGTGCGTCTATTCCAACAATTCCATACATTCTGAGTAACGTTCCTTTCTCTCATATTGTTCTTCCTTGAGAGTGCGTTGCAATATTAAGTGTAATTATTATGTAGGAGTACTTATACACAAATAAATTGTCGAAAATTTGAGAATGATGATCTACAAGAAAGGTATTCTAGGTTACATATATATTAACGGTTATTAAGATTTTATATATGAGTGTATGATATCGGTAACATTATATCGTTGACCATTAGAATACATTTTCGCAAAATACACACCTAGCTCTTTAATCCCATCGGGATACAATATTTATATCTGTATTGGGCCACGTCCCGCGGGTGCTCAAAAGATTTGACTTTATTCTTAGTGAAGTATGAATTATCATATATACTTGTTAGTTTTTTTCTTTCTATCTTGTTACACGGTTATTTTTCGGTAAGTCGCTCACCACACCAGATGGTTGTGCTCGTCTTTGATTTTAATTAAAATATGACAGTACTTATACAGAATCCATTTTTATATTGTTCAACGTGAAAGACATATCCCGAAGTATTTTATGTACAGCGGGATTATTTATTGCATTACTTTGTTTTAGAAAATAATCTTTTAATCTTAAAATGTTACATTCTTAACCTTGCCACCAGGTTTTTGTTTGATAATAAAAAGTAAATTTGATAACGTTATGTTGAATCAAATATATTTCAGTTGTCAACGTTTTAGAGTGAAATTCGATTTATGATGAACTCAACTGCCAAAGTCGATGACATAATGCATTATGGTCCACATTGTTAGTTCTGCTTACATTTTCCATGGAAAGCAAGGATTTGACTTGGCATCGTATCTTTGTTCAATAAATTGAAACTAAATTGAAAAGTTGACACAGGTAAATAGATTGGATGCACATTTGACACAGGTAGATAAATCGGTTGCGGGTAAATACGATAAGTGGGAATTGGGAGGAAACATATAATCTTTTTATGTATCGCATTTAATAAGTTCCTAGGCCCTCATCATTACAGGGCTGCAATGAGAATCACTTTATCGTCCTACGTTTACTTTCATTTTTTAGCAATAATGTCTTTATCTAAAATGTGACATTCCTGCATATAAAAGATATAAAATGTCTAAACGTATAAACATGGACTTGAAATATAACCCATTAAAAGAATTTGCAAGTTTTTCTCAAATAAGTATTGAAATGTTAAAGCCTAATTTAAATTTATTCAGAATACAGGTGACAAGCTGTTTATGTATTATTAGAGAGATGACTACAATTGAAAGGAAGCAATAATACTTTCATTAAAATGCAAGATATCTGTACCATCATGCTACAGGTAAAATCATCTTAGAGATCAGAGAGGTAAAATTTTGTACAAATCATCTTTCATAATTCAAGTACACGGTGATATCGTAGGGTTTTAAACCGTTTACGTTGGCAATTGATGTTCCTGAACGTACACATGTTCTGAAGTCGCGACATAATCACAGAGAAAATAACGCCATGAATTATACTTGTGCAATTATTTTATCCCATTTCTTTCGTATTCCTCTTACGTAGGAATAATAATAGCTTGGTTTGGGCCCATCCACCTTCTTCAGAGTCTATATTTATCAAGACGTCATTTTCTCAACGATAATTTACTAGTCACTGTGGTTAACTCAAAGATTTAAATTTGAGCACATATGGAAGTTCAATATACCTGGCCTATAAAGGTTGACAAACAGAAAAAATCTACACTGCAGTGTTTGCAGATCTTGAATGAACGTTGATATGAATCGTTGTCTAAAGAATTCACCTGCAGCAAAAATATTTTCTTCTGAGTTATCATCCATCTGTTTTTGTAGCTTTGAGATTTTGTTTGCTCT
Organism: Unio pictorum; assembly: GCA_030141615.1. Classification (NCBI taxonomy): domain Eukaryota; kingdom Metazoa; phylum Mollusca; class Bivalvia; order Unionida; family Unionidae; genus Unio; species Unio pictorum. Next base: position 4,700,414 of record JARLTB010000063.1, on the reverse strand, counting down.
TTCATAGCGGTTAGTTTATTATTATTTTTTTCTCTCTACCTGTTCATATATTTCGAACTATTATCCTCCAAGGTCTTACGTACTTAGAAAAACACAAAAAATTACATTAGATGCAGGAAGTGTTTTTTTCTTTTGTTTGGTAGATTGGTTTTACTATTATCTTTGAGATTTAAGTCACTGTTAGTTGCTTCTCCTAATGCAGCATTTATCTTCGTCAAGTTTGTTACCAGTGTGAAGCAGAAATCGATAGATACTAGGAAATAAATCTCTAAACATTATCTAAATCATTTACCTAACTAACTTGACACGGAAAACAAATTTAAATTTAGGCCAGTCAATCCTCATAATTTCCGGCGTATCACGCTCATATACATACGCCCATTTTCCACTATGGACACATCAACGGTACCTACCAAATTCCAACTTATTGATTCCATTATATTCCCCCCATAAATACTGCCATTTCAATCACATCACTTTTATACACCGCTGAATTTTAATATGGACTATGTTACAGAAAGGGACAGTCATTCGGCTTGTACCCAAATTCACTACTAACGACCCCAGCATGGTTCAAATTCACTAACACTCGGCTCTGTGATGTTTGCTCCTACTAAATGGCTAACTGTTTCGGGCTAGTAATGTTTCCATGGCACCGAAGACCAAATACTCGCACAAATTAAAAACGGGATGCTGTCAAATAAACATACTCCAAATTTATTACAATATGAATCTTTGCCTGAAGAATACATCTGCATGTAAAATATTTTCTTCTAAATCTCTGATTCTGATATTCAAACTATTGATTGCATGTAGTTGGCATTATTATTGTACGAAACAAATTATCTACGCTTAAGTGGCCTAGTCGTTAAGCGTCCGACTCGGATGCGAGTGGTCGCCTGTTGAAACCATAATCAAGTCATACTAAAGACTTATACATGTGGTAATAACAGCAACATGGCTAGGCGCTCGGCATTAAAGAGGTTAACGTTAAGAAGGGTTGGCCTTGCGTAAGGATATAGTGATTGGGTGGGACATTATGCTACATATTTTCGGCATGATTCCCCAATGTTAGACATCGCTATAAACTGACACACTGCAGACATTGTTGCAATTTGACTGAAAAAGTGTTAAATCCACGTTAAAAGTCCAAACACACACACACACACACACACACACACACACACTTTTACATCATGCTCTGTGATGCTAAAATCAGTATCTTAATTTAGCAAACCTTTAACGGCATGTAGTTGGCATTCATATTGTATGAAGCGTATGTTCTCGGAAGAAGAAAATAAACTATTATTTAGGGCATATACCTTTTTAAACACCAGTAATATCAATTCGATTAAATCTTATTGTTATTAATTTTGTTTTTGTTTAGTGTCCAGCCGTATCTTATATTTGTTATTCTCGTTCAAGCTTGATTTGACTTTCGAGGATAGACATACTTATTATGCAATCGATGCTGTTCCACGTGGTGATGGTATAAACTACTAATTTATCACGTTTTTTACAAACCATTTTTACAAATGATTGATTGATTCAATGCTATTGAAACGATTCCTGCCTCGATATTAATGATAGAGTTTAATCCACGTTTGGACTGGTCTCTTTCTGTATTTACAATAGTATTAATTCCGATATCATTACCATTTTCATCAACAGGACAGTCATTAGTATGAAATACACCATTACCACCACTTGGATAGCTTATTTTCACCTTGGAATCTGCGAAGAATTATAAAAGTTATACCATTATGCTTTAGTTGTGTCGTAATCCCTTGCTCTCATACATTTAATAACTGCATTAACCTTTAAAGTTTAAAGCATCCGATACTATCGAAACATATAGCATGAAAGAGTTTAAAGTTCTTTCTGTACCTGTGTAATTACTGTGCGGATTGTATAAGACCAATTAATTTGGTATAATCTTACAATATCTTTATGACTTTGTTACCATTAACAACATGAACTATTTCAAGCACTTTCTATTATGATGCTGTTTTATGTTTTAAAAATGATAGCGTATAGAATCCTAACACAAAGGGAAAGAAAATCCCAGAGATTATAATACTGGTTTTTATTTAAAAAAAAGGGTTTTATCATCTGATAAGTGAATCCCATTTTCTCCTATTACAGATCTCATCGCCTGAAAATAGCCAATTTACATGATTAGAGATCTCATCGCGTGAAAATAGCCAATTTACATGATTAAAAATCTCATCGCGTGAAAATAGCCAACTTACATGATTAAAGATCTCAACGCGTCAAAATAGCCAATTTACATGATCAAAGATCTCATCGCGTAAAAATAGCCAATTTACATGATTACCATTTATCTTGTCAAGATGAGGAGGTATTTTAAAATTGTTGCAGTGTATTGAGGAGGTATTTTAGAATTGTTGCAGTTTACGTTAAATTGTTTGGGGTCAATGCTATTGTTGATTGTATTAAATTATCTTCATCAGGTAATTGAATAATGCATTCAGGTTGTAGTTATTTTTTAATCTCAAAGTGATTATGAAATTTGTTGACCATTATTTTCTGTTATAATTCATTGAAGCATATTATTAAATCTAATATATCTAAAAGCTCCTCGTTAGAAGAACAAAGTCTAGTTACAAAAGACACATCAGTTAAACATGTAAATGATATTCCAGTCTAAATATAACAGATTTCTATCAGTTGCACTGTCACACTGCTACAGTTTGTAGGGATGGAAGGTAAAATGTTCAACCAGCGTGAAAATCAGCCATGCCTTTGATATCTTCCCAGTGAATGGCCAATGGCGAATGGGGTAACCGCCAGGGTGGAAAGCACTTCCACACTTGCAATACCCGCGCATATGGCACGGATTCTGTACGCCTTCACTACAAAATCGACTATACTGTCTGTTCTGTTCGCAATTATGTGCATCCTACCTGTCAGAGAGGCAGTCATATCAACAACATCCAAAGAGGTCACGGCATCAGAAGGCTCTACCGGGTCCGACATGTCCCACACCCTAATGGTGCTCATATCTAGGTCTACACGATGGAACCGTCCATATAAGCAGGCAGCATCCACCAATTGAAACAATGATTTGGTACCGGCATCACGTGGACGATGGGGTCTGTAACGTTTACGACGCGCTTTGACGGCATGTCTAGATGACTAACCTTTGTATAAAAGGCCTTGTCTACGCGGGTAAACAACGTTGGCATCTACATACTCGGTGTCCCATCACATTCGAGCGCAAGATAAAGCTATTAAATCTAATCCATGCTACATTACATCCCTTAAATCTAATTCTTGCTGACTTAAAGCCCTTAAATATATTCCATGCTACATTGTAACCCTTAAATCTAATCCATTCTATCTTAAATCCCTTCAATCTAATCCATGATATATTAAAGCCCTTACATCTAATCCATGCTGTCTTAATGACCTTCATTCCAATCCGTGCTATCTTTAAACCTTTAATTGTAATCCAGGCTACATTGACGCCCTTAAATCTAATCCATGCTGTCTTAAAGCTCTTAAATCTAATCCATGTAATCCTAAAGAACTAAATTATACTCCATGGTACATTGAAGCCCTTAAATCTAATCCATGAGATCTCAAAGCCCTTAAATCTAATCCATTAGATCTCAAAGCCCGTAAATCTAATCCATGTTACATTGATGCCCTAATATATAATCCATGCTATCTTAAAGCTTCGTCTAAATGATGCATGTGTCACATGCACTAAATTCTGATTAAGAGATACTTTCCAAAGATAGATTCCACATAATAACAAAATCATTCCAATATATCGTAACTGTAAATGGAAGCGTAAATATAATAATAATAATAATAATAATAATAATAATAATAATAATAATAATAATAATAATAATGAGGACTTTGTATAGCGCCTAATGTTACGAAGCTCTAAGCGCTTTACACCATCAATAATGATATGACTACAGAACAACAAATAAAAAAACAATGAAATTGGAAAACATAAAACATGCTGAAAACATATAAGATACAAAACATGATTAGGTCTTTAAGTTTGTCCCTGCAGTCGAAACAGGTTAGTCTTAAGAGCACTCTTAAAAGGGACTACTGTGCCTTTGTGTCTAATTTCAATGGGCAATTCGTTCCACGTCGCCGGGCCCTGGTGTGCAAACGAACGTTATCCATATGACTTTGTTTTAACCTTCGGAACAATGAGTATACGATTATCAGAAGAAGAGCGTAATGATCTAGCTGGTGTATACACATGGGTGAGGCTGAATAGGTATGTTTGACTGGAGTCTGACATTGAAACATAGCACATAGAACAAATTTTGTGTTTGATTCTGTATCAAATTGATAGCCAATGTAGGGCACAGAGCAGTGGTGAGGTGTGCTTTTATGTATGAGGTACTCTAAAGATGATCCGTGCAGCTGTGTTTTGAACTTTTTGAAGTTTCTGGAGTAACTATTGTGACGAACCAGACAGAATTGAGTAACAATAGTCCAGTCTTGAAGGTACTAACACACAAGTGTTTTAGTGGCATCAACTGAAAGATATTTACGAATGGAACTGATGCGTCTCAATTCAAGATATGCAGCCTTGCATATGTTCATGACATGTTGGTGCAATGTGAGAGTACTGTTTGGAGTAACGCCCAGGTTCCGTACTTACTGTGAGAATTTAATGTTTGTGTTGCTGATATTTATTGTCTGAGGTAAAAGATGTGAATGAGAAAGTCTTTGTGTTGTGATCAGAATAGCCTCGGTTTTATTATCATTCATCTGCAACTTGTTACATGTCAGCCATGATTTTACATCAGAAATGCACTTCTCTACTCCATGGATGGTAGCATCAACTTCAGTTGGGTAGATACACTTGTATATTTGGGTGTCATCAGCATCCAATTGGTGCGACAATGGGTGATGATCTATGACACTTGAGAGCGGCTGAGTATACGTAATGAAGAGAACAGGTCCAAGAACAGATCCCTGCGGAACACCACAACATACGTCAACTGGGCTGGAATGTATTCCATTTGCAGATATAATTTGTGACCTGTTAACGAAGTAAGACTTGAACCACTGTAAGGCTATATTCTGAATTCCAAATACATGCTGGAGACGGTGAATTAATATATCATGGTCTATTGTGTCAAATGCTGCAGATAAATCCTGGAGAGTGAGGACTGTAATCTTTCCACTATATAAAGCAAACAGAATGTCACTAAATACTTTCAGAAGAGTAGTTTCCGTACTGTGGCAAGGGCGATATGCAGACCGTACATTGCTAAAAAGACTGTTTGAATTCAAATGAGATACAAGTTGAGTTAGAACAAACGTTTCTAAGATTTTTTATATGAATGGGAGATTAGAAACTGGGCGGTAGTTCCTTAAATCGTTATGGTCCAGTGTGGGTTTCTTCAGCAGTGGCTTTACGATGGCAGTTTTGAAAAATGATGGGAATTACCCTGATGAGAGAGAGATATTAATAACATCAGTTAGTGAAGACAAAATTAGTTCTAAGCACTCAAGCAGCAGTGATGTCGGAATTGGATCAAGATCACAAGACTTTGGTGCACTTTTCATCACGATTGTCCGCACTAAATCAATATAAACAGGTTAAAATGCTCCTAACGGTGTAGACTGTTTAAAAATATCAGCGATTAAGGCGTTATCTTTGGACCAACATTGTTGTGAAACTAATACCAGGATCTCAAGCAAAATCTAAAAGCTTCAAAAACATATGGATGATAACGCAAAGGAAAATATTTTAGATGCAGATGAATTCTTCAGTCAAAGATTCATATCAACATTCATTCAAGATCTGCAAACATTGCCGTGTATTTTGTCCTGTTTGACAACCTTTATGTGCAAGGTATATTGGACTCCATCTGTGCTCAGATTTAAAACTTTGCGTTATCCAAGGTGACTAGTCATAAATTATCGTTTCGAAAATGACTGCTTGATAACAATAGACTATGAGTATTTGTTGTAGGTCCAAAACTCGCCCGTACTGTCCCTAAATAAGGGCAGAAGTACATTTCATGACGTTATTTCTTTTGTGATTATTGCGCTACTCCAGAACAAGAGTACTTTCTGGATCATCCATTTTCACCCTTCTACAACTCTAGATAACCTAAACACAGGATTATTTCCGAAACTAATATTTTCGGATCTTGTACAGCGTGGATGCATTCTTTAATCTCCGAAACAAATGCTTTAAATGTACCCTATGTCTATTTTTACTCACTAAATTTAATTATTTTGGAAGCTTTTGTTTTACGCGATGTCTATTTCTACTCATAAAATTAAGTTTTTTTTTCAGAATGACATGCTGGAGTTGACAATCCGTATTTTAGAAGGATATGGTTGCGGTGGATGTCATGCCCACAGTATATACGTTAACCTTTAAAATTCTGGCAAATCGACCTCATGTTGTACTATGGCCAAATGCCATTAAAATCATACACATCTTTTGCTGCCACTTTTAAATATGTGTTAAAATAATGCCTGCGTGTTATTTGTTTCTGTTTAAATTCTATTCATGCATTTGAAACATTTAAGCTATGGAATCATATCAAAAATGTGGTTCAATGTTTATTTCTCTTATTTGTTATCCTTGCTGAAGTGGTTGGTCTAGTAAGAACTTCTCACTAGAACTGTCGATTAGTGTTTGTTAGTTGTATTATGACTGCACGAGTAGGCTTTTTAAAAAAGAAATCTCAAAATCAAACTGCTATAGGGTCTAGGTCCATTACAGTTATTCATGTTAAGCTATAGTTAGTACGATCATTTCAATGCCGTTTATATGTTAGTATTCGATCAATTGAGGACAGGTGGTCATTCTGAAAAGGCTGGAACGAGTACCGAATATTGAACATCCGCTCCCAAGAAGCGGACTCGACTTGGCCTCATGTACTCGATTGTTTTCATGTACAATGTTAGGCCAGACAATATGCCTTGTCCACGTATCAGGGACGCTTTGAAAATGGGAATATGATCTAAGTTTAAATATTCTGTCGATAATATTTTGTTTTTATAAATACAACAATTACACATTAATCAGAAAAAATGCTATGCAGAAATTGCGATAGTTCGTCAGTTTTCGTTGACCAATCAGAAAGCAGAATTCCATTTAGGTCAATAAGTTCCTGTACATATGAAGATTAATAAATCTTAGCTAAACATCACAAAAGCTTTTATTAGGCTACGAGTAAAAACACTGGAAAAATCAATGTTGATAATAACCTAGATTGTATGGTAGTGTCATCTCTATTAGTTCCATTAAGTTATAATAACCTCACGTGAATTACAAAAGGATACGAGCCGATATGGTTTGAAAAAAGATCGTATAACTCTACGGAGTGAATATGAGTGTCTCTAATTTCTAGCTGGAAGTATCTTTCAATTTTGCCAAGTAGCCGAGGACTCAACACAGTGGCCGGTTATAAAATGACGTTCATCTGTCCGTAGCAGATCAGGTGACGAAAAACATGCCATTCGGACAAGAAATATTGCAAACATAGAAGAAATAAGCGCAGTCTCCAAATTTAATTGTATGTATGTAGCTGAGATGAAAAGAATATTCAATTATGACACTATATTTGTATAAATCCCATTCAATATATACTCTCACCATTACTTTGAGTTAGTTGAGAATGTTTGTTTTCTTCAGCAGATCATTATACCGGACATTCCAATTAGGCGTAGCGTAAAACTTGTTACTCTGTTATAATTCTACTTCAAGGAATAATAATTTAAAAAAAACGCCCAAAACCAATGCATCAAATTAATGCACCAAAAATTGCAATGGATTATATAACTGACAACTTAAGCAATGTGCAACAGAAACCCATGTATCAATCCAGGACTTGTCGTTAGTACAATGGATGTCGCTGTCTTTGTGTATTATTTGTAAATTAAGCTCCTGTAACAAGGCCAATGAGAATACTAAAATTAAAATAAAAAATTTGGAAGATATTATATTGCAAATAGAAATAAATATAAAACCAATCTGACTGTGTAAACAATTAGTACAGGTGTTTGGTTATGATCTGGAAAGATTCCACATGCGATCAACATGTGATCAAATATCGCCTGCTAGACCACAGACGAAGCTTATACACTCATTTCTTACAATATTAGTAAATGAGGCCATTTTGTGCATGTATTTAGCGTCGATTCACATGTTGACTTGTATGCAGTTTGGTTCTTGCCACAGTATGAACGTTTTTAATTTTAAATAAACACCGCTCCCTTGTCTTAAGTGGTCGTAGTATAACATACTGTAGATCGAATACAATCTGAGATCAAAATAAATTTGCTATGCAATTAGAAAATAGCTTTTAGATTGATTTCAAAATACAATGCAGGATTTGCCTATCGATCTTTGAATAATGTTCTGTGAAGGATATTTTCTGTTTCGTCAACGTCTCCATTGGAGCTTCATTTTGGTTAGTAATAATTAATAATGTTAAATGTATAAATAAAGGAAACAAATAAAATGGAAATATAGAAAGTAACAATTTTAATAAATCATAGAAGTGGCTATGAAGAGTTTGTAAAACAGAATAATCATTACAAATTTCAAACATTATTATAAAGTTGCAATTTTATTATATATAAAGCAGTAGGGAAATATAAGTGGTCAGGTTAATCAGGTGGTTCCGAATATAGTTGCGGTAAAGTGTGGTACGTATTGAGGTTGGTTTACAAATATTGTGGTTTAAGTTTTAGTCCTGATGAACATCCTTTCCGATAGAGTTTGTCGTCATGGATACGATGCTTTTCCTCTTTACTTTTTCTTTTGTCGAGAATGTTTTCGATATCGTACACGTTGTAGCCTTTCTTTTTTACTCGCTGCAACTTAAGCGTGTAGGTTAATTTTAAGATGTCTTCGATAACATTTTCCAGTTTATAGACAGGATGATCACGTCATTAAACAAACTATGTTGTAGTGTTTGGTAAATAGACTTTGCCAAATGTGCATTTTGTGCTTATTTTCGAAACTTAATCGTACGTTTCAACCTTTTTTTGTGGTGTTCGACGTTCTAAGCAAAGTCATTCACAGCCAATTAATGTGAAGCTTCTTCTTGAGTTAATCCGATGCTACGATGACACTATTGATTGCTAGATGTGGTATTAGGTTGATCTATTTGAGAGTACATTTGAGAAGGTTCGATTTCAATGGATTTAGGTTCATGATTTTCAGTGGTGGAACAATTAATGTGTCGTGTTTTTGTTTAAATTTCTTTCTTAAATTTCTTTCTTAAAAACTCGCTCAAGAAATTCGGTGACATTGATTTGTTTACCATAGTAGATGGTGTCAATCACTTTGTTTCAGGATGAATTTTAAACATCGCAATAATACTGAATTTGTTTTTGAGGGGAAAAATATACCCAAACTGTTTTTAAAACATCAACGTCACAAAACAAATATTTGTAAACTCAAATGCCATAGATGATCGAATCTAGCTATTTTCGTTTGGCTTCCTGAAAATTTCGATCGAATGGGTTTGTGTAAATTGTACGTCGATTTTACTTGCAACCAATTGCGTGCATCTTGCTGAGGTAGATCTTTTAGATCAATTTTGACTTCACGATACAATTCTTGAATTCCTTCGTAGCTAGGAGCAGGACGTGTCAGACGAGCAACAGAAATATGTAAGAATGTCTCCACAGAAGTCAACAGTTCCTTTGTATTTTTTTAATTTTTTATAGCAACTGTCTTTTACCGTTTGCGGAAGAGGTGTCAAAAATCACCTATTATACCAAAGTTTAATTTGCTCAAGCCTCGGAGTAGGAACAGGGGTCATTTAGGCTGTCATTCTTCGGGCGGTGGGAGATGTAGCACAGCAGTTGTTTCTTTCTCTTCTTCAAGCACCTGGCCGTATATGTTATCCTCTTTGAAAAAGCTGCTACTTTTTCTTTCGTAAAATCTTCCATGGTGGATCTAGACATTTCTTTAAATGCTTTCTGGTAAACCAGCTCAAAACATTGCATATTGTGCCCTAGAGTGCCAGAGTCGTGATTTTTACAGTTTGAGAAAATCTGTTCCATTCATCATCGATTGTAACTGTTTTTGTAACTGTGATATATCTGTGAGAATAGAATTGGGATGCTGCATCCGATGTCTGTATCAATGGTGAAGCTACATCTACCGTTTATAATCAAGTGAAATTAATAATTAATAATCCTAACAAGTGAGCAGCTACTTTTAACAACGGTCCATTGTGCATGGTAAGCAATTTCCTGGTCGAACGAGTAATATTTAATTGTGACATAGTGAGCTTTTCATTTCGCTAAGTCCGCGATTATGTCGTCCTACTAGCTGTTTCTGTATCTTAACTGATTGAACAGTTCCCTTTAAGGCAATCAGTCAGTATTCACAGGCCGTATCAATTATTTATGTATGTGATTTTTTAATGATTTGTTTTTTGTACAGTAGAGGCATTGACTTTGGTAAGCAATTTCGTCACATTATATTGCTAGCTAAATGAAAAGGGATATAGCCTGTCGTTTATTTGTTACTGTTGTTTTTTGTTTTCTTGTTGTTGTATTTTTGTTTATTTTATTGCAAGACATTTTTGAAAGTCAAAAATGGTATGAACTTTGAAAGGAAGACATCTTAGTTCAAAAAGCTGAAGTGAATCTATTTCAAGACTTCTTCTTTTATGTAGGAATTCGTCTACGATGATTATCGAGAAGATGTAACAACTTGAAGAGAAGCATTGCTGGACGACGAGGTTTTCTTAATGGATCAATTCCAGTTCTTGTTTGGATAAATCCAGTAAACTTTGCAACATGCCAGTTCTTTCCCGCTCATTTGACGTAGGGAGAAGCACCATCTGGTTTGGCTACATCAAAGGCAAATAGAAGGAGACGTTGACGGAGACGAAGTAAAGTACTATCCTTTGTTAAATTAAATTTTGAGGAATTTGGAAAATACTATTACTACGATGATGTTCTTTTCATTTAAATACAAAAATTTTAATAAAATTTAATTTTTCTTAGTCTGTTCCTAACCGTTAAACGGACGGCTGTCAGTCTGACTTTTCTTTCATCGCAGCCATAACTCTCGATGAGTTTGGAAGATTCTCCAAGAAAACAAAGATACATATTGTATATGCTAAGTACTTTCTTATGGTTAAAACAAATCACATTTCAAAACAAAGTTCATGCTTTTCTGGTTTTATCATTCACACATGACGTATTTAGCATAGTATGCCACATCTTCTTTCCAAGCGTCGAATCAAAGACGTTTCCAGTCATTTTCATCTTCAAGTCGTAAATTTGATGTGTTTTTCACATTCCAGACACACACACACATCTATTTAATTATGGATACGGTGCAATATATACGATGTATTTATTCTCACACAGATGTGGATTTAGATTCCTCACTAATCGTAGCACTTTAAACACTATATTTACTTTAACACTGTATTTACTGGCTTTGGTTTAGCAACATATGATTTTTATGACAATGACATGACCAGTTCATGGAAAGGCATGACAATTAACACACACACACACACACACACATACACACACACACGACATATCATCCATAATATAAAGTTCTTTAAGAAGTACTGGGCAACCATCTAAACCGTGTCATTACTTCTTCCATTGAATTAGACGCACAAAACAGATTACACAAGTCTTATCATTGCAGGATTTGTAACGTGATAGCTGTTGATAAAAGAAATAAAATTATCCCAACCTGTAATCAAACGAATATCCCACCCTGTAATTAAAATATATCCCACCAAGTAATTAAAGGTATATTCCATCCTGTAATTAAGCATATATTCCAACATGCATGCATGCATACATAAATACATACATACATACATACATACATACATACATACATACATACATACATACATACATACATACATACATACATTCATACATACATACATACATACATACATACATACATACATACATGCATGAATGCATACATACATACATACATACATACATACATACATACATACATACATACATACATACATACATACATACATACATACATACATACATACATACATACATACATACATACATACATACAATGGTATAGTGAACATTACAGTATTTTCAAATGATGGACCATTAATGTACTGCAATGATCACTATTCTAATATTATATCAATATCAATGGATCAACATTAACAACAACAACAGTTACTGCAAACAGCCATCTCACCTCTGTCTGCGTGGGTTCGAGTCTAAGATTCGGCTAATGTAGTAATGTGAGAAGGCTTGCCAGTAGCTTCTCGTGGGTCGGTGATTCTATCCAGGGATTTTCCCGGGTTCTTCCTTCACCAATAATACTGTGTGCTGAAAAATGGCGTTAAACCCTACAACAACAACAACTGCATTTAGGGACACCTCTGAGACCTCTGAGAATGCATTCTTCCAGCAAGCGGACAACTGCCGTGAGCAGGCTCCTAGTCGACAGTGAAAACTTGTTTTGTTGATATGCGTAGATGATAACGTTAGAGATCACTTGGTGACAATCGAGTTGGATATTATAAATCAATGAGTGAAATAAGAACGTTTAGTGCATTTGATGTTACATACTTCATATGTTGCGTTTATGAAATGGGTACTGGTGGTAGTTGGTTTACAAACTATTCGGAAACTATAAATTACTGTAGTAAAGGTCATAAAGGTCATGCATGCGTACAGAATAGACTATTTAAGGTTATCTGGATAATCTACTCGATTTGCCTTAAAAATACCTTTAAATGCCAATAACTTACTTTATTTCACTCACGTACATTCATATTTCTTTTATAAGTCATTATTAAAACGTTTCGATAAATAATTCCGTAAAATCAATGTTAAATTAGTTCGACATGTTTGGGCAACATTAGCCAAAGAGTGATCTAGTATAAACAGGATAATTAAATGTTGCGCACTGTAAGGTCAGAATGAATGCAGGGTCTGTTGAAAACAAATTCGAGCTACCCTGTTATTTATGTTAATAAACCTGACACTCCCTTTTTGTGACACATTTTAGTACCTGGCTGCCATTGTAAAAGTGCATAAAGATCCATAAATTTCGTCTTGAAGTTTTTAAAATGACATTTAAGGTGCAGAGATAGCAACAAGGTTTGAATCAACTGCGGTTAAACTAATTAGGAATTAAATTTTATTGCAAAATTTAATATGAGTCTTAATTACTTTTTAAAAATAAATCCATGTAGGATATTTATTTTCACTAAATAAACCCTATATACAAAACAAATTTGCATTGTAGGTGATTTTCGTTTTCTAAATTAATTAAATATTATCTAATGCATGAATAATTTTATTGAAAATTGAAACTGTACAAGAGCAAACATAGAAACCTTAAATAAAAACAGTTTTTTAAAATTTATCTACTACCTGGATTGAATATTGCGCGCTTAATGAATTTAACTGCAAACACTAACAATGGGACCATACCAAAACAGTTCGAAGTGTACGAATTTTAACACTTTCCCAACGATACCACACGGGCAACGTGACACAGAAAGGCATTTTCGCAGACTGCGTGGATGCCAATTTGAAACTGAAACAAGAATGCAGCGGCTATCCTCCCTGTTGCCACACTTCCGAAGACCAAATGAAATTCAAAAAGAAATACTGGGAGGAGTAAGGCATCAATTTAGACCACGTGCAGAATAACGAAGGGTGGCGATCTTTTGCCAAAGTGATGTTCTATTGCTTGTGGTGTAAAATGGCACAACGACCGTCTGTACCCGAGACAAGAGTATTGGTCCTAAACTTCCCGCCACTTCCAGATGATTTACGACAAAACTAAATACATGAAATACGTGGGCGTCGTTCGTGGATACTTGATCATAGTCAATTACGAAAAGGAACAGAACTTTGTACAAGCCGACTAATGTACAATTGTCATTAATGCGGCTTGCGTGATAACCTATGTTCGATTACAAATGTACGAAGTTTTAGAAATGTTAGGAGATCGTGCGTTGTATTTTGACACGGCCAGTTGCATCTACATCGATCACCTGGGTCACTGTTACCCTAACATCAAAGGGGACCAATTTAGAGCCTGGAAAGATGAGCATTCCTAGGGCAAGATTCTAACTTTAGCTAGTGGGGGTTCTAAAAATGACGGCTTGAATACCGGGACGAACAGATAGACGTGCATACGGGCTGTCAAGTGAAAACATTGACTATCAATTATCTCACCAGTCGAGTTGTGAACTTTGGTGTATTGAAAGAAGCCTTGGAGTCTGGACAGTGTTAATACTTTAGAGTGACCACCTACGAACCGCACACTATTGTACGTTTATCTACACACCAAATCGTCAGTCGACCCTTGTAAAACGTCTATCGAATCGTGGTTGACACTTAGCAGTGTGGCTTCAACTAGTAAGTACCACACAGTGAGTGTTTATAGCCTAGCATTCAGGTCGCTAGGGCTGAATCTGGCCAAAGACCTGACGGTTTAATTAAATAGTGAGTTTAGCCAGTAATTCAGCATCAAAATCACTGCTACACCTATTACTATCTATTATCATTTCCTTCCTACCATCCACACTACTAACCAATAACAATGCAGTAGGCATGCCCAAAGGAACCCACAACAACGGACTAGCAGCGTCTTAAGTCCCCAAATTACAGTTTAAGAATATAACGTGACCAAAGCCAGGTCATCACGCTTCCGCCCAAACCGCCCCACACAAGGTGGACCTAACAACATCCAAAACCAATACAGGCCCAAATCAATAATACACTCTACTAAGTAACAACGTGGCACAACGTATATTTCTTTTTCGAAATTAATTGTCAGTAAAGTTCACACCAGCTGCATATCGTGGCGCCTCAAGTGACCCAAGTCAGAATACTAGAACAGCAAAGCAAGCAAAAAACAACCTAAAGGAGAAAAACCCATAACAACCAGATGGAAAACAACGAAAGCAACACCAGAAGGTGGAAAGGAAAAGGATCATGAAGACCTCCACCACCCTCATTGTTGTTTTTTGTTTGGTTGGTTGTATGACTGCGAAACACTAGCAAACACCAGTGTAAACCCTCTCACAGCGCAACTGCTGCTCTGAGCTCATTCACTAAGGTTCCCATTGCACCAATCCCCTCTTTTTCACACACGTCTTCCTTTGGGTCGAGGACTAATATCGATGAAAGCTCTATCCCCACAAATCTACCTAGACACCGCTATCAACATTGACATCACCCAATAATAAAAATCAGGACACCAACCGAATCAGGAAAACTTAATCTCTACTGATTGGTTATTTTTTATGCAATTAATAAGTACACTCTGTACCTTAAGTTCACAATATATTGTTCGGAAATAAACAACGCAAACTCTTAGACGAATTGAAAAGGTGTCCTACACATTATTGGAACAGATTAGCTCATCCATTAGTACAACTGAACTGAATTTGACATAAAGAGTTTTGGAGTTTTTGGATGTACACATCCTTGATTCATCCTGCGACGTTCTCCGCCCCGCCGGTCACATGTCTTCTTCTGCTACACCAGACATGTTCAACAAGGCAACACTTGCCACGTAAGATGGGTCACTGTGGTGTCGACGATGGTGGTAGCTGGTTTACAAACTATTCGGAAACTATAAATTACTGTAGTAAAGGTCATAAAGGTCATGCATGCGTACAGAAGAGACTATTTAAGGTTATGTCGGTAATCTACTCGATTTGCCTTAAAAATACCTTTAAATGGCACTAACTTACTTTATTTCACTCACGTACATTCATATTTCTTTTATAAGTCATTATTAAAACGTTTCGATAAATAATTCCGTAAAATCAATGTTAAATTAGTTCGACATGTTTGGGCAACATTAGCCAAAGAGTGATCTAGTATAAACAGGATAATTAAATGTTGCGCACTGTAAGGTCAGAATGAATGCAGGGTCTGTTGAAAACAAATTCGAGCTACCCTGTTATTTATGTTAATAAACCTGACACTCCCTTTTTGTGACACATTTTAGTACCTGGCTGCCATTGTAAAAGTGCATAAAGATCCATAAATTTCGTCTTGAAGTTTTTAAAATGACATTTAAGGTGCAGAGATAGCAACAAGGTTTGAATCAACTGCGGTTAAACTAATTAGGAATTAAATTTTATTGCAAAATTTAATATGAGTCTTAATTACTTTTTAAAAATAAATCCATGTAGGATATTTATTTTCACTAAATAAACCCTATATACAAAACAAATTTGCATTGTAGGTGATTTTCGTTTTCTAAATTAATTAAATATTATCTAATGCATGAATAATTTTATTGAAAATTGAAACTGTACAAGAGCAAACATAGAAACCTTAAATAAAAACAGTTTTTTAAAATTTATCTACTACCTGGATTGAATATTGCGCGCTTAATGAATTTAACTGCAAACACTAACAATGGGACCATACCAAAACAGTTCGAAGTGTACGAATTTTAACACTTTCCCAACGATACCACACGGGCAACGTGACACAGAAAGGCATTTTCGCAGACTGCGTGGATGCCAATTTGAAACTGAAACAAGAATGCAGCGGCTATCCTCCCTGTTGCCACACTTCCGAAGACCAAATGAAATTCAAAAAGAAATACTGGGAGGAGTAAGGCATCAATTTAGACCACGTGCAGAATAACGAAGGGTGGCGATCTTTTGCCAAAGTGATGTTCTATTGCTTGTGGTGTAAAATGGCACAACGACCGTCTGTACCCGAGACAAGAGTATTGGTCCTAAACTTCCCGCCACTTCCAGATGATTTACGACAAAACTAAATACATGAAATACGTGGGCGTCGTTCGTGGATACTTGATCATAGTCAATTACGAAAAGGAACAGAACTTTGTACAAGCCGACTAATGTACAATTGTCATTAATGCGGCTTGCGTGATAACCTATGTTCGATTACAAATGTACGAAGTTTTAGAAATGTTAGGAGATCGTGCGTTGTATTTTGACACGGCCAGTTGCATCTACATCGATCACCTGGGTCACTGTTACCCTAACATCAAAGGGGACCAATTTAGAGCCTGGAAAGATGAGCATTCCTAGGGCAAGATTCTAACTTTAGCTAGTGGGGGTTCTAAAAATGACGGCTTGAATACCGGGACGAACAGATAGACGTGCATACGGGCTGTCAAGTGAAAACATTGACTATCAATTATCTCACCAGTCGAGTTGTGAACTTTGGTGTATTGAAAGAAGCCTTGGAGTCTGGACAGTGTTAATACTTTAGAGTGACCACCTACGAACCGCACACTATTGTACGTTTATCTACACACCAAATCGTCAGTCGACCCTTGTAAAACGTCTATCGAATCGTGGTTGACACTTAGCAGTGTGGCTTCAACTAGTAAGTACCACACAGTGAGTGTTTATAGCCTAGCATTCAGGTCGCTAGGGCTGAATCTGGCCAAAGACCTGACGGTTTAATTAAATAGTGAGTTTAGCCAGTAATTCAGCATCAAAATCACTGCTACACCTATTACTATCTATTATCATTTCCTTCCTACCATCCACACTACTAACCAATAACAATGCAGTAGGCATGCCCAAAGGAACCCACAACAACGGACTAGCAGCGTCTTAAGTCCCCAAATTACAGTTTAAGAATATAACGTGACCAAAGCCAGGTCATCACGCTTCCGCCCAAACCGCCCCACACAAGGTGGACCTAACAACATCCAAAACCAATACAGGCCCAAATCAATAATACACTCTACTAAGTAACAACGTGGCACAACGTATATTTCTTTTTCGAAATTAATTGTCAGTAAAGTTCACACCAGCTGCATATCGTGGCGCCTCAAGTGACCCAAGTCAGAATACTAGAACAGCAAAGCAAGCAAAAAACAACCTAAAGGAGAAAAACCCATAACAACCAGATGGAAAACAACGAAAGCAACACCAGAAGGTGGAAAGGAAAAGGATCATGAAGACCTCCACCACCCTCATTGTTGTTTTTTGTTTGGTTGGTTGTATGACTGCGAAACACTAGCAAACACCAGTGTAAACCCCTCACAGCGCAACTGCTGCTCTGAGCTCATTCACTAAGGTTCCCATTGCACCAATCCCCTCTTTTTCACACACGTCTTCCTTTGGGTCGAGGACTAATATCGATGAAAGCTCTATCCCCACAAATCTACCTAGACACCGCTATCAACATTGACAACACCCAATAATAAAAATCAGGACACCAACCGAATCAGGAAAACTTAATCCCTACCGATTAGTTATTTTTTATGCAATTAATAAGTACACTATGTACCTTAAGTTCACAATATATAGTTCGCAAAAAAAAACGCAGACTCTTAGACAAATTGAAAAGGTGTCCTACACATTATTGGAACAGATTAGCTCATCCATTAGTACAACTGAACTGAATTTGACATAAAGAGTTTTGGAGTTTTTGGATGTACACATCCTTGATTCATCCTGCGACGTTCTCCGCCCCGCCGGTCTCATGTCTTCTTCTGCTACACCAGACATGTTCATCAAGGCAACACTTGCCACGTAAGATGGGTCACTGTGGTGTCGACGATGGTGGTAGCTGGTTTACAAACTATTCGGAAACTATAAATTACTGTAGTAAAGGTCATAAAGGTCATGCATGCGTACAGAAGAGACTATTTAAGGTTATGTCGGTAATCTACTCGATTTGCCTTAAAAATACCTTTAAATGGCACTAACTTACTTTATTTCACTCACGTACATTCATATTTCTTTTATAAGTCATTATTAAAACGTTTCGATAAATAATTCCGTAAAATCAATGTTAAATTAGTTCGACATGTTTGGGCAACGTTAGCAAAAGTGTTATTTAGTATAAACAGGATTAAATGTTGCGCACTGTAAGGTCAGAATGAAAGCAGGGTCTTCGAGCTACCCTGTTATTTATGAGGATAAAACCTGACGCTCTCTTTTCGTAACACATTTTAGTACCTGGCTGCCATTGTAAAAGTGCATAATGACGAATAAATTTCGTCTTGAAATTTTAAAAATGACATTTACGGTGCAGAGATATTAAGTTTTGAATCAGCTGCAATAAACTAATTAGGAATTAAATTTCATTGCAAAATTTAATATGAAATTTAATTTGAATTTTTTTTTTTACCGTATCCCATTGGTTACAGACTGATATGACACTTTTGTTCAGACTACGACACTTACATCTGTTTAAAATACAATAATACACAGTATTTTCCAGATACGCTGAGTAGTTCAAATAAACAAACCCCGTTAATGGGGTTAATATATATATATATATATATATATATATATATATATATATATATATATATATATATTGTTACGTGCTTATGCTCGAATAAACAGCAAAACAGAAAGAAGTGAAAACTAACAAGCTTGTAAAATTTTTACAAACAATTTTATTGAGTACTAATATTTTCATAGAAGAATAGAAATGAACTTGCGATTTGAGAGAACCAAGACCCAAAATAATCCAATATAGAATTCACAAAAATAATCCACTAATGGAATTGCAAGAGTCCTGATAAATAAATGTCATAATAGTTCCATGTTCAAATCTTGACGATGTAATCCAATATGGAAGACGATGTCACGTGATTTAGTTCTTGTTTCTTATAATAATCTAAATAAAAACTATGAGCACATATTCTTTTCCAGATAAACAAAATAATTCCTCTTGCTCCAACGAATTGACACAATTTCCATTACACGGTAATTAAAAAATAACTCAAAAAGAAGACACAACTTAATATTATAAAAGCCCAACATCTACTGAATTGTTCCCTCCCAAACAATAATTATAATACCTGGTTTTACGTAAACAAGGGATCACGTGATTTTCCAGAAGGTCACAGAAAGAACGTACGATCATAAAAACACGTACACGTGGAATGAAAAATCAGCCACTTCTCACCCCCCAAAACTAAATATAAAAAGTTGTCCTTGGAAAACAACCAATGATTTCCAAGGCGTATTTATCACTCTGAAGCAAGGCCAGAAATGAGGTTAACTCAAGGTCAACACCTGTGTTTACAAATAAAGTATAGATTAATCTAATTTTCCAGAAAACACTTCCCAATTTAATGAATTATAAACCCCAAAATGACAAATTTGAATTTCACATTTAAAAATAAATAATTTAAATCAAATATACACCTTCGCCCCCCCCCCCCAAAAAAAAAAGAAAGGTTTGTATGATAAAACTTTCTTTTTATCAAAAACGCATTTACATCTGAGGTTAAAACAACTAGTATAAATGACACTGTATAATGAATTGTTATACATGGAAAGAGCGTCTGCAATTATATCATCTAGAAAAAGCCTCAACCTTTTAACTTGTCCATGTCCCACAAAATGTCCTAAGAAAGTCACACTAGCAAGGCAGAACTCACTTTTAGATAAATTAATTGTCAAACATGCATCAGTGAGTCTGTCAAAGAATTTTCGAATTGTTGCTAGATGTTCTATCCAAGTGTCGATGAAAATGATGACGTCACAATTTTCTAGACCAGAGATGATTATTTTTATAAGACGTTGAAATAGACTTTCTTTATATTGGTAGAGTCCATCTGCAGTCACAAATGCCGAGATTTCCTTTACTTTTTCCGTTAGTGGAATCAGCCAAAATCCTTTCAGAAGCTCAAATTTGGTGACATACCTGGCATTCCCAATTTTATCAATACAATCGTCAATTCTTGGTAATGGGAATGAATTTGTTTTTGTCACACTGTTCACCTCCTATAATCAGTGCACATACGGAAAGTTTTATCTGGTTTTGGAACAAGTATGCATGGTGAACTCCAATCACTTTTACTGGACTCGAAAAAATCACTCTCCAGCAAATATTAAATTTCTTATTTTTAAGTATTCCTGTTTGAGTGGACTCATCCTGCATGGATGCTGTTTAACAGGTTTGGGATTTTCAATTTCAACGTAATGAAAAGTTTGTTTGTCCTTGTAAGAATATCTTGACATAAGTGCTCATATTCAAACAAGAACCGTTTCAGTTCATTTCCCTCCTGCACATGCAAATTTGAAAGTTTCTGGTCTAGATTTGTCATAATTTCTGAATTACAAAGATTCGAGATTTCAATATCAGTCATCATTTCAATATCAGAAGAGTCTGATGATATTCCTTCACTAAGTGGGACAGGTACAACTAAATTAATTATATGTTTAACATGGCTATCTCTTTCAATATACTGGTACTCCTATAATTTATTTAGATCCCAGGAGCACTAATACTATAATTTAACAAATTCATTTCTTCTTAACTTTGTAAGGGCCGTAATATCTAATATGAAGAAAAGTAAGAAGAATGAACAAGAGTAACACAACTCCATTATCAAACTAAAAAGATCTCTCCCTTGTAGTTCTTTCAAACCATAGTTTCATTTTTAACTTGAATTGCTGAATGCCCAATTCATTCATAACTTGCTGGAAAATTCCAGACATGAAAGTTGAACCTTGATCAAACTGAATAGATTTGGGAAGGCCATACTGAGTAAAAAATAATTATCAAAGCTTTTACTATTGTTTTATATTTTATATTCCTCAACGGAATAGCCTCTGGAAACCTTGTTGACGCACACATAATGGTCAACAGGTATTAGTTACTTGACTTGGTCTTGGGTAAGAGACCAACACAATCTACCATAATTCTACTAAATCGTTCATCAAAGGCAGGAATAGGTTGTAGATGAGCTTTAGGTATCTTCTGATTGGGTTTTCCTACCATTTGACAAGTATGACAAGATCTACAGTATTTGGCAACATCACTCTTGATTTTTGGCCAATAGAAGTGAGTCAATATATTGTGATAAGTTTTATTAGTCCCTAAATGACCAGCCAAAGGAGTTTCATGGGCCAGATTAAGTAGTTCCTGTCTGTAATGTTTTGGAACTATTATTTGATAGTTCACCGACCACTCATCACCAGCAGGTACCTCGGGAGGTCTCCATTTTCTCATAAGAATTCCATTTTTAATGCAATAACAGACAGGAACTTCAGTGGCTTCAGTCTCATTTATGGCCCTTTGAAACAAACAGGAGATCTCAGGATCTTTTCCCTGTTCGACGACAAGTGACTGTCGTTTATCACCCTGATTAGAATAGAGAGAGTGAGTTGTTAAAAGAGGATCACTATGATCAATACCTTCTGATTGATCCAAACAAGGAGTCAAAGTGACCTCATCAAAAGCCTGACCTATACAAAGTTCAGCTAAAGGAATACTGGCTTTATCAACATAAGCCTGACCTACGCATGTGTCAGCTAAAGAAATACTGCATTCATCAACTTAAGCCTGATCCTTGCATATGTCAGCTAAAGGAATACTGCATTCATCAAAATATGCCTGACCCACGCATATGTCAGCTAAAGGTATACTGGCTTCATCAACATAAGCCTGAGCCACGCATATGTCAGCTGAAGGAATACTGCAATCATCAACTTCATTCTCAAGAGTTTTCTTTGCCATAGTAGTAATTGCACAAGTTTGAAATATCTTAGAGAATTCTTTATCAATTGGATCAACTTTCTGATCCAAATTAGGCTTGTCAGCTACAAGTGGATTAACCACAACCTTGTCCCCAGCTAAGTTGTTGCCTAGCAATAAATGGATGCCCTCAACGGGTAAAACCGAGACTGTTCCGATTGTCACAGGTCCTGACACTAAGTCTGATGACAAATTTACACAATGGAGAGGAACATTAACAAAGCCGCACTCTACTCCTTGAATAAAAACACTTTCATTAGAAGAATACTTACAGAAAAGGCAAAGTACCTGACAATAAAAGACTCTGAGAAGCTCCTATGCCCTTAAAATTTTAATAGGGGTGGGATTTGCTGAATCACCCAAGAGTGATATAGATCCCTTCGATATGAATGGTTCATAATTCTCGATAATAAAATCAGACTGGGATTTATTAGACGCAACAAATGTATTGCTTTCAATACATGACCGTGACCTTGACCTCATGGAAAAAACAGCATTCGGAATAGGTCTGTCTTGATTCTGATGCCTATTTTTCAATTTGTAGCAATCAGAAACAACGTGGTCTTTTTTCTTGCAATAGGTACACGTCGGAAGAGACAAGAATCTAGATTCAAACTTCTCTGAAGTCTGATTTTGAAAGTTGCGTTAGTTTGAGTTTTATAAGGGCTTGAATTAGGCGGAAATACTTTTCTGCCAGAAAATTGTTGAGTAGAAGTCTTGTTAACAAAAGGAACTTGATGTGTCAAAGAATATTTGTCAGCAGCTCGAGCAGCATTTTCCAAGGTTTCAATATCATGCTCATCAAGATAAGTTTTAACGTCACTATGGACACAATTTTTGAACTCTTCCATTAATATCATTTGCTTGAGATTTTGATAATCTTGTTCGACTTTCTTGGCTAAGCACCATCTATCAAACAACTGCTCTTTCTCTCTAGCAAATTCGACATGAGTTTGTCCAGCTTCTTTATGTAATTTCCGATTTTATGTCGATATGATTCAGGGATTAACTCATAACCCCTTAAAATGCATTCTTTAACCACATCATAATCACCACTTTGCTGAACGGACAGTGAACAGTAAATATCACTAGACCTACCAGTAAGTACACATTGTAATAACTGGGTCCAATATTCTCTTGGCCACTTTAAATTTTCTGTAACTTTCTCAAAACGAATGAAGTATTTGTCTACTTCCTCTTCTCTGAAAGGGAGCACCAATCCAATATTCCTTATTAAATGAAAATTTAAATTTGGATTTGAAGTATGACGGAGTTTTTCTCTTGCCAGCACTAATTCCTTCATTTTAATTTGATATTCCCTTTCTTCCTTCTCTCTCTCCTTATCAATTTGCTTCTGCACTTTTTGTAATTCAATTTGTCTTTCTTTCTCCCTTTCCTGTCTCTCTCTCTTCTTTTTCAGATTGTATTTGTCTTTCTTTCTCCTCCCTCTCTCTATGAATCCGCATTTGCTCTTTGTGTAATTCAATTTGCCTTTCTTGAAATTCCAGCTTCTTCAACTCTAATTCCATCTTGAATTTTAATTCTAATTCCTTTAATTTTATGTCAGAGTGTAATGCAGACATACTGACCAAAATCAAAGCACTTTTGTCCAAAACATCCTTTTCCACCAAATACTGAACCAAAATCTTTTTGATAACTTGTTTCGTTAAAGAAGCCTTGACTTCAGAAAGATCAAACTTTCTGATTAGTTAAAACAACTCATCTTTTTGAAAAGATCTAATTGCTCCTGGGTAGGATGAGAAAGAAATATTTCTATTTTATATGTCAATTTAATACAAGCCTGTCAGTCTCACTAAAGATTTAAATTTTTCAAAAACTAGGGGAATTCATATTTGAAACAAATGTTTTCTGAGAAATATTCTAGCCAAATTCCAATTGATCTCAATCTCAATCTCAATCTCAATCCTGGACGTGCCCCCAATTTCTATGTTACGTGCTTAGGCTCCAATAATCAGCAACACAGAAAGAAGTGAAAACTAACAAGCTTGTAAAATTTTTACAAACAATTTTATTGAGTACTAATATTTTCATAAAAGAATATAAATAAACTTACGATTTTAGAGAATTAAGTACAAAAGTAATCCAATATAGATTTCACAAAAATAATCCACTAATGGAATTGCAAGAGTCCTGATAAATAAATGTCATAATAGTTCCAGGTTCGAATCTTGCCGATGTAATCCAATATGGCCGACTATGTCACGTGATTTAGTTCTTGTTTTTTTATACTAATCCAAATGAAAATCTATGAGCACATATTCTTTTCCAGATAAATAAATTAAGTCCTCTTGCTCCAACGAATTGACACAATTTCCAATACACGGTAATTAAAAAATAACTCAAAAACAAGACACAACTTAATATTATAAAAGCCCAACATCTACTGAATTGTTCCCTCCCAAACAATAATTATAATACCTGTTTTTACGTAAACAAGGGATCACGTGATTTTCCAGAAGGTCACAGAAAAAACGTACGATCATAAAAATACGTACACATGGAATGAAAAATCACCCACTTCTCACCCCCCAGAACTAAATATAAAACGTTGTCTTTGGAAAACAACCAATCATTTCCAAGGCGTGTTTATCACTCTGAAGCAAGGTCAGCAAGGTTAACTCAAGGTCAACACCTGTGTTGACAAATAAAGTATAGATTAATCTAATTTTCCAGAAAACACTTCCCAATTTAATGAATTATAAACCCCAAAATGACAAATTTGAATTTCACATTTAAAAATAAATAATTTAAATCAAATATACGTAACACCTTCCCCCATAAAATAAAAAGAAAGTTTTATCATATAAACCTTTCTTTTTTACAACAAACGCATTTACATCTGAGGTTAAAACAACTAGTATAAATGACACAGTATCATAAATTGTTATACACGGAAAGAGCGTCTGCAATTATATCATCTAGAAATAGCCTCAACCTTTTAACTTGTCCATATCCCACAAAATGTCCTAAGAAAGTCACACTAGCAAGGCAGAACTCACTTTTAGATAAATTAATTGTCAAACATGCATCAGTGAGTCAATTCGATCAACTTTCTGATCCAAATTAGGCTTGTCAGTTACAGGTAGATTAACCACAATCTTGTCCCCAGCTAAGTTGTTGCCTAGCAATAAATGGATGCCCTCAACGGGTAAAACCGAGACTGTTCCGATTGTCACAGGTCCTGACACTACGTCTGATGACAAATTTACACAATGGAGAGGAATATTAACAAAGCCGCACTCTACTCCTTGAATAAGAACACTTTCATTAGAAGAAGACTTCTCAGAAAAAGGCAAAGTACCTGACAATAAAAGATTCTGGAAAGCTCATGTGTCCCTTAAAATTTTAATAGGGGTGGGATTGGCTGAATCACCCAAGAGTGATATAGATCCCTTCGATATAAATGGTTCATAATTCTCGATAATAAAATCAGACTGGGATTTATTAGACCCAACATATGCATTGCTTTCAATACATGACCGTGACCTTGACCTCTTGGAAAAATAGCATTTGGAATAAGTCTGTCATGATTCTGATGCCTATTTTTCAATTTGTAGCAATCAGAAACAACGTGTCCTTTTTTCTTGCAATAGGTACACGTCGGATCTAGAATCAAACTTCTCTGAAGTCTGATTTTTGAAAGTTGTGTTAGTTTGAGTTTTATAAGGGCTTGAATTAGGCGGAAATACTTTTCTGCCAGAAAATTGTTGAGTAGAAGTCTTGTTAACAAAAGGAACTTGATGTGTAAAAAGAATATTCGTCAGCAGCTCGAACAGCATTTTCCAAGGTTTCAATCTTATGCTCATCAAGATAAGTTTTAACGTCACTATGGACACAGTTTTTGAACTCTTCAATTAATATCGTTTGCTTGAGATTTTGTTAATCTTCTTCGACTTTCTTGGCTAAGTACCAGCTATCAAACAACTGCTCTTTTTCTCTAGCAAACTCGACATGAGTTTGTCCAGCTTCTTTCTGTAATTTTTGAATTTTTGTCGATAAGCTTGAGGGACTAACCCATAACCCCTTAAAATGCATTCTTTAACCACATCATAATCACCACTTTGCTGAACGGATAGTGAACAGTAAATATCACTAGCCCAACCAGTAAGTACACATTATAATAACTGGGTGCAATATTCTCTTGGCCACTTTAAATTTTCTGCAACTTTCTCAAACCGAATGAAGTATTTGTCTACTTCCTTTTCTCTGAAAGGGGGCACTAATCTAATAATCCTTATTAAATCAAAATTTAAATTCGGATTTGAAGTATGACGGAGTTTTTCTCTTGCCAGCACTAATTCCTTCATTTCAATTTGATATTCCCTTTCTTCCTTCTCTCTCTCCTTATCAATTTGCTTCTGCACTTTTTGTAATTTAATTTGTTTTTCTTTCTCCCTGTCCTGTCTCTCTCTCCTCTTTTTCAGATTGTAATTGTCTTTCTTTCTCCTTCCTCTCTCTATGAATCCGCATTTGCTCTTTGTGTAATTCAATTTGCCTTTCTTGAAATTCCAGCTTCTTCAACTCTAATTCCATCTTGACTTTTATTTCTAATTCCTTTAATTTTATGTCAGAGTGTAATGCAGACTTACTGACCAAAATCAAAGCACTTTTGTCCAAAACATCCTTTTCCACCAAATACTGAACTAAAATCTTTTTGATATCTTGTTTCGTTAAAGATGCTTTGACTTCAGAAAGATCAAATTTTCTGGCAAGTTGAATCACCTCATCTTTTTGAAAAGATCTAAATGCTCCTGGGTAGGATGAGAAAGAAATATTTCTATTTTATATGTCAATTTAATACAAGCCTGTCAGTCTCACTAAAGATTTAAATTTTTCAAAAACTAGGGGAATTCATCTTTGAAACAAATGTTTTCTGAGAAATATTCTAGCCAAATTCCAATTGATCTCAATCTCAATCTCAATCTCAATCCTGGACGTGCCCCCAATTTCTATGTTACGTGCCTAGGCTCCAATAAGCAGCAACACAGACAGAAGTGAAAACTAACAAGCTTGTAAAATTTTTACAAACAATTTTATTGAGTACTAATATTTTCATAAAAGAATATAAATAAACTTACGATTTTAGAGAATTAAGTCCGAAAATAATCCAATATAGAATTCACAAAAATAATCCACTAATGGAATTGCAAGAGTCCTGATAAATAAATATCATAATAGTTCCAGATTCGAATCTTGACGATGTAATCCAATATGGCCGACTATGTCACGTGATTTAGTTCTTGTTTTTTTATACAAATCCAAATGAAAATCTATGAGCACATATTCTTTTCCAGATAAATAAAATAATTCCTCTTGCTCCAACGAATTGATACAATTTCCAGTACACGGTAATTAAAAAATAACTCAAAAAGAAGACACAACTTAATATTATAAAAGCCCAACATCTACTGAATTGTTCCCTCCCAAACAATAATTATAATACCTGTTTTTACGTAAACAAGGGATCGCGTGATTTTCCAGAAGGTCACAGAAAAAACGTACGATCATAAAAATACGTACACATGGAATGAAAAATCACCCACTTCTCACCCCCCAGAACTAAATATAAAAAGTTGTCCTTGGAAAACAACCAATCATTTTCAAGGCGTGTTTTACACTCTGAAGCAATGTCAGCAAGGTTAACTCAAGGTCAACACCTGTGTTGACAAATAAAGTATAGATTAATCTAATTTTCCAGAAATCACTTCCCAATTTAATGAATTATAAACCCCAAAATGACAAATTTGAATTTCACATTTAAAAATAAATAATTTAAATCAAATATACGTAACACCTTCCCCCATAAAATAAAAAGAAAGTTTTATCATATAAACCTTTCTTTTTATCACAAACGCATTTACATCTGAGGTTAAAACAACTAGTATAAATGACACAGTATAATAAATTGTTATACACGGAAAGAGCGTCTGCAATTATATCATCTAGAAATAGCCTCAACCTTTAAACTTGTCCATATCCCACAAAATGTCCTAAGAAAGTCACACTAGCAAGGCAGAACTCACTTTTAGATAAATTAATTGTCAAACATGCATCAGTGAGTCAATTCGATCAACTTTCTGATCCAAATTAGGCTTGTCAGTTACAGGTAGATTAACCACAATCTTGTCCCCAGCTAAGTTGTTGCCTAGCAATAAATGGATGCCCTCAACGGGTAAAACCGAGACTGTTCCGATTGTCACAGGTCCTGGCACTACGTCTGATGACAAATTTACACAATGGAGAGGAATATTAACAAAGCCGCACTCTGCTCCTTGAATAAGAACACTTTCATTAGAAGAAGACTTCTCAGAAAAAGGCAAAGTACCTGACAATAAAAGATTCTGGAAAGCTCATGTGTCCCTTAAAATTTTAATAGGGGTGGGATTGGCTGAATCACTCAAGAGTGATATAGATCCCTTCGATATGAATGGTTCATAATTCTCGATAATAAAATCAGACTGGGATTTATTAGACCCAACATATGCATTGCTTTCAATACATGACCATGACCTTGACCTCTTGGAAAAAGAGCATTTGGAATAAGTCTGTCATGATTCTGATGCCTATTTTTCAATTTGTAGCAATCAGAAACAACGTGTCCTTTTTTAATGTAATAGGTACACGTCGGATCTAGAATCAAACTTCTCTGAAGTCTGATTTTTGAAAGTTGTGTTAGTTTGAGTTTTATAAGGGCTTGAATTAGGCGGAAATACTTTTCTGCCAGAAAATTGTTGAGTAGAAGTCTTGTTAACAAAAGGAACTTGATGTGTCAAAGAATATTCCTCAGCAGCTCGAACAGCGTTTTCCAAGGTTTCAATCTTATGCTCATCAACATAAGTTTTAACGTCACTATGGACACAGTTTTTGAACTCTTCAATTAATATCGTTTGCTTGAGATTTTGTTAATCTTCTTGGACTTTCTTAGCTAAGTACCAGCTATCAAACAACTGCTCTTTTTCTCTAGCAAACTCGACATGAGTTTGTCCAGCTTCTTTCTGTAATTTTTGAATTTTTGTCAATAAATTTCAGGGACTAACCCATAACCCTTTAAAATGCATTCTTTAACCACATCATAATCACCACTTTGCTGAGCGGACAGTGAACAGTAAATATCACTAGCCCAACCAGTAAGTACACATTATAATAACTGGGTGCAATATTCTCTTGGCCACTTTAAATTTTCTGCAACTTTCTCAAACCGAATGAAGTATTTGTCTACTTCCTTTTCTCTGAAAGGGGGCACTAATCTAATAATCCTTATTAAATCAAAATTTAAATTTGGATTTGAAGTATGACGGAGTTTTTCTCTTGCCAGCTCTAATTCCTTTATTTTAATTTGATATTCCCTTTCTTCCTTCTCTCTCTCCTTATCAATTTGCATCTGCACTTTTTGTAATTCAATTTGTCTTTCTTTCTCTCTTTCCTGTCTCTCTCTCTTCTTTTTCAGATTGTAATTGTCTTTCTTTCTCCTCCCTCTCTCTATCAATCCGTATTTGCTTTTTTTGTAATTCAATTTGCCTTTCTTGAAATTCCAGCTTCTTCAACTCTAATTCCATCTTGAATTTTAATTCTAATTCCTTTAATTTTATGTCAGAGTCCAATGCCGACTTACTGACCGAAATCAAAACACTTTTGTCCAAAACATCCTTTGCCACCAAATACTGGACCAAAATCCTTTTTACGTCTTGTTTCGTTAAAGAAGCCTTGACTTCAGAAAGATCAAATTTTCTGGCAAGATGAATCAACTCATCTTTTTTGAAAGCTCTAATTGCTCCTGGGTAGGATTAGAAAGAAATATTTCTACTTTAGATGTCATTTTACTACAAGCCTGTCAGTCTCAGTAAAGATTTAAATTTTTCAGAAACTAGGGGAATTGAAATTTAAAACAAATGTTTTCTAAGAAAAATTCTTGCCAAATTCCAATTGATCTCAATCTCAATCTCAATCCCGGAGGAGCCCCCAATTTCAATGTTACGTGCTTAGGCTCCAATAAGCAGCAACACAGACAGAAGTGAAAACTAACAAGCTTGTAAAATTTTAACAAACAATTTTATTGAGTACTAATATTTTCATAAAAGAATATAAATAAACTTACGGTTTTAGAGAATCAAGTCCAAAAATAATCCAATATAGAATTCACAAAAATAATCCACTAATGGAATTGCAAGAGTCCTGATAAATAAATGTCATAATAATTCCAGGCTCGAATCTCGACGATGTAATCCAATTTGGACGACGATATCACGTGATTTAGTTCTTGTTTTTTATAGTAATCGAAATAAAAATCTGTGAGTACATAATCTTTTCCAGAGAAATAAAATAAGTCCTCTTGCTCCAACGAATTGACACAATTTCCAGTACATGGTAATTAAAAAATAACTCAAAAAGAAGACACAATTTAATATTATAAAAGCCCAACATCTACTGAATTGTTGTCTCCCAAACAATAATTTAAATACCTGTTTTTTCGTAAACAAGGGATCACGTGATTTTCCAGAAGGTCACAGAAAGAACGTACGATCATAAAAACACGTACACATGGAATGAAAAATCAGCCACCTCTCACCCCCCAGAACTAAAAATAAAAATATGTCCTTGGAAAACAACCAATCATTTCCAACGCGTGTTTATCACTCTGAAACAATGCCAGAAATAAGGTAAACAAGTCAAGGTCACCACCTGTGTTTACAAATAAAGTATAGATCAATCTAATTTTCCAGAAAACACTTCCCACTTTAATGAATTATAAACCCAAAAATGACAAATTTAAATAAGACATTTAAAAAAAATAATTTAAATCAAATATACGTAACAATATATATATATATATATATATATATATATATATATATAACGATCTGAGACTTAATGCCATTTTAAAAATAAATCTTATGTAGAATATTAATTTACACTAAATAAACCCTATATACAAAACAAATTAGCATCGTGGGTGATTTTCATTATCTAGATTAATTAAATATTGTCTAATGCATGAATAATTTTATTGAAAAATGATACGGAGCAAACATAGCAACTTAAAAAACCCAGTTTATATAAATTTATTTATTACTTTGTTTGAATATTGCGCGCTTAATGAATTTAACTGCAAACACTAACAATGGGACCATACCAAAACAGTTCGAAGTTTACGAAATTTAACACTTTCCTAACGATACCACACGGGCGTCATGACAGAGAAAGGCATTTTCGCAGACTGCGTGGATGCCAATTTGAAACTGAAACAAGAATGCAGCGGCTATCCTCCCTGTTGCCACACTTCCGAAGACCAAATGAAATTCAAAAAGAAATACTGGGAGCAGGAAGGCATCAATTTAGACCACGTGGAAAATAACGAAGAATGGCAATCGTTTGCCAAAGTGATGTTATATTGCTTGTGGTGTAAAATGGCACATCGATCGTCTTACCCGAGACATATTATTTGTTCTAACCTTCCCGCCACTTCCAGATGATTTACGAGAAAACTAAATACATGAAACACGTGGGCATCGTTCGTGGATACTTGATCATAGTCAATTACGAAAAGGATCTGGACTTTGTAGAAGCCGACGAATGTATATATGTCATCACTGTTGCTTGCTTGACAATCTATGTTCGCTTAAAATTGTACGAAGTTTTAGAACAGTTAGGAGATTGTGCGTTGTATTTTGACACGGCCAGTTGCATCTAAAGCTGTCACTTGGGTCACTGTTACCCTAACATCAAAGGGAGCCGATTAAGAGCCTTGAAAGATGAGCATTCCGAGGGCAAGATTCTAAGTTTTGCTAGTGGTGGTTCTAAAAATGACGGCTCGATTACCGGGACAAATAAAGAGACGTGCATACATACTGTGAATTGAAAGTATTGACTATCAAGTATCGCACCAGTTGAGTGATTAACTTTGCTGTATTGAAAGAAGCCTTGCAGTCAGGTGGGGGTTAATATTTTAGAGTGACCAATATTATACGTTTACCTAAACACCAAATCGTTAGTCGACCCTTGTGAAACGTCGATCGAATCGTGAACCAAAAGCTTGAATCACATTTTGCATTGATTGACACTTGGCAGTGTGGTATCGACTGGCAAGTACCACACAGTGAGTGTTTATAACCTAGCAATCAGGTCGCTAGGGCTGAATCTGGGGCAAGACCTGACGGTTTAATTAAATAGTGAGTTTATCGATAGCCAGTAACTCAGCTTCGGAATCACTGCTACACCTATTACTATCTATTTTCATTTCGTTCCTCCATTCCACACTACTAACCAATAAAACTGCAGTAAGCATGCCCAAATGAACCCATAACAACGGACTGGGATGTAAGCAACACTCCAATAAGTAACAAAGTGGCACAACGTATATTTCTTTTTCGAAATTAATTGTCAGTAAAGTTCACTCCAGCTGCATATCGTGCCGGCTAAAGCGATCCAAGTCAGAATACTAGAACAGCAAAGCGAGCAAATAACAACCTAAAGGAGTTAAATCCACAACAACCAGATGGAAAGCAATGAAAGCAACAACAGAAGGTGGAAAGGAAGAGGACCATGAAGACCTCCACCACCCTCATTATTGTTTTTTGTTTGATTGGTTGTATGACTGTGAAACACTAGCAAACACCAGTGTAAACCCCTCACAGCGGCAACTGCTGCTCTGAGCTCATTCGCTAAGGGTCCGGTTGCACCAACTCCCTTTTTTTTCACACACGTCTTCCTTTGGCTCAAGGACCAATATCGATCAAAGCTCTATCCCAAGAAATCTACCTAGACACCGCTATCAAAATTGACACCACCCAATAATTAAAACCAGGAACCAACCGAATCAGGAAAACTTAATCTCTACCGATTGGCTATATTTTATGCAATTAATAAGTAAACTATGTACCTTAAGTTCACAATATATAGTTCGCAAATAAA
The DNA here is from genome assembly GCA_030141615.1 of Unio pictorum. Lineage (NCBI taxonomy): Eukaryota > Metazoa > Mollusca > Bivalvia > Unionida > Unionidae > Unio > Unio pictorum. Next base: position 4,666,997 of record JARLTB010000063.1, on the reverse strand, counting down.
GAACGCAGACTCTTAGACAAATTGAAAAGGTGTCCTACACATTATTGGAACAGATTAGTTCATCCATTATTACAAGTGAACTCAATTTGACATACAGAGTTCTGGAGTTTTTGGATGTACATATCCTTGTTCCATCCTGCGACGTTCTCCGCCACGCCGGTCACATGTCTTCTTCTGCTACCCCAGACATGTTCATCAATGCAACACTTGCCACGTAAGATAGGTGGCTGTGGTATCAACGATGTTACAGCTCCGACCAATTAACAAGCCCGACCATCTGGAAGTAATCGGTTGCAAAAGCACGTAGTGCGTATGCGACTTGAATCCATTTTTACTGCTATTAATAGTCTGGATTCCCAGCGTTGATTTGTCAACACGTAAGAAGACGAGTCGAATACAAAAACTGGTTGAACTCCTGATGTATATGAAAAAATCATTTCTATTCCTAGACCAGCTAGCAAAGGAGACAGTTGAAGGATAAAAGTTAGAGGAGGAGAAGGAGAAATAAAAGAGCATCATCCTTCTGATGAGGCCCATTTGTCATGTAAAGTCTGCGGTGCGGACAGAAGTCACCGCAAGCATTCACGGTGCCTCGAACCTAGGATTGTGGCTTAGAGCTGGAGGGGGAGGGATTAAACAGCTGCATATGGAGTTCAATAGCCCTTGGCATGGCTAACCAAATCTCTAGAAAAGAGTCTAGAGCTGACAATTTGTATGAGTGTGGAGTAGTGTGATTGTAAACCATTCACTCCTTCCCTGATATGACAGTGTGTATGTGTGTGTGTGTGATTACGTTATGAGGATAGCGTATTTGTGTTTTGTTTTTTACTCCTTCCCGTGTTAGGATAGTATATATTAGGGTTGTTGATAGTATCATGTGACTCCTACCCCAACTTCGTGATTTCGAATGTTGTGGATCTTTCCCGAAACTGCCTATTAGAATCAGATATAACCTTTGTTTTAGTGAAATATAGTTAGTTTTTGGCTTTTGTATCTGACGTTAAGTCATTTTCTTTTCTTGTGTTCAGTTTTTGAATTCATGTTGACTTTCTTTTAGTTCCTTTGGATTTTATAGGATTAATTCTTTTTCTGGAAATATTTGATGTGCTCATGCAGAATTATCGGACAAAGACAGTTTATCAAAATTTTATTCGGATCCGAATAATATTTTGAGTAATCTGGAGTGTTAAATATTGTGTTTCAACAAAGACCTGTAGATAAGTGCAAAATAGATTTCAGCATACGTCATCGTGTTCCATCTTGGATTTTCCAACAGGACTCGAACTTGAATCTCTTAGAACATATCGTTACTAGGATTTTGTATTTATTTCGTGGATTGCTTTTGGATTATTTTTCGATTTGATTCTTAAAACTAAGTTCTTTTTGCCATTTTTTCAATCTTTTCCAGAGAAATAAATTATTTGTTACATTTTACAAAGTTTGTTGTTTTCACTTATGTGTTACTGTTTATTATAGCCTAAACACGTAACACAACATTAAAAGCAAGACTAGTCCATTTATTGGTTTAACACGTCCTTGTACAAGTACCAGTACTGTTTCACTGCCACATAAAACAAATGCTACAATGCTTTCTATCTATACATACCAGCCAGTTAGCAGCCTGTCAGGGCTTAGCAATGGCTGTAATCAGAACTTCACTTATGGGGCTATACACGCTTCATGGGGGTGGGGGCGGATAGTTGCTGAGTAGTATATATATATATATATATATATATATATATATATATATATATATATATATATATATATATATATACACGCTTAGCGTTATGGATTGCTGCCATTTCATCTTTGCGTGGGTTCTAGTATAAGGTTCAGACAATGTAGGTATGTATGTGAGAAAGCTTGCCGGTAACTTCTCGTGGGTTTGTGTGGTTTTCCCTCGAGGTTTTCCTCCACCTTTGTATCAACCGCCACGTATTGCCTATCTTGTGCTGTAAAATGTCGTTAAACCCTATAAAAACAACAACAAGTTTACTGTGTATAGGTTGTGTTTCTAATACAATTATAATAATAGTGATTAGTTTGTTCACCAAACGGGTTCACGAGTGGGCTAGCATACATTTGCAATGATTTGTAGTAAAAGTCAGTCGGTGTTACGAAACACCCAAATCCACACAAATTCACTCAAATCCGCCCTAATCCAAAACCAAATACACCAAAATCAGCTGAAATCCACACAAATCGCATTGTGTAAATCATCTCATGTACGGATATGTCTGTACACTACTCTCCCACAAGCGTACACAAATATTCAAATATTCATATTACTAATTCTCACAGTGCAACCCTTTCAAAGATACCATTCAATTTCTATAATTGCAAGGATAATGTGCTATTGTACTATAAAATAACAACATAGCGAATTATAATAATATTAATTCTTACGACGGCTAGCAAGCAATATGATTCTATACAAATATGAACTCATTCTTCAAAATATACAAACATATCAACATCACAAAATAATTATTTCTACTACGATTTTAGTAATAATAAGTATATATACGATCTACAATTAAATGCAGTTGCAGTCAGCAAAGATCGAACAAATAGCTCACTGACCTTTTAGAAGCTCCACTTAGAACTCTGTTCCTAAGGTTTTCCAATTAACGTATGGCTGACCGGAGTTCCTATTCACGGGTAAGTTCTCTGTAACGAACTATAGCAACTAAAGCTCACTGGCAGGTTTAAAGATATTATACTTTAAAATAAATCAGGGTCCCATCCCTATCTCGATTCTGATTGGGTAGCGCTGGTGCCCTATCCACTCGACTAATTCAATCTGGCGGTCAGTCAGCGTATCCAGAAGATAAGGCACGCCCACTCCTTCTTGCAGCTTCTTTGATATACAAAACATCCTTCAAGCCCAAGGTGCTAATTACACTTCTGACGGCCTTGGTCGGCTTACTATCCTAGCTACGGAAAACTTACGTAAAGGATGGTGTTAGCCTGCGGTCATGTTTAACAATAAACAGTGGCTTGTCCGACTTACTTGATTACACATGGTTCTAATTTAATTTTGGGTCGGGCAAAACGCCACACTTACATAGATGGAGATCCCCAATACACATATTTAAGGGCTTCTATGCTGGCTTATGCTTCTATCAATTTAGTATTGATAATAAATAGATGTCCTGAATCCGCGGTTAGAGTCGCCACTGATAGCGAAGCAGTAGTTAAAGTTACAAATTCCAAAGAGTGTTGGGGATCATGGAAAATTAAAAAGGAAATATTGCGTGATTATTCTAAATCAGCAGATGTTGCAATTGAAAACAATTATTTGAAAAATAATCAGATATCAGAACTATCGAACGCCCCTTCGTGTTCCGATCCAATATGTAGGAAGAAAAACAGTTATTTAAACGGGTGTGGTGGGTCAGGGAAGACGAATCGTGTGATCGAATTATTTCGAGGGAAATCAACTATGATTGTGCCAGCACCAAAACACAGACTTGCAAGAGAGATGAAACAGCAAGGAGTTAATGCAAGCACTTATAACAGTTTCTTTCGATGGAAAGGTGACGCATTGACTCCTGATTAAATGGGCGAGAAACATATTCCTGACATTATTATTTGGGATGAGATATGCACAGTATCGTTAGAGATATTAAAAATGTTTCTTGCTTGGCCATTGTTAAAGAATACAACTGTGATAATGTGTGGCGATCATGGTCAACCACGACCATTTGTGGGTTTATCTCCACATTATTGTCTGAAGAATTTTGTAGATTATAATGAAGATATTAATACTGATCACATATCTCTTGAAAAAGAATTAAGAGTTTAACAAATTATTCAGATTACATCCGGATAAAAACCAGTTTGAAATAGCGCATGAAAACATTTCATGGAGGCCAAACAATTTGATAGTGACAAATAGAAAGATAATCAGAGACACAATTAAGATGAAGTTATTTGAAACACACAAAGAAAAATTCGCAACACTTCCAGTACCATTGTGTTATATGCCTACGGATACACGAAGACAGAATATTGAAAGTGATATTCCTGGACAAACTGAGAAGAAGATTCTCGTGTTAAATGATATTGTGTCGGTTGATATCACTGTTTTCGAAGATGCATTTCATGCTGATAAATTCCCATGGACGCTAGGATACGCAAAGACGATACATTCTTCGCAGGGATAGATTATATCCGATACGATTGTTTGGATGGCAGATGATCGCATCGAGTGGTCAAATTTAGTTTACTTGGCAGTATCCAGAGTACGAAGAATAAATCAACTTCGAAGAGTTATTTTAGATGCTAACGAGACCATCAACAATGAAATTGTCAGCGATGACATAATCAGAAAAAAAACTCGTTGGTTATAAACAACATGATAAAATAAAAAGTAACAGAAAATTTGATATTGATGTTGAATTTATAATTACCCTGAAACAACAACAGGATAATCAGTGCGCGAGTTGTAATTGTATAATGCGTTCATGTTGGATGGATAAAGATTCTCGCCAACTTACCAAAGACAGAAAAGATAATTGTCTTGGTTATACCAGAGATAATGTAATGTTGACTTGTCTTGAGTGTAACAGACGCAGAGGTGCTAGTTAATACCACGCGGTGGTAATTGAGTATCGTCTGGTATCACTTGTAACTGTTCACGTGTAAATACGCGCTGAGGAGCATTGCTAGTCTACTCGTACATCTTGTTATGTTAGATATTATATGTATAGTGACACTCCAGATAGGATCAGTAGCTCTTTTTTTAACGCCTTGGAGTTCTCCTGATTCATATAAATATCTCACAGTGACATTGCCGAGTTTTCATTGTTTTAAAAAATCATTTTGCGGTTTTTGTACGCGTATATACTTCGTTTTGATGGCGTTAATAGGTTTCATATTGATTGTTCGAGTAATTTCATTATTTAGCGCGGTAATTACACCTGGTAATCTCTTTACCCATTCACGAGATCGGTTATCCTGGACAAATTCCTTCGCGTATTGATATCCAAACAACCGTTCAGCAAGTGTCCGATTAAATCGTTCAACAATTGCCTGATCGCGATGTAGTGCAGTATGTCCTTGTCTGATGGTGACATTATGATGTTTCATTGTTGATAACACTGCACCCTGAAATTCCTTGCCAGGATCAACTTGTAATAGATTTGACCACTGCAGAGGACCTCGTCGATAAATCCTTACAAACGCAGAAGCTACTTTTTTTGATGACTTTGTCTTTAATTATTCAGCTTGTTTGTATCTACTCGCAACATCAACTACGGTTAGCGCATACTTGTATGTTTGTTTATTAACAGTGTCATGCGGCAGAAATAATATATCAGCCTGATGAACTCCATTATGGACGCTGACATTAAATGTGCAAAGTTAATTCGTTTAGGCGGTGGTAGATAAATCTGCCATATCGCCTGTTTAGATAACCAATCCGCCGCGGTGGCATTTTTCAATTTTGAGGTATTAGCGAGTTTATCGATTGCTGATTTACCCCTTCAGTGTCCTCTTGGGGAATAATAAATAGATTCCATGCTGTTATTAATTACCAGCACCCAGCATTAATTTACTATTTTATCAACCATGAAGCTAATTTTGCTTTGTAGGATTTATTAGTGATAAAATTTAACGCAGGAATCAATTTCACATCTGCGATATGTCTGTGTTGCAGATTGCTGCTTTTATAAGCAACATCATGAGCATGACACGCCTTATCAATAGCATTAATTGGATATTTGCAGGGTCGGGGCTGGTCTTGATCATCGAGTCGGATATTGAATCTAGTTCCAGATCCACAATAACTATATCCTGGAAGGTGTTTTTGTCCCGGATATTTTGCCTATGGAATCCCCGAAGTTTTGTTTTTTCGGCTGCAATATCATCTCCTCGCTTTTTTCAAGCTGGCTGACGAATAACTACTGATCACACAAATTCTTTTTCATGCATGTGAAGTTAGTAGCGAGTTGATGAACGTGACGATAACCGAGATATGCAAAGCTGCTGACAATCACCAAACATTTCGCGTGGCTATCTCAGTGTTCTCGATAGTTACGAATTTACTGCAGTCTTTTTCATTATCAACATCTTTCATATAGTTCAGTATATGAATGAGGCCTGATGTTTCATAAGCAGATATTAAATTCATGATTCTGGATTTTCTCAAGTACAGTACTAAAAAATCTGGAAGAAATGTTGTATACGTTTGTTCACACCTATAAGCTTAAAGATATTTCTTGCTATCTTATAGTCAGGTGCAAACATAACGTTTCCATTTGTTTCACGCAGTTCACCCTTCTCCAAAAAAATCATCGGGAACCACATTTAATGTGACTATATCATCATCTCTACGACTGATAGGTGCAGGATGACGGCATAATAGTTGCTGTGTTTCTTGTTATAGATCTTGATACTCTCGTATGCTTCTATCAGTACCGCAGACTAGTTTCATCTTTGTTCGACTAAAAATGGTATCTGTATTTCTTAGTAGTGCTTGAATATCTTGGATATTATCTTGATTGGCATCAACTTTTTTAATAATCTTCATCCTCATCTTCCTTTTTTTCTGTTTTCATTCATTTTAACTTCATTAATTGTTTGTACATCCTCCTCATCTATATCACTACCATCAATATATGGCAACAAATCATAAAATACATTTGGATCATCCTGGATGTTTTCATATCCTCGACTGTTACCCCATTACTGTTCATTGCTGTAATGGATGTAAGGGCTCCATTAATGCTTTCGATGTCTTCATTGAAGATGTTTAGTGGGAAGTTTTTCATTTATGTCATTATTACTGACAGTAGGTCTATCCATTTTCTCCATATCATGAATGGCCAAGGATGAATATATTTCAGCTTGGGACCTTTCTATGTCACAGTCTTTTCCTACAATAACCGATGTGTCATAAGTAGTAGAACTAACGATATTCCGGTCATGTTTGGACCATGCATGATAAAGCATTGGCAGTGATGAAGCAAATGAGCATGATGAACTCCCTGAAAGCCAAATTTCCGCATGCAATATTTTTCATATGTACCAAACTCCTTAATGACAATGTCGAACGACATCTTCAAGAAAATGGGACATGTGTACTGGCCCGTAACCGAATACTCCAAATCATTTTGGAAATATAATAATAAGAATAAGAATAAGAATAATATTTACCTCAAATGATAAGAAATTTGATTCCAGATGTCAGAATTGGGAACCCTATTTACAACAATTGCCAGTTTTCAAATGATATTGGCAAAGATTCATGTAGGACAAAATCAACACAACGTTTTCAGTGTTTTAAGGTTAACAGCGAGTCCATAAACCATATGTTAAAAGCGGCAGTTAATTGGGACAGAAACAAGTTTCCTGAAGTTATTGAAGTGATCGGAACTATTTTTAGAAACCAAATTCTATTTATTAGATGTACTATTTATAGCAAAGGAGACTGGCGTCTAGCATCTTCAATGGAACAACATGTTATTCCACAACTAGTATGGCATGATATGTCACAAATGGAGAAAGACAGGCATATACACAAATTTATCCTGGTAAAACCACCAACAGCAACAAAATCCAGATATATCAGTACCAGCAGTATAGAATTTAAGTGTCTCAAGGCTTCGGAAAATGTTGGAAAAAAGACAGGCCAGCGGAAACGGCCAGCATCAGAACGGACTAAAAAGTATTATAAATGACCAATTGGAGAAAGTGATGTACTTACCGAATAAATATAATAACTAATCGCTAATTAAGTAGGGTGTGTGTATGTGTCTGTGTGTATTGGTGTTTGTGTGTGTGTGTGTGTGTGTGTGTGTGTGTGTGTGTGTGTGTGTGTGTGTTGGTGTGTGTGTATGTGTTAGTGTGTGTGTGTCTGTGTATGTGTGAGAGAGAGAGAGAGAGAGAGAGAGAGAGAGAGAGAGAGAGAGAGAGAGAGAGAGAGAGAGAGAGAGAGAGATCAGACAGAGAGACAACTTTTGTATGACAATAAAATATTTCCTACATTTGTTTATGGTCATTTATATATTTTATAGGTCATAATTTAAGGACTGTAATCTCCACACAAATAAATAAATGGCAAATCTCTCCATCGCATTGCTCCATCTCTCATCGTGTAGTATTTGGCGGGGCGATGGAAAAATGAAGCAATGCGATGGAGAGATTTTTTTTATTTATTTTATTTATTACTTGAGTGGAAATTACAGTCGAAAGATTTAATACGAATAAATTGCATTTGTATTTATTATTTATCAATCTGATACAAGAAAGCGAAGTTTTAAAGAAGAAAAATCGGGGGAGGGGATAACTTTTTTAATTTTTTGATGAGAAGGTAGATACAATACGATTCGATGAAAATTTCGGTTCATTTGGGTGTGAATTTGAGCGGATTTGGGTGGATTTGGGGGTATTTGGGTGGATTTGGGTGGATTTGGGTGTTTCGTAACACCCAAAGTAAATGGGGGTGAAAGGCTTTGACCAAATGAGTAAGAACATGCATATTTGATTTTGTTTTATTATTCAAACAAAAACAAATTATAATTTGTGTGTGGAAACCGATATATATATATATATATATATATATATATATATATATATATATATATATATATATATATATATATACATACATATATATATATATATATATATATATATATATATATATATATATATATATATATATATATATATATATATATATATAGAGAGAGAGAGAGAGAGAGAGAGAGAGAGAGAGAGAGAGAGAGAGAGAGAGATAACATATAAATACTTGTGTATTTCAGTGTTTTTAGTAACCGTTATCATACTGCAATTTCTCTAGCTATTAACTTTCAGAAAATATATCGATTTTGACCGATTCATCCGTACCTTACACCCTTCAGTTCCCAAATACTATGTATTCATCTTGTTACCTGATGAGTACAATGGAATAATATGTATTTGTTAGTTCCAGAATTGAGGAAGACTCACTTAACGTCACAAGGAAATTTTAAGATTGCGCATCTATCTAGTGATAGTTTAGAATCGTAAAATTTAAGAATTCTTTTCCATTTAGATAACCTTGACCTTTTATTACTAAGATGTAGAGAAGAGCATCAACAAATAATGTCCTCTGTCAAGAGTCCTTTGCATCTGTACAGACACTTGCTTCGATGTATTAGAAAGCTACCGCACGAGGCACAAAGTCATTATCAACACCATGTGCGACAGGTGCTTGCCTAAAACTGACTCCTTAAGAAGATAAAAGTTCGCCTCAACCTTCCGGTAGTCCCACAACGTAAGACGTATATATAGTATAGGCCCAAAACATAAATATCAACGTCGAGGTCTTACATGTAGGCTTGAAACTTCTAGATACATATACTTTTCATAATTGAGTCCCTCAGGGTTCAAGAGACAGATTTTATGCACAAACTTAATGCCACATTCAACATCCTTGTATTTAAAGTCATTCAAAATAAAATACACAAGTGAGGTTAGAAAGGTATATATATTTTGACTCTTTTCATAGGTGATAATTCTGTAAAATACGTGTACTAAACCAGCTGATGCAGTTCAAAACATTTGCCATCCAAGCCGTTTTTTTTAGATATTCCATTTTTTCCTGAACCCACGTATTTACTGATGTGGGAGTTGGCTCCTCTTACTAGCCGACTATTGGTATTTCAGTATCTAAATATTTCAGAGTAACTGTGGGGAGTGTACATACCTTAGTCCAGTAACCCTTCCCCCCCCCCCCCAATCTGTGTTGATACTGATGGATGATATGTGGGTACGATATCACCTGTTCATTAAAATATGCCAATGTGCTGCATGCAGATCATTCTGGAACAAATATTCATACACTTTAGATACATATTAATTCGTCAGAGTTGTATCTAGAGGGAGATTCAAAATGGCCACAGGACAGATGATTGTGCTATTCCACAGGGATTTATCAAACATAGCATTTGCTCCAGAAATATAATGTGCATCACCAGTAGAACTCTTCAGCCAATGGTAGTTCCACAGCTGTAATAAATACTGTTAAGCGCATAAAGTGTACACCAATGTGTGCAGGCAATTAGGATCTGGCTGCAAATATTTGCAGATTTTATTGTAATGGTGATATCTACCCCAAACCAAAAATCAATATCCTCATGGTGTGGGGCATATTGATCAGCATATACATGCTTCACATCAATTTAAAGAACATCAGCCTTAAATATCTAATTCACAAATATATCCATATGTTTAATTAGTAAACCATAATACCTGGAAAAGTCACACCATAGCATTAAGTTAGGAAATTTGACAAGGGCCAAAATAGGAAACTGCCACCTCAGAAGAAGCCAAATAATGTTAATAGATCAATCATAATTAACAAACTTAGTTGTAAAAATATTTGCAGGAGGTATTTTTCCAGTGATTGTTACCCATCATGCCTGGTAATTGGAATTGTCCAAGTATTTTGTCTATTCACAAAATTTTGTTTGAGATTCTTGAGACCATATTTTATATGATCAAGTGTGTTATGATTGACCCAATCTATAATTTTTTAAACTGGTTTTATTTTAACATTAAAAAGAAGTATCAATACTCTATAGGTAAATTCTTGGAAATGTTAACAATGTTTTATATTTATAGTATTTGCATGCTCTATTTGTTTTGTTTGTTTGTACTCCCCCACCACCAATTTAGCAACAATGAGCATCAAGGTTAGAAATAAAAAATGCATATAACTTAGTCATTTAATTCATCAATTTATCTTTCCTAACCTGATTGTTTCCAGGCGGTCTTTAACTTAACACTGAACATCTCGCTAGGAGTTCAGGACTTCTATTTTGGGAAAAACAGGAGCCACACCATCAGAAGTTGTAGTCTCCCTAGCAAAAGGCTAATTTTACAGATGAGAAGAACCAGTGGTTGCCATTGAGTTTAATTGTCTAAACTCTTTACACCTCTGACATAAAGTTATTGTTCATCCCTTAGAGTGAGAGCAAATTATGTCAGGCCAAGGAAAGGTCCTATTCCACACATTAAGCTAGGCATCAGACACTTTCTTACATCTGTCTAATTGTGTTCCTAGTGAACTATAATTCGGGAGACTTAAGCACTCTGCTGTATTTACAGTCATCATCAATTTGCTGTTTAACTCCAAAATACATGTTCAAATTTGCAATAAAAGGTTGTCTAACTCTCACCATGTTTGATTTTGAGGTCATATGCAATATTTGGTCAAACATGGAAACAAAAACGATAATGAAAGCTAATCTTGTTCATTTCATGTACTCTTATACACACGTACTTCACTGATGTCTTTCTGGCTCACCTTCGAATTCTGTCATTGGAAATATCTGCCCATTTTCTCAGCAGCAAGTTGAAGTATTTGAAGTTGCAGCCAAGTTCTTGGGTCATATTCTTCAGTGACAACTTGCACATCTGGGTGTCTTTCAGCCACTAAATGTTCTCATTGTAAACATCAGTATAGCAAAGATGATCAACTGATCAACATATTTTCCACTCAACAGGTGGTTGAAGCAGGACTTGCAAGTCGTTGAATTTGCCATCAAGCAATTGCATGTATACAGAGGAATCCTGTATAAGTCATTTTTCTGTGTCCTAGATAATAAAAACAAATTGTATCTAGAGTTGCATGATTAAGTGTTGGCAAGATCTGAACTTATTAATCTTTCTGACTAAACAGATGCTGTCAGATTGCTTACTGTTCTATTCTAGTTTCTAAAATAGTAAAAACTCATCTGTCCAATTTTTTCAATGAATAGTTTTAATATTTCTACAACACTCAACAAATATTAAGAAAGGAATTCTTGTGTACATGTGTGCAAAGAGATGTAACTTCATCAATAACAGAATTATTGAGTAAATCAAAAATAGTGAACTACTTTGCATCTGTGGATTGCAAACTTCCAGATATTGAGATCATGATACTAAAAAACCTATTTCATTTGAAACACCAACAAGTTGACAGTGTTTGGAATCCCCTGTTGACAGTCAGGTAGAAATTATAAATTCATGAAGGAAATGACTGTGTTTGTACATTTATTTAAATTCTTTTTACTGTTTGTTTTTTATGTAAGTAGGGGAGTACAATTGGCAAAGTGTATGAATACTAGAGCAGCATGGATGATTATTTTGATCCATATCATTTCACATCATACTTTGATTACGTTGTGCTTTATTAACATGTGCCTGTTGTATGTACCTAATATCTATATGTCCAGCAGTTTGTCCTTTTGTTGGTTATTTGGCTTTTACTGGGAATTATTGGATTTCCTTTTAACAAATTGGGCATGCAGCTTGTTTGAGTTTGAAAGTGTTTCTTGAGATCATTTACAAGAATAAAGATCCACTAATTGTCTGCCGTTCTCAGATTGGTTTACACAGCATAACTGACCGAAGTTTTTGGATTTAAACTGAATTTCTCCATCACGTTTATAATGATGAGATCTTAATTTAGTTGCATTTTAAAATTTCAATTTAGAAGAGTGTATTACCACTGATTGCATGAACCTCAGTTTAAAGTCCAAAAGAGTAAATTGTTGTGATCAAGACCCTTACACAGAACTATTGCCAATAGCACTAGATTCAATAACATTCAGAAATAAAAAAGGTTAGCATGTTCACCCCAGATGCTAGAGGTCATCAGTTTGAGCCCTGGCCGCGTCATGCCAAAGACTTCTAAAAATGGTACTTACAGCTGCCTCGCTTGGTGCTCAGCATTAATAGGGTAGTGGTTGGCAAGGTGTCAGGATAATGTGACTGGGTGTGTCATGATGCTACACGTCTGCGGCATGGTGCCCCAGTGCTATACGTCACTGTAAATGGCCACACTGCATATATCATTACATTATGACTTGAAAACTGTTAAAGCTATGTTTAAAATCTAAAATGCACACACACACACACACTCAAACAAAAAAGGTTTAAAATGTTCTTCTTTTTCACTTTAGCTTTCACAGCAATTGTTAAATTACACATTTTTATCAACTAAATTAAATCTTCATAGAAAAGGTTTGTTACTACAAAAGATACTGTCTTGCTATATGTTCTGAGATTTACCAGATTCTAACCATACATAGTTGCTGAAGAATAAATGAGAAAAATGTTATTGATATCAGTTATAAGCATGATCTTATTGTGAGAAGAATTCAAATAAAATACTTTTCATTTTATTCAAAACAACTGCTTACAAATGTTTCAACATTTTTTTGGTAGAAATGATATTCTTAAACAACATGATTATTCAGTGATCACAATTATCCAATTAACCTGCATGCATGAATTGAACCATAATTTTCTATTGGCAGTTTGGCCCTGTTGGTACTGTAAAGAAGCAGTGTTGAGATGAATGAAATGTCTTCAATAATGCAGGAAGAAAGATACCATGAAATATATAGGGTACAATGTTTGACATTGTCTTGCCAGTTTCCCCCATTAAACACAGTTCCTGTTACAAGGTGACTGTTGGCATTTCATTAAAATGTGCAGTCATTTAAAGGTAGTATATTCCATATCTCCAATAGACACTGAGTGTTGTATATTCCATGGCTGCAATAGACATTTGAGTGTAGTATATTCTATGGCTCCAATAGACATTTGAGTAGTATATTCCATGGCTCCAATAGACACTGAGTGTAGTATATTCCATGGCTCCAATAGACACTGAGTGTAGTATATTCTATGGCTCCAATAGACATTTGAGTGTAGTATATTCCATGGCTCCAATAGACATTTGAGTGTAGTATATTCTATGGCTCCAATAGACATTTGAGTAGTATATTCCATGGCTCTAATAGACACTGAGTGTAGTATATTCCATGGCTCCAATAGACACTGAGTATAGTATATTCCATGGCTCTAATAGACACTGAGTGTAGTATAGTCCATGGCTCCAATAGACACTGAGTATAGTATATTCCATGGCTCCAATAGACATTTGAGTGTAGTATATTCTATGGCTCCAATAGACATTTGAGTAGTATATTCCATGGCTCCAATTGACACTGAGTGTAGTATATTCCATGGCTCTAATTGACACTGAGTGTAGTATATTCCATGGCTCTAATAGACACTGAGTGTAGTATAGTCCATGGCTCAAAAAAAACACTGAGTGCTTAAAGTAAGATAATGTACACCTTGTGGCACAAAAGTGTGATGTGAAAAAATATGGAAATATTTTGCAGGCGATAATTTACAAATGAATGCTATTCACAAAATAAATTGTAGAAACTATTCTCTGTTCAGATTAACATAATAAAAATATGGGATAAAAGCGGTACATGTCCCATGACCACAAACTATTAAAACTATATGACAAATATTTTATGTAGACCAAGGTATCAAAAAAAAATTATTTTTTGTTGGGGGGGGGGGGGAGGGGGTTAATGTCATTTTATAACACATCATAGGAAATACAGTGAATACAGTTTAGTTTGGTGGAGGAAGCTCCTGGCAAGCTTTCTTACATACCCTGAGTGGTCAAGCCAAGGAACAAAACCCACATAGAGGTGAGATTTGAGTGATCTGTAAAGGCATGCATCTCAGACCACTTGGCTCCAAGTGCTTTTAAGAAGGTAAAACGTAAACCCTGATATAAATTATACCTGTAACACTGAGGTAAATTATTGTGTTACATAGATGTCAGATTTTTTCTTCAGGGATTCAACAGTCATGCTGATGAGACAGATCCAGAAAGAATAAGGCAGATCATTGCAAGAGCCATGGATGATGCAGAGTGGATTTTAAAAAAGGTATATATTAATATTAATAACTGTCGTAATTCTTAATTATAATGAAGGGAAATAAAAATAATAATAATTAATAATATACTTTTTTGCAGACTGTTCATAAAAACTACTGGTATTAAGAAAATATTTTTTAAAAGACTTTGTTCAAACTTTTGGTGTATATAAATCATTGTCTTCACTTGATTGTGTTCTCCTTGTGTTAATTATATTTCTTACAAGCCAACAAAACATTAAGATAATCAGGTGTTAAATTATTTAATACCTTGTTAGGAAGAAAAGAAAAACTTTTCTAAAAATAACAATTATTCATTGAGTGGTGTTTAAGCGACGTAGTCGCCCACTTTACTTGGCAACATAACACTTGCCATTTTAAAATTTATTGTTAGATGCTTTTTTGAAGATTGGTTTGACTTGTTATCATCAAGAACACACAGCTTTGGCTTGTTATCAATAAGAACACGTACAGTTTTGACTTGTTATCAGTAAGAACACATACAGGTTTGACTTGTTATCAGCAAGAACACATACAGGTTTGGTACATTAAACAGTTGCATATTTTAACTGTTGTCATTTATTTCTAAGTAAACCACTCCAATGTCCTAAGTGGTTAGAGTGACCACATTGGATACAGGAAGTCAAAGGTTCAAATCTCAGCTGAGTCATATGAAAGCCTTCAGTATGGCCAACATGGTTAGAGTGTCTGCATCGGATACAGGAAGTCAAAGGTTCAAACCTCACCGGATTCATACCAAAGCCTCCAGGATTGCCATCTTGAAAATCTTGTTATTGCAACTGCTCCCAAATGGATGATCATATTTGATGGTTTTTGAACAAAAGATATCTTGGGACATTAAGTTGGACCTAAATGAAAATGCTTCTGTTCTGGCATTGGATATGGCCATAGCCATTGCAATACTGAAAATCATATTGCTAACTCTTCTCAGAAGAACGTTACATAGACACTATAATACTATTTTAAAATATAGATCTTAAAATTGTGTCAATTGGCCTTCAGTATCTGCCATTTTAGCCTTTTTTTACAGTGATAATTTGTTTTGTACAGTAAAACCTGTTATGAGAGACAACCAAAAGCGGTCTCTAAAGACAGGTGGTCTCTCATAAGAGGTGTGTGAAAATGGACTGGTTTCCAGGGTGAAAAGTTAGCATTGATGAAGAAGAAAAAATATCCATACTCACTGTACATGTATCATATCCTTTATTAATAAATCTTATACTTCTTTGTTGACATATTTGACTGATTGGTCTGAACATGTATCTTTATTTTTGAGCAAAGAAGCCTTTAAACCATTCGTTTCTAATGGGCTCCTTGTCTTCGATAACATTATGAACTTGTGTCTTACTGACGTTTAAGCTGGCTGCTATTTTGCTAGTGGTCTCCCCTTTTTCACTTTTTTCAATTACATTAAGTCATGTATCCAGTGTTAGAATTTTTCTTGATTTCATCGGAGGTTCTGCCATTATTGGTGTTGATGTATAAATGACTAGATGTATTTCAACTTTGACCAGGTTTTGGGGAAATATGGAATATATATATATATATATATATATATATATATATATATATATATATATACACACAAACACACACCAAAGTATGACACCAAAGGACATAATTAACTCATCCCGAAAATTACATTTATTTGAGACTAAGTTTTAATCGCCAGCGTTATTGCTTGATAAACAAATGTTGCGACCATTTGCACCCAGATAAAGATTGTGGCTTCGTGAAAAACTAACAAAAGAAAGAAAAAACATCAGGAAATGATTAATTAGAAAGACAAATGATGTACTCAACCCTGCACTGAAGCCCTTTAAAAAGATTTCTCACTTGGACATTAGGACTACCGGTGTTATGTATAAAAAATACAAACCTCTAAATTGACTATGTATATCTATCATTACTCCCTTTGATGAAGAAAATGGTTAATCTTGCCAGCTATTCACATGACTTAAGCACTATAATGACAGTAGTGACATTTACTTTAGTCTGGTTTACTGCAGTTTCCAAATTACATCATACACTGGACTTGTAAATTTTATAAAACTGGTTGCTAGCCAAGTTTTTCGTTGTTAGAACTATCTTTACGATTTATCTGGTCGTTGTTACATACAAGTAAATGATGGTTATTGGTGTTTATCTCGCTATATGGTTCTTAAACTGTAGTGTTATTTAATGTGCACTTTGTTTGCATACTACATGTATCCTGGGCTCTTGTTTTTACAAAGGATTAAGTCAAGATCAGTGGTATTGATCTGTTTTCTTTGGTAGTTTTGCGATGTGGTCACTCATACCAGTGTCAAAATGCATATTTTGCCAAGATTTAATTGCCACTTGTTGCATTCTGTATGTGGTCGCTCATAGCAGAGCATTTAGATACTGTTTTTTTTTTTTAAAATGCAATACGATTGTTGTCGGATATGGCAGGTGGTCGCTCATAGCAGAGGTTGGTCAAGACAGGTTTTACTGTATCAGTACACCTATTGGATGGATAATCATAACATGGGATTTTCACCAAAGAACTTGGATGTTTTGTTGGTCCTAAATGAAGTTGGAGTCAATCTGATATCTAAAATATCTTGTCATTGCTCAGAAATATCAGAAATGGTTTCAACACTCAGCAATTAAAACAAGAAATTGTCTTATACTAAAATTTTGGAGATTATTCTTGGACATCAGTGCATCAGACACATCTTTGCATGAAGGAATATTGCATTTATTGTATTTATATTTGTTTATTTCAGTACTGCAAGTGAGAACGTGAAGGCAAGACAAATGCAGGTTTTTACATAGCTTCCAATGGAGAGGGTTGAAACAAAGCTGAAATCTTGCAAGCATGTGCAATTACAACAATAGTCGTTAACTTATTTGTAATAGCTGGACATAACTCTTGTCTCGAAACTGAATCAGTCTTTTTTAACTTTGAACTCTTGATTCACAGGATAAGAAATCAGCTTATTAGTATGTTGAAAGAGAGTTGTATATTTAAGTCTTATTGACATTATACTTTGAATCCAATGGAGAAATGCATCTCACTATTTAAAGATGTAAACTTGGCATTTTTTGTGTGCGATATTTGGCATAATAATGTAATAAAGATTATCTGAGTGTCCCAATCTCTTGTACTGTGACTTCACTTAACCTGTTTCATTCCTATTTAGCCCAATTTAATCTTGTATGTAAACAGACCCAATATTTCCCATGTTAACTCTTTCACTACCACTGACGTGTATATCCGCTGCCTAAATATGCCTAGCCTCACCAGTGACTGATAAATCCGCTTGTAAACAGAGCACTATTACTCCCAGTGACGGATATATCCGTTTGCCTTATATGCTTCCTAAACCCTAGTGACGGATAGATCCGCTCTGTATGTCATTGTTACAACCGGTCGTATTGGTCAATATATGGAAGTAAGTCTATTCAACCAATCAAATTAGAGTTAACAAATGATTGTTCTTACTAAATCCGGTTCCTGTTTTCAAATTTGTACCGCGTGTTTGTTAGTACATGCATTTGTAGTTGACAGTGGAAACCATGGCGTTCACTTACGAAAGCGATTCAGATTCCGACTTTTCCGGTTTTTCTGAGGATGATATTGACCACCATGAATTAAGAAGTATTGGTAGTGATATTAATATATCTTCTTTATCAAGTCTGTCAGAAATTGAGACAGAAACTGATGATGAAGATGACGAAGTGTGGACAAGAGAACCACGTGCGCCGAAAGTAACGGAGTTTACAGAAAGCGTTGGCTCAATTTTCGTTTTGGATGAGGGGAAAAAGAAATAGATTTTTTCTTTAAATAGATATCACGAGGAATTACTTAAGAAATAGTAGAACATAGTGACTAGGTAACAGTGTTAGTAATTAAATGTATATATTTGATAAATAACTTAGTATAAAAGACTCCCAGATAAATTTTTTTGTTTACAAGCAGTTTTGTGTTATATTCCTGCATAAATTTTAGTGTTTTCAAGCAGTGTTTTGTGTTATATTCCAGGATAAATGTTAGTGTTTTCAAGCAGTGTTTTGTGTTATATTCCTGGATAAATGTTAGTGTATAAAAACAGTGTTTTGTGTTATATTCTTGGATAAATGTTAGTATTTTCAAGCAGTGTTTTGTGTTAATTTTAGTGTTTACAAGCAGTGTTTTGTGTCATATTCCTGGATTTCAGCAGGATAAAATAATCAAACAGATATAAGGTAGCTATAGCTTTAATATATGCATGATTTTAGCCTATAATCAGTTTATTAGAGAGAAAATAACTAACACAATCCAACCATACATCAGCTAAAAAGTTATCATTTGGCTACAGCAGCATTTGGCTCTGGTAGTCAGCCCACAAATCAGCTGCAGTAGTGACCCCAGCAGCTAGGCATAGCAGTCAGCCACTAGAGTAGTGACCCCAGCAGCTAGGCATAGCAGTCAGCCACTACAGTAGTGACCCCAGCAGCTAGGCATAGCAGTCAGCCACTACAGTAGTGACCCCAGCAGCTAGGCATAGCAGTCAGCCACTACAGTAGCATTAGTAGTTAAAGAGTTAAATTCTCATTCGTGCTATACAGCCCCAGGGTGATATTTAAATCCTTGTTGCCATACAGCCCCATGTAGGTCTGTAATGTATTGTCTCATTGTTTATATACATAGCCCCACTGTACTACTTTTTTATCTATCTATCTATCTATCTCTCTCTCTCTCTCTCTCTCTCTCTCTCTCTCTCTCTCTGACCTGGCTTCAGAGTTGTAAACAAGCTTTTAAAATGATTGGTTGATTCCATGGACATTATGGAGCTTTGTTATAAACATCTTTCCATTTTTAGTCGGGTCATACGGTGTGTACGAGATTTTTTGAATGTAAATTTGTTCTAAAAGATTCTAGAAATTTGTGTGACCCCTTCCTTGTTTACGTAAAAACAGGTAGATAAATTATGTTTTGAAGCGAACTATTTAGTACAACTTGGGCTGTTAGAATACTAAATTGTGTGTTGTTTTGAGTTATTTTAAATTACCTTGTACTGGAAATTATTTCAATTTGTTTGGTTGAAGAGGATTTATTTTGTTATTTATCTGGAAAAATATTTGTGCTCATTGAATTTCATAAGACCAGAACTGAATTCATCATGTGACATTGTCTTCCATCTTGGATGCTTCACTAAGATTCGAACTGGGAATTATTAGGACATTTTATTATCAGGACTTTTACAATTTCACTAGTGGATTATATTTTGAATTATTTTTGGATTAATTTTGGAATTGATTCTGAAAACCGTAAGTTTATTTTTCTTTTCTGGAAAATATTTGTGCTCATTAAATTGTTTATTAAGTTTTTACAAGCTTGTTACTTTCACTCTTTCTATGTCACTTTTTATTCGGTCCTAAGCACGTGGCAATGTAAATGTATGGTGTCATTGTAGGATATGTCATACTTATCAGAAATAATTGCTTAACATATATTCCTTTCTACAGTCAACAGGATGTCCCGACACAGTCCTTCAACAGCAATTAGGTTTCAATCATAGAAATTATTATTATTATTATTTGAATAGAATTCCCCACTATAGAGTGACTCCACATGCAACTGGAAATAATATGACAAGTGTATTTTAAAAAATCCAGTGCAAATGCCTAATTTTTAATAGTTTTGCTTAATTTAGAACCGTGCTCATATTGTAATTACTGAGCATGGCTTTCGGTAAGAACTTTTCATCATACACCTAACTATAGGAGGAATCGAGATAGCAGAGTTTGAATAAACACATATAATGTATGTCATATTGAGTAACTACAAGAAATAGATCAAATTCATTCAGATAATTCTTTACTATCATATGCATATTTCCAAAATTTACGACCTTTTTCACCACTTAAAGGCATACAACCTAAGTAAAAACGAATGAAATTATTTTGTTCTTTTTTCAGTTCGTGATTAATTATTTAGTTGAAAAATTATGATTCAGGCTGTTACTGAGGCCGAAATCAGGCTAGTATCGGTAATTTTGTGATAAAATACGCGATTTTCAATTATTGTCTGCAGACAAAAATTCGCTATTTGCCACGCCTATATTCATGTAACCTCTGTGTTGACCTCTCCCGAAGATTAAGAATTTTAGCCATGCGCAAACACGTGTTTACAAAAATAATGGCGTGTCCGCAACTAGATCGAAACCAACACTTAGATTCTGAAAGGAGGAGGGGAAAAAAAGCTGTTTGGGCAAATTATGTCAGCACACGCATATGTATTGGTGACCAGCATGAACGATGGAATAAAAAGAAGTCCACTTTGAGCCTGGAAAATAATCCAGAGGTCGCCAAATTCTTGCTGGATACTGGTGAGTCTCAATTTTGCACTGAACAGTCAAGTTTTTATACCGCTGTTTTATTTCTGTAATGTTAACTCTTTATCAAAACTCTTAAAATAACATATTATATATAAACTGGCATTATTCCATTTAGCTTGAAATAAAATGCCACAGCCCTGCAACAATATCGCTGAAATCCGCATGTACACGACATACAGCAGCTGTTTTTTGAGGCTACCGAAAGGGTATTTAAATGATCATCTTCATTTTCGCACGCAACCAT
Source organism: Unio pictorum (assembly GCA_030141615.1). Taxonomy (NCBI): domain Eukaryota; kingdom Metazoa; phylum Mollusca; class Bivalvia; order Unionida; family Unionidae; genus Unio; species Unio pictorum. The sequence continues at coordinate 4,645,652 of JARLTB010000063.1, read as the reverse complement.
AAGACTATTTAGAGGCAAGCAGTCACTACTGTTTTTTTTTTTAAAATGCAAATTATTTATAATGTAAATAGTGATGGCTGTAAATAAAAGTAATGCAATACAGTTAAGTATATTTTATGCATGACCAAATTAAATAGCACACTGTGTGCATTAACGCTCGTGGGGATGTGGCATCATTCCTTACCCCACGGGAAAAATTAAATAACTTTCTTTTGAAAGATAAAACAGTGAATAATGACCCACCGGGGCCGGTTCGCTTTAATTTAACATTCATTCATTCACTATTATTTGTAAAATATATATAATTTTTGTGTCTAATGAAATATTTATTTTCCCTTGCAATATTAGTTATGAATTTAATGCCAGTGCAAGGAAAACATCAGAAACAGAGGATTGTCAAAGAAGACATGGCCACAACTTCTACACCTGGGCCAACAATTCATAGGATACAAATTCCTGCTGTCTCTGATATAACCACATCAGAATCAGATATGGCATCTATGTAAGTATTACTACATTTTATTAAATTTTATGTATATTTACTTGTTTACAAATATTTTGGTAGATGCACCTGGGAATGTATCATTCTATACTAGTTTAATATTTTGCAGTTGGAAAAGATTGTACATTTTGTTAAAATATGATTTGTTTTATTTAGAATAATATTTTTGTTGTAAATTGTTGGCACATGTTATTTTTGTTATTGATATGTTCCTCATCATGCTGTTTGTATTTTAGCTAGTCTCAAGTGAGAATAGTCTTTGACTAAATGAGTCACCCCTTTAAATAAATTATTATTATTATTATTATTATTATTATTATTATTATTTCTTGAGGCATTATCATTCCCATTATAATAACCAAGATAAATGATAATGCTTTCTTTTGATACAAAACTAAAGATTTCCAAGTTCAACATTAGTATTTACACATTTCAAAATTTTATTTTAAGGGATTCAGTCTTGTCTGAAGTTGAAAAACTTAAGGAGAAAGAAAGTGTTATGATGGAAAAGTCTAAAAGTTTTATCAACCCATTTGAGAAAGTATACTAACAAAAATAATTGTGATACATACAAAAAAGGAGAATATTCGTGTTAAGTATACTAAAAAGCAACCATATGCTATAGTATTGTATTGGTATTTGTGGATGGTATTTGTGTATAAACCAGAAAATTGCTCCCACAAAAGCTTTCTTTGCAGTGTATGAACATACAAGTTAAAAATGTGTAATTACAATATATCTTAAATATAGTATTGATGCGTAATTGAAAAAATGAAGATATACTGGTTATCATTGTAAGAATATGAATACATTGTATTATAAATACAAACCACACTAAGGCCATAGTTATGGTTTGTCCGTTTAGTACACTTGGAGAGGGCAAGGGGGTGTTTACCCAAATGCATATGCTTGTATATGGGGGTGGGAGGTCTGCTGATTATGTATTTACACATATACCTCGATAGTAATTTGTCTAATAAGTAACCTGCTTGACTGGGTTCAGTTGGTGTTTGAGTTTTAGTGGACAATCGACAAACTTTTTAAAGTTACACAGCTTATTTATTTGATGCAGCCAGACATTCAACATTGGTGGACTGTTATATTAAATACATAATATTATTAATCCTTGATCTTTTCTGTGTGGATTAAATATAGGCTGTTCTACAGAATGGGGAGGGAAATTGCATGTACGCAGATGGGGTGTGTGTAAAAAAATAAAGTATGCATGTGTACAGGGAGGGAGGGGTCAAGCTTTACCCGATTTTTGTGCACATGCCCATTGTTGGAATCAGATTTTGTTTCCAGAATTTTTACTTTTTTGCTTGCAGTCTAATTCATATCGGTCTGAGCTATACACAAACAGATAAACATTTGCAGAAGTAGGATAAATTGGGGATTGGAAGTAAAAAGTGGCCAGGAGGAAAATGATGGGTCAGAAGAAGAAAAAACTCCAACTTTTACCCTTATGCAGATGCCGAATGATGTTTCTAGCACACCTAGGCATATATCTAAGCAAACAATTCATGGAAGCAGATGTATTTCAATGTATTCAAAATTAGCCCACAAATGCATTCCCTACCCCCATTTCAGGTGACAAGGAAAAACAATTGCAGGGGTGGAATGAATTGAGTATTCTCTGCCTGTATAAAGCTACTGTACACTGGCATTTTCATCAAAACAGATTAATTGGGATTTATAATTTTGAAATAGTTCTTTGCATCTGAATCAATTTATTTATTTAGTCATTTTACTTTGTTTCAGAAGTACAGCAGAACTGTAGAATTTCCAGATGTTTGATTGTATTGTATGCCTCCAAAGAATATTCATATAAGCCACCAGCTTTCAGAGCTAGGACTCTTGATCATAACAATCATATTGACAGAGATGTGATTGTAAACACAGATGGAACAATAAGGTAATAAACTTTATTCTTGTTTGTTAATATAATAATTCATTTTCGTTAAAATATTAATGCTTTACCTGAAAATTGATAAACCATCTGTTTGTGGTACACTTTAATCTTTTACAGAAGAAATTTTTTAAAATAAATTTCATAAACCAATTTTGGTTAGAATTAGTCTAATGTAATTAGAAAATTCTGTAAATAATCTAAACATTTTTATGATATATGGGTTAGATACAGGTTTGCTATATTTACATTTTCATTTGTAGCAAAATGATTTGTCACATGTAATTGAATGTAGTTTTTATTTTGACTTTTGAGAATTAAAAAAAATATAAAATGACATTGTCAGTGAAATGTTTGCATTTTCTTGTCAGATATCAAAGGTCATTCAACAAAAAAGTGAGAGATGGTCTGCAAACCCAAAGAAAGCTGATATTGAAAATGAGGTTAGATGATAGAGTTGGAATGAAACAGCCAGTTGTTTTGGTCATAAATGATCATAGGTGAATATCTGATGTACTTGCTCCAATACCACCACCACCTACAGAAGAGATTATTACAAAGCAGAAATCTCATTTTAAGTTGAAATGATTTAGGCCTTTTAGTCAGGTAACACCTATTGATATCAAATTGTTATGGAGAGACTATACTAGTGATTGTATGATAACAAATGATCCCTACCATGGACCCATATAGACTTTGACTAAGTCTTTCTTGAAGTGTCTACTATGAGCCAAAGTCCAGCATCTGTTTGATTTCCAAGATTCAGTTTATCTTCAGACCACTGTTGATTATGTTCTTAATGCTTTTAAAAAAACATGCATTTGAACCACAAGATGTAGGACCTTTTCAAACTTTTCATACCAATTGCATTTATACTTGTCTTATATGTATGTTTAGATTGAAGTAAATGCAGTGTATTTTGGCCATATTATGTATTAAAAAAAAGAACAGCAGAAACTATTCATTGTAATTCATTTAATCTTATAGGAGTAACAAGATTAAAATCGTGTAATTGCAAGTCGGTATTATTGCATAATAAAGTACCTTTTAATAATTTTATTTTCTACATGTTTTGTGTAAAATTGCAGTCAGAAAGATTTCTAGGATACTTTGAAGAAGAAAAAATGTACATTGGAGCAGATGACTTCAATCCATGTATGTATGTATGTACATATGTATGTATGTATGTATGTATGTATGTATGTTCATGAAAATGAATTAAATCAGAAAACAGCATTGAGCTTAACAATATTGTTTTGAATTCCACAACATAGTATTGTCCCATATTTCTTATTTCATTATTAAATATTTAGGCTAAATTTTCTAACACAAAATATTTAGACTTTGTTTTAATTAAATTATATATTTTCCTGAATTTATTTGCCCAATTTTTTAAGACTACAATGTAATGAAGTGGTTTATCACAGGTGCAGCGATGTCTGCTATTACCGGTTCACATACAGTTTCAAACCAATTTTATAAAGAAAAAAATGCTGTTAACTTCTGGGGTTTTTTTTATAAAAAAAAATCAATTAAAAATGATCTTTACTGATTATATTTGTTAACAACAAATTACTAGTTACATACTGGTGTTGACCATTCCAGTGGCCTAGTGGTAGGAGCATCCACCTCAGATGCAATAGGTTGTGGAGGCCTTGATCCCTGGCAAGGTCATACCAAAGACATAAAGATGGTATTAACAGCTGCCTCATTTGGTGCTCAGCATTAAGAGGTTAATGTATGGACTGGTCGTCCTACTGTCAGGATAATGTAACTGGGTGGGATGTCATGCTACATGTCTGCGGCATGATGCCTCATTGCTAAATATCACTATAAACTGCCACACTGCAAACATCGTAACAATATGACTGAAAAAGGTATCTTAAAAATCCAAATCACACACACACTGTTACAATTTTGAAACAGAATTTGGTATATTTTCATCACTGTACAGTAGGCCCAATTTCATGAACTCAGCAGTGATATATTGCTGCAAACAGGGTTAAAGGTCAGTTAGTAATTAAAACACCCCTGTGAATGTGTAAGAGTTTGTTTGTCTGCATAGGCTAATTGGTATCAACATTGCATAAATACATGTAGCCTTGGATTACAACACTGCCAGAACTTAATGGGTACATCGAGGAAGGTATAAAGTACAACCAGTCATTTTACGTCTAAAAAATCAAGAGGTCAAAGTCTCCTCGCCTGGTAACATGACCCCTGCATTCCTGAATGCAGTATATCTGAGCCAGTTTTGCATTGTACTTAGTACATTATACATACTATTCAGTATGTGTGTGTGTGAATGAGTACCTAGCTACCCTAATTTTAAAAGAAATGCAATAGGAAACATACATGGGGGTGGGCTTAATTTCAATATTTGTTTCTCTGCAGTAGTTTGTTTAGGTGATGTACTAAAGTTTGGCATTGAGTAATTGGTAGTCACTTGAGTCAAAAGCAAGGAAACCAAGCACAGGATACTAAAACATCAATGTAATTTCTATAGAACTGCCTAGTATTTTGGAATAGGATGTCTGTAATCATTTATAGTAATGGTACACTAGTTTCTCATATAAAAGTCTCTGGGAGACAAAGAAAAAGGAAGAATGGAGGCAGAAGTGTGATGGACTGAATGGAATTGGACTACCAGTCCAGAGAAAGATCATACATACGAGTAGGAACACAGGACAAGAGGAAAATCTATTACACTAAGTCAGATGATAAAATAGGCCATAACTTGGTCGAGTTAAAGACGAGTGATAGGGTTTTAATTTGAATTTCATTTGAGAGATGACTGTTATTTAATGAGATTAAATTGTTGTTTATTTGACTTTCACATTTTGTGTATTCATTAATTTAACTGTTGGCACCACTGACTGGGGGCTCTGAGCATTGCATCTGTCTATCACTACTTCAATTCCTGACAAAAACATGCCAAGGGGGTCTTTTGTAATAATTTAAATAATATTGGGAGCACCCCACCCAACCTAAATAACATGGAAAACCTCTATATATGCCATAATTATTCTTAGATGATATCCTTCAGTTTTTTATGCCTGACTGTACATGTACTCTTGAATTAAAGTTATACCTGTACATGCACATTTGTACTTATATAAGTTTTGTACATTTCATAATATATAATAGTTAGTTTTACAGTGTATGCAGTTGTGTACATTCATCTGGGTATTCATATAAAGGGTATAATTATTTCTATGGTAAATGAACACATTTTAAAAAACTGAAAAATTTGATGCTTTTAAATGGTGTCGAGTATATTTGATTTAGTTGTAATAAGATGGCTGATGATCCACATATGTGATATAAGCATTCAAGGTTGCTTTAGATGAACTAGTATTTTAGTCTTAAACACCTTATTCTGTTTCCAGAGCCATTTTGTATTACATGATATTGTAATTAATGAGCAGTGTCTGGATAGAATAGTATCCTAGTGTTTGTAGTTCTGTTGATATTTGCAAACCAATCTGTATTCATGAAACACTGCAACAAGTTTTGCTTTCTCAACTCAATATGAATTAGCGTTATTTATCATTTAACTTAATGTGTTACTGTATATGCACGATTAAAATCATGTTCACCAGTGTACTCTTGTTTTTTATATTCTTTGCATCCCAAGACAATGCAAGTCAACTTCAATTGATCCTATGTTTTTAATAAATAGTCTCCTCACAGTTGCTTTCAAAACATAGCCATACATATAATCATTCTTTAGTGGGTAGGTAGCTAAAAAATGTTTAACAAAACTTGTTCATGCAAAATAAAAATTGCATAATACAAAAGAAATGTTTTATACAACAGAAAATCAACATAAATTATATTATTCACACATCATATATTTGGATAGGTCATCCAAGTCTTCCTTGTGTAAAGTGGCCAAAATTATTTATCCATTATACCCCATACACAACAGCTTGGAATGACATGTCTGTTGCCAGTACTTAGGTATCCGTTAAGTCCATAAAAAAAAACTGCCTATTAGCAGTATGCCTTTTCCCCTGGTTATAATCATTATCTTCTTCTGCTGCCAGGACATCTTGAATATACCTCTGTGCAATAAGGAGCACGACTTCATCTAAAACAACCAGGTCGAAGTCCTGCAGAAATTTTTTAAAATTATCAGTAAACAAAAATTCCAAATAAAATAATTCCATTAAATATTATGTGGGAAAATATTAATTTTTGTGTTATGCAATGAAGCAAACGTGTAAATATAAAAACAAATGCGCAAATCACATCGACTATCGGATACGTGAACGTAATGTGATAATGCAACTGCCCAAGAAGATCAACTTTATTCTGAGCCAAAGAAGCGACTTTAGCGAGACCTTTTAATAGCGGTTCTGATTACAATGATACAAATTATCATATTTTTAGTTGGTTTATCTTACAACGTAACAGAATCACACAAACACGAGAAGTAAACACTTTCAAGAATGGCCCCTTAGGAACCCCTTATTGTCAGGATTTTCCATCATATTGACTTTTTTGCCTACTTCTTGTAATTTATCATATATAATGAGAAATCTATAAGCAATACATATATTGTGGGTGACTATAATGAACTAAGGAGAAGGACAGACGAAGAATAGGGCAATAATTACTCAAAAGCGAAACATATGCTTACCTCGACTTCATGTGACACTACGACTACGGAGAAGATCGGTAAATTCCGTTTCTGCATAATTAAAGGTCACCTGCCATACTCTGATTTTTTTAATTTATATCAGATTTGCATTACATTTGTAAAAGTAGTCATACTCGCACAAAAAGATTTTAAAAATTATAAAGTGTAAAGATGATATAATAATTTAATTACTCGAAAAATAAGCATCGCACGCTGTTAACTCCCCTTAGGTAAGATTTCCCACCTATAGAGGACGCCAACCGGAAATGACGTACATTTATCCCCAGAAGAGAAAGTACACGCTTCTTGTTGTTGAAAACGAATTAAGTTTCATTTATTAAATTCGAGTGATAATTGTTGACAGGACTGTATGTACGGCTATTGGACAATTCGGACCAAAGACAATTCGACCCAAGACAATTCGGCCCAACTTTTACGGAAAATTGGACAATTCGGCCCAACTTTAAAGACAATTCGGCCCAACTCGAAAGACAATTCGGCCCACCCAAAAACAATTCGGCCCAATTTTAAAATACAACTGACAAGTATTTATTTGTAACATATATTTTGACAATTCTTATATAATATGTTTTATAATAAAATTTGAAACATTTTGTGAACAAGATAAATGTTTTCCGAAGTTATAATGGTTAGGAAAAACCGGAGAAAGAAAGGAGTATAGTAGAGCTGTACGCTTGGTCTCAATAACTTAAATCTCAAGCAAAACATGAGATATTCTTGTATTTGAACGTATTTGTTACAAATAAATTTATACAGATAAAATGGTTGAAACTGCATGCTTAGTTATTTTGCGATAATTTGACAAATTTAATTCAGAACATTATTCCGTTTTGCTGTTATATGTTACGAAAAAGACAGATAAATGTGCACAATGAAAGATGCATCTTTACCAAAATTTCTTGTATTTTAAATTTCATTTAATTTGATAATGAGTATTCAAAACACCAGAAACATTTTAAGTTGTCAAATTAATACCATTCTAAATATAACATTTTTCGATTCAAAATATTAGCGCGAAATGGCGTCCTCGTGTGTACTTTCCCCTTACATAATTGATATAATTAAGTAACCATACAATAATTAATAATTTAATTAAACCATTTTTAAAAAAAAAATAATTTTAATATATTTCAAGTTTAAAACTATTCCCTAACATTTATTAGTGGTCCACATTCTATAAGGGTTCTCGTTATAAAGTCCGTTATTATTATTAATTCTTTAGGTTCTGGCAACAGTCATAGTTTGTTACTTAGTCGCTCAAATTTTGTATTTTTTGTCTTTCTCTTACGTCTCAAGTTTAAAATGTCAAAAATATTTATGCAGTTTTCAAACATTTTATCTGTATAAATTTATTTGTAAAAAATACGTTCAAATACGAGAATATCTCAGGTTTTGCTTGATAATTAAGTTTTGGAGACCAAGCGTACTCTTCTATACTCCTTTTTTTCTCCGGTTTTTCCTAACAATTATAACTTCGGAAAACATTTATCTTGTTCACAAAATGTTCCAACTTTTATTTTAAAACATATTATATAAGAATTGTCAAAATATAAATACTTGTCAGTTGTATTTTAAAATTGGGCCGAATCGTCTTTCGAGTTGGGCCGAATTGTCTTTAAAGTTGGGCCGAATTGTCCAATTTTCCGTAAAAGTTGGGCCGAATAGTCTTGGGTCGAATTGTCTTTGGGCCGAATTGTCCATAAGCCGTATGTACAACCATAACAGCCTTGATTTCTGCAGAAACACTCAACCAGACACTGATTCAACAGATTTGTACGCCTACTGTAATGATAAACGTCATACACTAATACCTTATATTTCGAGTTCATAATCGGTATAATAATGCTAAACAGTTTCTTCGAGATCAACAATTTACACATTCAGAAATTATGATTTTTGTAAACATTAATATTTTACATCTGCAATAACAATGCTGTACTGTAATCTTTATTTGATGTATTTTACTTACCCTCTTTCTATCCCTCTTCTCATATGCACCATAGAGCTTTCTACGGGATTTAGGTGGTCCAAACTTCTCTGGTGACGGAAGGGTTTTCTTCTTATATTCGACAGTCTCTGGGAAAATTGTAGGCACTGCCGTCTTTAACAAATTCAATTTCATTTGAACACCAATTGATACCATCACGGAAGGAGGGTGTAAAAAGCAACTGTCCTCAAAATGCCGTATGCACAAGCGGGATGTTGCAGTTGGTACAAACGGTACAACTTTCCCATCCCTCTCTCTATTGGACCCAACAGCTTCAATCCATTTTTTCCGGTAAACATGGTCTTTCGGAAAAAGAAAGAACCCTTTTGTCCCATCATCGCTCTTTTGGTTACATCCGTAAGCAACACAGTGCACCATATTTGTTGTAGAAAATCACGATCTTTAAAATGTATCACACAGATGATAGACATATACGCGTGGAAATTCAACGCATGAATGGCTAGGTTGAACCGAAGGGATAAATGTACGTCATATCCGTCTTTGGCACACGGAAATTACCGATTGTTTACGGAGATTGCCGAGTAAAAATTTTCATTTAAAAAATAGATTTTTTAGTCTAATTAAACATTTGTATGGTGTACATATATAACAGATGCATTTCTATTATGACTATAATGATATTGCAGTTTTTTACAAAATAGGTGGCAGGTGACCTTTAATTAGCAATCCGTACAGAAAATCGTTATATTTTCATTGATTAAACTTACAGATGTACATTTTTTGAAACAGAATGACCTGTAATTACTCATTATTTCTACAATACTTTTCATAATATCATGCATTTGCAAGAACAAAAAAGTCGAAAAACTTAGGTTGTATGCCTTTAAAAAATAGTTGTTTGACTGCCATTTATACAGGAAGCGTCGACCGTAATTTAACTTTCAGACCAGTACATTTACTAATAGTGTACGATGCAGTCAACATGATTCTTTTAAAATATACATCTTTGCTAATGAAATTAAAATAACAAATCATAATATTAACTAATGTCGTAAAGAAATAAATTTGTTATTGTTGTTGTTGTTGTAGGGTTTAACACCCTTTGTCAGCACACGATAGGCTATATGTGGCGGCCAGTTTTAATGGTGGAGGAAGAACCCGAGAAAACACCAGAAAGAACCAACGACCCACGAGAAGCTACTGGCAAGCTTTCTCACATACACACATTGGCCGAATCTGAGGCTCGAACCCACGCAGAGGTGAGATGCAGTGATCAATAACGGAGAGCGCTTTAGAACACGCGGTCACTGGAGGCCCGAGAAATAGAAAACTTTATTTTTAAAATACATTTCTGTATGTTACTTGTATCGTGACCGTGTAATCATTCTAATGTGAGACAGCTTCGGTAGCCTACTGCTTAAAGTACCTGCCATGGAAGCGGGAGATCGTTCGTTTGACCCATACCAAGTCATGTCAAAAGACTTTAAAAAATGGTACAAGCAGCTGCCTCGCTAGCCGCTCAGCATTATGAGATTAGTGTTAGGGCTGGTTGACCTGGTGTCAGGATAGTGTTACTGGGTGTGACATCATGCTACATGTCTGTGGCTTGATGCCCCGGTGCTGGACATCACTATAAGCTGCCACATTGCAGCCATCGGTGAAATATGACTGATTCTTTTTTTTAAGGCTACGTTAAAAATCCTAATCATATCTCATCATAACATCACATTGTAATGTGTTGCTCTCTTATACCATGCAATTGAATGCCTCTAATTATATAGCTTTTCACACTCTGAAAATGTCATGTCTGACGTCAGCTTTTACATAGGTAATGCTTATATCATGTACAATTTTTAGTCCAACTTAGGTTGATTGGTTTTTTTGTTTGTTAGCACGCATAATTAGCATGTAATGTCGATAAAGGCTTGAAAGTGAACTATGGATAACAGCCTGTTTCTGGTTGTCTTATTATTATCAAGGTATCATTCAGCGGGCACTAGGGCCCCTGGATAGTGATATAGGATGACTGGGAACAAAGGAGGGGGGGGGGAATTAATATTAGCCCACAGGTTTATAATATGGCTTGGTCTTAGGACAAAGAGAACTGCATGTACTGTGCAATAATTGCATATAGGTTTATTCGGATGTTATTTTGGTGACAACAATTTCAATGGGGACAAAGATAACTTAAATTGAGGGAGGGGCAGTCTGGGAGCAAAGTAAGTTTAACATAGAATTTATCTTATCCCAGACTGACATATAAATTTAGGCTCAGATGGGTGTTCCGAGGAAAGGTGAAAATTAATGTTAAGATATTGATTCACGATTTAAAAAACATAACCCTGCTATGAACTAAGAGGTTTTTTATTGATCTCCAAACACCATCCAATACTATCCATCAACTGCTTTTTGACTGATTCCATCGCACCAACAATGACAAAGCCATTATTTTCATTATATCCCTCCTCCAATAACCAGCGAAAAGGACAAGAATGTTTATGCACGCATTATAATCGCATACATAAAACATGTTATCATAAGCCTGGTAGGATACTATAAAAGAAGGATAAAGTCACATGAACATACTAACCAACACAAGTTTATGATTTCTATCCAACATAACCATTTTGAGTACTATCGAACAACAACTTCTTGATTTCTATCCAACGCCTACTTTTTGAGTACTGTCCAACATAACATGCAAACTATCCGAAACGTCTTAAAAGTGTCAAATCCTCCACCTTTCATATCAGACACAAAAGTTATGATAATACAGAATGGGGATGAAATCACATAAACATACTATCCAGTATCACGTTTTTATTATTATCCAACACCCACATTTTGAGTATTACTCGAAATTCACATAGATTGTATTCAAAATTCAAAAATGCACCAAGTAGTGTGTAAAACCTCACACATACTATGATGATGCAAGAGAAGGGGATGATATGACACAAGCATCCCATCACATCATTCAGTTTTTGTTGTTATCCATCACGAGTTTTATGTAGATAGATTCTGTTTGCATTTAGGATACAGCTGTGTTTACAATTTACGACTCTGTGTTCGAAAATGTAGTTTCAGTCTGACTATTCTTTTGGAGAATATAACATTTTGCTCATGATATTTCTATACTATTATTGACACTGAAATAATGTGGGTGTCCACTTTGTCGGGTAGTGTCACGTGACACGCATTTCCATCCTTAAGAATAAGCAGACAACAGAATAAACTTTGACAGGAACGCCCCCATTAACAAAACTGCTATGTCCTGGTACATTAAACTAGCGATATCAAAATATTAAATCATCAAATTTATTCCTTCTTTCTATTCATGTTACATGAAGAGTGATTATTTAGAAAATATTCAAATGATAAGACATTGATCAAATGGGAATATATTTCAAGACCTCATGATGAAGAGATTAGTGTTAGGACTGGTCTGCCTGGTGTCATGATAATGTGACTGGGTGGGACATCATGATACATGTAAGCGGCATGATGCCCAGTGCTAGACATAACTATTAACTGACTCACTGGAGACATCGTAGCGATATGACTGAAAAATTGTTAAAGCTACGTTAAAAATCCTAATCAAGCAAACAAACTAAATATATGGACAATTCTAACCTTGATGCCGAGAAATAGTTCGCCATGGAAGATAATCTACGAGTTTCGTTTCGAGTTTCCACTTTAGCGGTTCTCTCCCTTACGTATGCATTATTTTTTTCGATACGTTACATGCTAATAAACGTATATGTGTTCTTTGACTTATTCTACTTTGTGTATAATGATGGATATGCAGTAGATGTTGGTAGCTTAGGAAAAATCATATCCTGTAATGACCAGGTCTTCAGCAATTAGTATCCACTTTGGGGGTTCTCTCCCTTACATTATTTGTCAATACTTTTCATGCTAATAAGTGTGTGTGTGTGTGTGTGTCTGTGTGTGTGTGTGTGTGTGTGTGTGTTCTTTAACTTATTCTAGTTTGTGTATAATAGTGGAGGTGTAGTTGATGTTGGTGGAAAATTGTTGGTAGCTTAGGCAAATTCATATCCTGTAATGACCAGATCTTCTTCAAGTGTGACATGTAGAGCCCGACTAAAATGCTGTTTCCTGCATTGACGCGTGTGTAATTATTCCGAGAACAATTTGTCTTGATGTTGCATATTGTCCAGGAGTCAATTAGGTTTAGTCTAGGTGAATGTGCTATTTGCAGATAACTCCCATTTCTGAATCAAGAAGCTGCAGTCCTACATCCAATATGATTGGCATCACGGCTGTTATGAAAATATTCCGGTCGTTACTTATCCTAAATGGATAGTTATGTTGGAATGTGGTTTTGAATAAAGAACTTCTTAAATGTGTATATCGATTCTATATGAAAATGGTGCCAGTTGGATATAAAACGTCTACCATTAGATGTAATTTTAAAATCATGTTATCACTGAAGAGAAATGTTTTTCTTTTTGGTTTGGTGGATTCTCGGCCATTTTCAATACATAATGGCCAACAAATAGCGACCAGCATATTTTCTGAAGGAAGAACCTGTTAATAACTTGGGAAGAAACACCGACCCATCGGAAACAACTGGCAAGCTTTCTGACATACCCACGTGTTCTTAGCCAAGACTCGAACATTCTTCCAAAATAGTGAGATGTCAGTGATTTTTAAAGGTGGTCACACTTAGGACACTCGGCAGTTTTAAACTAAGTAATATTCTTATCTGAAATACAAAATATGTTTGTTGACCCACTTGAGCGTCATCATTTTGAAGAGACGCTTGGTGATCGACAGGAGTTGGGCTGGAGATGGGTATGGTGGGGAGAGAGATGGAGAAACAATATGTATTAATTAGTATTGCAATTTACCTGTACATAGAAATACCTGAGCGCAATATAAACACCGGAACCAAGAGCAGAGAAATGTGAAAACCTGGAGTCTTTCTGTCGGGGAAATTTCCTCTAAATTTATTGACTATTTTCAGGCAAGACTGAAGAAACAGTTGCTGGCCAAGTTAAACAGATCTTGAGTTAGGTGCGTTCAAGTTTTTCTATGCACCTGCAATTTACTGCGTGTGTGAAAGTCTACTTCATTTTCAGTCGCAATTTATCGAATATATGGTAATTGTATCCTTGTTTCTTAAGAATGTGCAACTTTTATCTTTCATCCACAAAATTACATCAATGCTTGCGAGACCTGGCCTGTATATAGCCGCCATGTTAAAAAACTGAACCACTTCCATATGAGCTCCATGAGAAAACTAAGGAAGATCAGATAGTAGGACAAGGTACCGAACACAGGTGCTCATATATGCTAGCATGACAAGCATCCACACAAAGTTGTCCGCATGCCCTTAGAACGCATACCTACGCCTACGAAGTTCTTCTATGGAGAGCTTCAGAATGGCAAGAGATATGATGGTGATCAATACAAGAGGTACAAGGACACCATCCATGTATCGCTGGAGAACTTAGGCATTGACCCTGATAGCTGGAAAAGTGTCGCTGATGATCGGTCGGCTTGGCACATTCAAGTTAATGCCGGCACAGCAGCATGCGAGCAGAGTGAAGTTATCTGTGTTGGTATCGAAACAAGAAAATTCGAGTCGTGAGGTTACAATTTCTTTCTCACGCATCGGCAGTGCCTCGATAGGAGACAAATAATGTAACCTCGCATTTCATTGTCTCTATGCGAACCCTTACCTAGATTGTCCTAACCTAAATGGGTTCATTTAAACATAATCAAACGTGTGTTCAGGCGTTGACGGCACGTCACTATAATACTGGTAATATGATGAAACAATTTATTTGTATGTCTAGTTATAACAACTTTCCTGAGACAGCCTAAGACTCATGCTGTGCGTTTTCAAGACATGAAAACTTGTAATATTTATACACTCACGGGACGAGGATTTTTACGGTATCATTTATATTTATGACAAATACTGACTGTATGTAATTGTGTTAGCTGTTTTGATAATAAAATATACTTTTTGAGACGTAAGGTTTAATCAAATTATATCCATTTAACTGGCTTGCCAGCTATGTTTATTTGTACAATAGTATGATTCTTTCACGTCTCTCTGAAACAAAACTAAATATATAAAACAGAAGACGAAATATCTTAACAACACATTAACTCTTCTTTTTCTAAACCACGAAATTTAGTCTGAAGGAAAGGAGACATGAAGAAGAAAAAAAAATGTCATCAAATATTTTACAAACATAAACGATTTGTTAACATGGTATATTGGTATAATACATAAAGCATTATATAATCTGTTCTTAGCCATCTAATTCAAAATGTTTTCAATAGCTGCTCAAGGCTGCTTATAGTGTTTGATCAAAATGTAAAGACTTTTTGTTAAAAGAGCAAATCTAAATCGAAATAAATAAATATTAAAATCGTTTCGTTTTAAAATTAAATGTAACAGTATCAAAAGAGAATTAAAAGTCACATGCAGGACTTTAAACTCTATTGATTATGACCACTCAGGTGACTATGTATGATATTGACCACGTCTTAGGTATCTCCTAATACCGTAAATTAAATTGTGTTAACAGTATCGGTTCTTATCTATAATCATGTGACTGCCATTATAAGGTGACATAGCTATGATACAAAGTTGACCTTTGGTAGAACATAGAGAGTACTGGAGAGAAAATGCAGCTATGATCAAGTTCTGTGTGACGTAGCTGGCTACTAGCCCAATACTGGAAGAGACAAGGCACACCCACATGGCAAACGTAATGACTAGAAGTAAGGACTGGAATTATATTATCACAGTATTTTGGTATAAAGAGGCATCGTTAAGTCAGAGATATTTTCTTGGGCCAATTATATTTTAGCTTTGAGGGTGCTTTGTTTAGTCCTATCACAAAGTATAATCATACGTTAAGTTCATCTAAAACATTTGTGCAGAGGTTTAATAGTGCTTTTACATTCTCTTTCCTGGAGATGTATGTTTTACTCATCTCTATCATTTTTATCCATTTGCATATAACACTTTGTTCTGAAGATTGTGGAGCACCAATAGGCGAATATGGTATTTGGAATCCTTGGGAGAATTGCAATAAATCCTGTGGTGGAGGCATCCAGAGAAGATGGCGAAATGTATGTTGCCCATCAGTTAACGGCAACAGGATTAACTGTTTAGCACAATTTAATAAAACAGAAGATTTTCTCTTTGAATATCAGCCGTGTTCAGAGACATGCTTTAATCGCGGTACCTTTATTATCGGAACTGGATGTGTTTGTTCGGCGGGATACACAGGAAGGTGTTGCTCAACAGGTAAGTTGCATCGGTTATAATTTAACACACACAAATACATATCATTCACTGTTGATCTCTTTAAGTATTTTATATTATTCAAAGCTTAAATATTTAGTATCATTGACACTCTAATATTTAGTATCATTCACACTTTAAATATTTAAGAACTTTTCCACTTTAAATATATAGCATCATTATCATTCACACTTTAAATATTTTGTATCATTCACACTTTAAATATTTAGTATCATTCACACTTTTAGTATTTAGTATCATTCACACTTTAAATATTTAGTATCATTCACACTTTCAATATTTAGTATCATTCACACTTTAAATATTTTGTATCATTCACACTTTCAATATTTTGTATCATTCACACTTTAAATATTTAGTATTATTCACACTTTAGATATTTAGTATCATTCACACTTTTAGTATTTAGTATCATTCACACTTTAAATATTTTGTATCATTCACACTTTCAATATTTAGTATCATTCACACTTTAAATATTTTGCATCATTCACACTTTCAATATTTAGTATCATTCACACTTTAAATATTTTGTATCATTCACACTTTCAATATTTATTATCATTCACACTTTCAATATTTAGTATCATTCACACTTTACATATTTAATATCATTCACACTTTACATATTTAGTATCATTCACACTTAACATATTTAATATCATTCACACTTTCAATATTTAGTGTATCATTCACACTTTCAATATTTAGTATCATTCACACTTTAAATATTTACCATTATTCAAACTTTAAATAATTACTATTATTCGCACTTGAAATATACTATAATTCACAATTTAATTTTTTAGTATCATTGACGCTTTAAATATTTCAATATTTACTATCAAGCAGCAACGAAGTTGAAATTTGATCAAGTTCACATGACTTAGGTACACTTTCCATCACGATTGTACGTACTATATCCATTGAGGCAGATTCAAATGCTGCTAACGGTTGTCGCTGAAATTCCGTATTGCAACTATATGGAGACGACGAATCAGTTGAAATTGTGTTGTCAAGCTTGTACCTTGTCATTGAGAAATTTACAAGAAGGTCAAAAGATCTACTGGAGTGAAGGTAGTTGAAAGTGGTGTACGTTTGTTCCTTGAAATTAGTTTGTTAGTAATCTCGAATAGCTCTTTGCAGATTCAGCACTCCGTGATCTTAGTACTGTAGTGGATGCTTTGGCTACACGGACTATGTGACGTTCTTCTTAGCAGTTTCATATATTTGTATATGAATACTGAATTTGGTGGAAAGCCAAAGCCTCTCTTCAATGCGAAGTTTGTCTCTAACACTGGAATACCACGGAAAACATTTGAATTGATACTCTGCATTTGGTGACGGGGGCATGTTTTTCAAGCAATGAACGCATCAGATCTATGAAAAATCGCGTCTAAAATGTGACCATGTTTATGACTGGGTTAGGTTAACTGGTTGCTTAAAGTTGAAAACATGAATGGATTCTAGGAGTGTTGATGTGTATGGGTTTCCAGTACACAGGTAAAGTTGAAATCTCCAAGAACAATGAAGTTGCCACCTATCGAATGTCCATACTCCAGGAGATAAGGAAAATGTTTCATATATAGAGATTCAGTCGGCTTGTTGTTTTCTACTAGGAGGGGGCGGTAGAGGCATAACAATGGACTAACCTTTGTAAGTGTTGTTTCGACTAGTTCAAACGATGTGTGGCAGAAATTGAACGTTGGGGTGTGTTTAAGACATTTTACCATGGAATTCTTGTGATGACAGCAATTCAACCTCCAAGAGAGTGACAGGGGAACTACTTGATGAAGTAACCGGTGGATGTTAGATCCGCGCACTTGGGCTCATTACTTGATGTTTTTAGCTATGTTTCGGTCAGAAACAAGACGTCGATATATCATCGTTGGTAAAATTAACTAATTCTGTACGCGTTTCTGGTGGTCCTCATTGGGTATTAAGTAATACAATACGCAGTGGTATTTCTGGGAAAGGTGACATAAAGATTGACCATTTAATATGTATTTGCATCAGGTTATCTCAATTAACGGCCGAAGTTTTAAAGTGTTGAGCCGGAGAGGTCGAAATTGAGATAACTAAAGGTTTTCTTCTTGTTTTTCACCGGCTAGCTTTGAAACATCGTTGTTTTTGTTGCTTTTGTTTACATTTAAGTTATGATGAATGTAGCCCAAGTTCGTTTCGTATTGAGCACAATGTAGTGTTGAGAGCCAAGGAGTGGTTGCCTGGCGAACACGTGATGGCGGTGTATTAATGAACGAAGGACAGGATATGTAACAATGAAGCAAGACAGCTGGAAAAAAATCGTATTGTTCTCGTTTTCAAAGCAAGATAAAGAAATATATACGAACTGAAAAGACAATGCATGATGAAACAAAAAATTGTACACGAAGACAGGCAACAATCACATATATTATGAAAAACAGCACAAAAACAGAACAGCTGCTTTAAGCCGGTTAAGCGATAGCGACCATCTTTCAATAAATGGCACGTGATGTACGTTACTAATTTTCATTCATTATTTCTTTGATGGCATATATTGATCTCAGTGCTATTTTACGCTTTAACTTCTTAATTAAGGTCATTTTTGAATAATATGTGCTACTGGTGAAATACCCTTACTTCTTTCGATTAACAGTACATAAGTAATGAATTAATTTCCACAACATCTCGGAGAGAACTTTTTTGTTTTTTACTACAGGATCGTCATAATAATAGCTCAGGAATTGTCCAAAATCATCACGTACTTTACATTGCAATATGTACGTACAACAACTTAACGCGCTAAAGAGTAGTACCTTATCCTGCTTACATCTGACAAATATGAATTTCTAATGTAAGTGCTTCAAATTGCAATATTAAATTGTCCTTTTTATATGATTTAGTAGTAGCAAAATGTACACATAGCTTCTATACGACAGTTAAAATGAGTTCATGTTCGCAGAAAACGATAACGTTTATTTAGAAATTTAATATTGAAATGATCAGACTGTAAAGTTGTATTGACGCATGTTCCACGACCTGGATATGACCATTCCATTTGTACGTCTCAATATTAGTCATTCCAGAGATATGGTTAGAAACATAATTTGGCAAAGGAATATGTGATCTTTGGCCCTAAGGTTTATCTTATAGTGAGGTGGGATAAATTTTGTTTGAATATATGCCTGTTATGCCGATAAGGTTAATGTTGTTGAAACGTGAAACTTTGTAGGTATGAGGGACGTGTAAATACATAACAGGTATGTTGAAGCAATAAAGGATTAATATATCTTTGCAAGAAACAAGAACTTAGTCATTCAATCCAGTAATAAATATTTCACAGAGATAAATCCTATCCATTCAAAGACCGCCCAGTTGGCGTAGTGGTTCGATCGTCCGCCTCGGATGCGGTAGGTCGTTAGTTCGATCCCCGGCTGAGACATACCAATTACTTGCTAAAATGTTACTAACATGCAAAATCTTAAAGACTAATCAAATATATAATCCAAATGTTACGCGTCTCATATCGGGACGATGTAAACCCTAAAAAATCGTCGAGCGGCGAAAACTAATTTTCAGACATACTGTCTGTGGACCTCTCTAATTTTTACACAGAACGTTCTTGTATCCAAAGATTTATCTTTTTTTACCGTCTCAGATTTCTGTTATGAAATGCCTATAAAATAGTCTGCTGTGTTCAAAGGTACATTAGGGTACGTATTATTTTAAGTGTGATTAGGTTTAATTAGACATGATTTATTTAAATTAGTCATTTGAACTACCAATTGCGCAATAGTTTCAGACATCACTGTTTGGGGATTATTGTGAATTCATTTAGAGACATTAGTTGATCATTGTGATTCATTAAAGCTGTTAGCATTTCACCACTAGTACATGCTATGAGTATATCAACATCAGCACGTTCAAGATTGAAATTCATTCGGAACACCACTGGAGTTTTACTTTTGGACTTATTATAGATCTTTCAGCACTATTTGTTATTAAATTAAACTTGCTGATTATCACAGTTAAGACCATATATTCGTAACACTACATACCTGTCACCATTACTTTTTACCATCTTTCCACTTGAAAGTGAGACATTCATGATCCGTGTAGAAACCTTACAGGCAAGTCAGGATCTGTTTCTAATGTAATGCTAATTGGTCAGAGGGAAATGAGATCAGAACTGAATGCCAAAAATTTGAATACTATATATATGCAAATAAATTGAAAAACAACCTACTGATTGACAATACGTTGATTAACTTATCATTTAAGCTGTGCTGCTATTTACAATGACATAACTCAGTGGTTAAACTACTTCGATATGTTCCTGCTGTGTTTATAAGAGTTCATCAAAATAACATGTTGCAATAGCTAGGTGGCAAGTTCAAAGACTTCGACAAGCAGCTTGGGTAGGAAAATGTGCTGAAATTTACAATGACTGAATTCAGAAACGGAAAGATCATGGGATATACATGTGGCTATTATATGAGTACACTAGAACTTTAGCTTTCATTATTGGGTTCATTTCTGATGGTTACCAAAGAAAGTGCATGCGTCCTCGAAATCAATTCACATCAAGACTTGGACAAAACGTCATTTGCAAATTTGGACAAGTATTTTGGGGTTAATTGGCAAACTGATTCAGAAGAATAGTGAAGTTTCTAGAACTGACTGGATGGAATAGTAGCCAAGTTTAAGTAAGTGTGTAGTGCCTGTCTTAGTGCTTAGACTAAGTCTATTCCTTGGATTGATAAAATTGGGTCTAACCCTGAAGGACTAACAAGAGTTACGTCACTGTCAGGTTATTTTCTAACCACCTAAGGTCACCAATATTGGCACAAAACCAAGACCGAATTCAATTGACGAAACAGAAATCATGCCTTGCTTACCAATTGAATAGCGGCAATTGTCACCAGACAATTTTATTCAAAATAATATTAAGTTAGGTCAAATGGGATATAGGCTAAGGTAGGGTTACCACTCTGTTTCCACGACTTGATATATGGAGTCCTAATTCTGTGCACAGCTTTGAAAAGATGAGCAAAATGTAATGTTTCTGCATCAGGCGATAGAAATGAAATACATTACTTTGGACTCTTTCTGGCATTTCTGCCAAAAGTTGAACTTTCCACCAAGCCAACACAAATGACGTATCTTTGTGCAGAATTACCAGACGGGCCGACTAGGCTGACTCGGTTGTACATGTTAGTGTTACAAGGAATATGGAAATTAAACTCAATGGCAACCAACATTTATTCTAATCTGCAAAGTTAAACATTGTCTGCAATGGGACTGCAACTTTGCTGGTGTTACTCCTAGTTCTAAAATCCTAGCGAGACCTCTGTATATATGTCATATATCAAATATACCGATACGTCAGTAGCTGTTACACGGATTGCAACATAAATTACAGACCGGTGTGGTAATATACTTGACTAGCATTCTGAGACGATATGATTGAGGCAGTTTTAAACAATTTTAGATCAATCTGTCGTTTTACACGATATCTTGTCAAGTGTGCCCGAACTATACTATTTATAACAGGCTATGTTCTGATCAACTTGACTGTTCAGCATGTTGACATTATGATACCTTCTGAGTGGTTGTTTGAATTTTACGTAAATTTCATAGTTTGAAGTTGTTCCTGTCGCTACAGTCTAAGCAACACAACAAATTAAAATTAACACGATTAGTAATTAAACGTATTGTGTATTTCCGATGAACGCATAGTAAACTTATAGTTTTCTGAATTAATTTCCGAGTAGTAAAAAAAGTTCTATCACAAGACCAGAAAGAATACTTGTTCAAATCAATGAATATGATGCCAATAGTCTTATATGTACTGATGTTCCATTATTCTAAATGACTCTCAATGATATAATTCGCTTGACAACACAATTTCAATTGACTAGTCATCATACAGTTATGATACATAATTTCAGCGACAACCATTAGAAGCATTTGAACCTGTCTCTATGGATATAGTACGGACAATCGTGATGAAGTGTACACCAAAGTCATGTGAACTTGTGCCAATTCCATCATCACTGGTGGTTGAGTATTTAGACCCAATATTGCCTTCACTAACTGATGTTATTAATACCTCTCTTATCGGGGGAATTCCTATCATTCAAAATTACCATTGTAACGCCTCTGCTAAAGAAACCAACACTTAATCATAACAATTTAAAGAACTACTACTTATTTTCTAAAATCCCGTTCATATAAAGAATCTTTGAAAACATTGTTCTAACCCAACTTAAATCTCATCTGAATTCAAACAATCTTATTAACAATGTACAATCTGCATTTCGTACTTGCCACAGTACTGAAACTACTGTTCTGAAAGTATTTAATGACATTCTCTCTGCTTTGGATAGTGGAAAGATTATAGTCATCACCCTCCTTGAATTGTTTACAGCATTTGGCACAATATACCATGATACATTACTTCACCGTCTCCAGCATGTATTTGGCATTCAGAAAACAGCCTTACAGTGGTTCATGTCCTACTTAGTCAACAGAACACAAATTGTGTCTGCAAATGGAATAACCTATAGCCCAGTTGATTTATGTTGTGGTATTACAGAGCGGTATGTTTTTGCACTTGTTCCCTTTAATCTACACACCCGCTCTGAAGTGTCATAGAATATCAACTAGTGCATCACCAATTGTATGCGGATGACACCCAAATATACAATTCTAGCCACTTAACTGAAGTTGATGCTACCATCCAAGGAGCAGAAAGGTGAATTTTGGATGTGATATCATGGATGACATGTAACAAGCTGCTGAGGAATGATGATAAAACTAAGGCCATTCTAATCCCAACACAAAGCCTTTCTCATTCACATTCTTTACCTCGGACAATAAATATCATCAACACCAACATTAAATTCAGTCAGTACGAAACCTAGGTGTTACTCTAGAAAGTACTCTCACTTGCACCAACATGTCATGCACTTTTGTAAGGTTGCATATCTTGCGCTGAAACACATCAGTTCTATTCGTAAATATCTTTCAGTTGATACCATTAAAACACTTATTTGTCCGTTAGTACTCTAAAGCCTGGACTATTGTAACTCAATTCTGTCTGGGTCGTCACAATATCTACTCCAGAAACTAAAAAAGGTTCAAAACACAGCTGTTCGGATCATCTTTAGAGTAACTCGATCAGAGCACACCTCACCACTGCTCTGTACCCTACACTGGCTATCCATTCGATACAGAATCAAACACAAAATTTGTTCTCTGTGCTACGTTTCACTGACAGACTCCGGTCTAACATGTCAATCCGGCCTCACCCATGTGTTTACACCAGCAAGATCCTTATGCTCCTCTTCTTACAATCGTATACTCATTGTTCCCAGTATGAAAACGAAGTCATATGAACAGCATTCATTTGCATACCAGGGCCCAGCGAGGTTGAACGAATTGCACATTGAAATTAGGCACAAAAATACAGTGGTCCCTTTTAAGAGTGCTCTTAAGCTCTAATTTTTCGATTGCAGAAAGAAGCTTAGAGACCTAATCATGTTTTGTACCTTAAATGTTTTCAGCATGTTTATCTTTTCCAATTTCGTGGTTTTTGTTTATTTTTTTCTTTAGTGTAGTCATATCATTATAGATTTTGTAAAGCGCTTAGAGTTTCAAAGATTAGGCGTTGTACAAAGTCCAAATTGTTATTATTATTAGTAGTAGTATTATTATTGTTATTATTATTATTATTATTATTATTATTATTATTATTATTATTATTATTATTATTATTATTGTAATCTATTAAATTTTTGAACGAAATTTACAGTAATTTAAGAGCAATGTTTTAATCTGAACAGTCAATGAGCACTTTGCAATTCCAACGAAGATGTAAATGAAACATTCTTTTCAAAAAATAACTGCAAGCATCAAAATACTGATTCAAATTCCAGTAAAAGCCCAAATTGTCTTATTCTCAGACGGCTGTCTAATGTAGAGAAATATTGGAGCAATACACCAATATGCTATATCGCCTGAGTGTTCTAGAGAAACTTACATACGCTTGGAACATTATATATTATGAGGATATTAATCTCGATACTTGTTTTAAGGTGAAGACTCTGGCGTTTATGACCAAACCAAATCACACTACCAAACAAAGTATAAGAACGGAATCAAGCTTATCGATCTCTTGTCCATATCATATTGTCTCAGAAGAAATAACTCTCATCCCAGGCATGGTATCTAAGTCATATTAAATAGAAAGACAGACTATTAGGTTTATAAACGAAAACTGCATTAATCATGATGAAGGATTTGTATCAAATATGGCCTAGGCTTCCCTAAACAGAGTTTATGCATGTCACAGAAAGTAATAGTTCAACGTGAAGCGATTCTTACTGTTATTTATATGTATACCACATACCATATATCAAACTATGGCTTGACTCATTTTGGAGACTAAGGTAATTCAGTGTTATGACTGGTTACTCGAATTTGTGTACGATACTGTGAGTGTTGTTACATTTTCTATGCTCAGGAGATAAAGTGGTTTCTTAATTTGACTCAGCTTGTTTTTTGTTTAGCTTCTAGAGTCGTAACAAAAGCAATTTCAACATAGACAAATCAATCAATCGTACAATGATATTCAAATATCTCCGGGAAATGATAAATAGCATTAGATGATGACATGTCTCTAACCGTTTAGAAACATGGATGACATGTGAGACAAACGTATTTATAAATTGTGAAACGTTTTCGTTATTGAAAGAAATGTAACAGCTCTAAATGTCATTGCGAAAAATTACTATTATACAGGAAGTATTCCGTGTGCATACAGTCTTGGATCGGAACAATCTTAGTGAGAATATTAATGCGCCAATTCAGAAGCCCTCGCAGTGCACGTATATTACTCTCCATCAAAAGCCAGTATCGGGCTCTGCTCTAAACTTTTTTAAATAAAGATAAATGAAAACATTATATATTTTTCTATCTGTGTTTCATTATGTGGGGTGTAAAATTTCTTAGATTTCGCGGCAGTTGCATTTCAGGAATACAAATCGACAGCAAACAATATCGTACTGTAAAACCATCTATTACTGATCATCTGATTTAGAAAGAAAATTGTGATGTTTTTCTCCAAGACATTAAACTTGTTGAGCATATCAAAGATGAATTAAAGGTAGCTAGCTAATGAAGAAAAATTAAAGTATAACTGATCTAAGACTCTGAGACGTTTAGAAGTGTCAATACTCTACCACATAATTGTATGTAACCATCATGTAGATGGATAGAGATGTAAGTCATCTAGCTAAGTTGACTTGTTTTAAATATGATGTGCACAAACTGTTTTTCAAATTGTAAATATGTTTAGCATTTATATTGCTGTAGTTTATTTCGCATATGTGCATCCTTTGACAGGTACAACGTGTTGTTGTGTATTTCATTTCCTTTTGACGTTTACATATGAAATAATTTGTTCTTTGGCAGTATTCATTGAGAAGTACATTATAATGCTGCCACCTGAAGTAATTTAACTTTTGTAAACATTTTTGTTAATAAAGTGTATTGTTTTGTGTGACCTATACAGTAAAGCCTCTGAGGACGAAAAGAACGAAAAAAATTTTAATATCATATTTAGTTTGTATTGGAATTTTTCAATGATTCTCAAAATACCCTAGTCAGACTGGTCTTATTAATGTATATAATATTCTCAAAATACCCACATTTCTGGCTGTACAAACAATATTTAAAAGTTTGATTGGAATATGGTGTCTTCATACTAGATGGTAAAACACAATATATACTTAGTTAAGTTTCGTTTAATTTGCTTTTACTTCTTTCTTCTGTTTTCCTTTCTGAGAGCGTAATACATAAAGACGTATGAGTGGTCCAGTAAAGAAATTTTCAATGTAATGTTTTCATATTCCTGCACGAGATGATGGTGCAAAATAATAGGAGTGTCCATGAATAGTTTTATATTTCCACTAGAGATGATGATACCGAATATACTTGGTGCTAGAGTGATTTTTAATTTTAAATTTCGTGTCTTTTCTCGGTCGTTTGGCGGGTACCTTTTAACTCGTATTTGTAATGTTGTTATATCCGTCCAGGACAAAATAAAAAGAAGAAAACTATGAGTGGTCTGAGATTTTCGTACATCCATCCAGATGACGATGCATAAATCATCTCCTTCAAGCGATTTATTTTTTTATTTTTTGTAGTGTTTTGTGACCCGTTTTCCGAACAAAGATTTCATTGCATTTTCTGAATTGCAAATTGTTTAGTTCTCGACTTAATTATTTTAAAACTTTGCATATGAAATTTACAGCATCTTTAATTCGGTATACCAGTAACTGCAGTTATCTCAAGGAAGGATCCAAGATTTGTAATGTGGTTTGTGAGTTAAAAAAAGAAAGGTGTAATCCTTTACTGACAATATTGAGCTTGTTGCAACCCCGAATACCAAAATCTTAAATCTGCTCTTGTATGTAATGCTTATATGGTTGATTGCTTTAAAAACGAGAAGCGCAACTCACAGGAAGCATACATTTGTATACACAAATACATGAATAAAAACAACACATATTTACTCACAATCTATTAACTTAATCCTAAATCTTTCAGACATCAACGAATGTACAAGTAACCCGTGCTTGAACGGTGGGACGTGCCAAAACCACGTGAATAAATATACTTGTACATGTTCTGAAGGATATGGAGGAGATGACTGCAGTATCGGTATGTATTCAAATCGAATAGTAAATTTTGTCTGCAAAGAATGGAAACATAGCTTTCATGTCGAGCACAAGTGAGGTCATTGGAAATATGGGTCTACATTTTCTGTCGAGCATTAGCTGAAAACAATCCATTGTCATAGTCTTTATTGCTTACAAATCATGATAAGAAATAGTTACAAGTATAAGAGTTTCTTTCTGACGCAGGCAATGAAATAAAAGGCTACAAAATTCAAGCAACATAAATTATCAATTTTTTATATTCGTTAAACATCACAAAGTTGATTTCTGACCTCTTTTTATAATTACACGAAGTATTTTCATGTCGAAGCTAAGGTGTCAGGGACAAAATTGTTGGTGGGCATCTATTGTTGGTGGGAATCGATTTTTGGTGTGCATGTATTGTTGGTGGGTATCTATTGCTGATGGGCATCTATTGTCATCATTGCCGCTGTCTGATAGGTTTCTTTATATTCATTTAAATATGATGATAACTTGCTATAGATAATAGAGCTAGGTAATCTGGCCCTATCTGAGTAACGAACTTAATAACGTAAATTATATTTCCAAAATGTGTGTTATTGATGGAATACGTTGATAGAACGATATTAAGGACGAAAGGTGCCATTATTATGATTATGTGGTGCATATTTATCAAAGTTTGAACATTGATGATACCGAATATACTTGGTGCTAGAGTGACTTTTAATTTTAAGTTTCGTGAGTCTTTTCTCGGTCGTTTGGCGGGTACCTTTTAACTTGTATTTATAATGTTGTTATTACCGTCCAGGACATAATAAAAAAGAAACTATTAGTGGTCTGAAATTTTCGTACATCAATCCAGATGACGATGCATAAATCTTCTCCTTCAAGCTATTTTTTTTTTTTTTTGGTAATGTTTGTGACCCTTTTTCCGAACAAAGTTTTGATTGTATTTTCTGAATTGCAAATTGTTTAGTTCTCGACTTAATTAGTTTAAAACTTTGCATATGAAATTTACAGCATCTTTTAATTCGGTATACCAGTACCTGCAGTTATCTCAAGGAAGGATCCAAGATTTGTAATGTGGTTTGTGAGTAAAAAAAGAA
Source organism: Unio pictorum (assembly GCA_030141615.1). Classification (NCBI taxonomy): domain Eukaryota; kingdom Metazoa; phylum Mollusca; class Bivalvia; order Unionida; family Unionidae; genus Unio; species Unio pictorum. Next base: position 4,617,518 of record JARLTB010000063.1, on the reverse strand, counting down.
AGGTGTAATCCTTTACTGACAATATTGAGCTTGTCGCAACCCCGAATACCAAAATCTTAAATCTGCTCTTGTATGTAATGCTTATATGGTTGATTGCTTTAAAAACGAGAAGCGCAACTCACAGGAAGCAAACTTTTGTATACACAAATACATGAATAAAAGCAACACATATTTACTCACAATCCATTAACGTAATCCTAAATCTTTCAAACATCAACGAATGTACTAGTAACCCGTGCTTGAACGGTGGGACGTGCCACAACCACGTGAATAAATATACTTGTACATATTCGGAAGGATATGGAGGAGATGACTGCAGTATCGGTATGGATTCAAATCGAATAGTAAATTGTCTGCAAGGAATGGTAACATAGCGTTCATGTCGAGCACAAGTGAGGTCATTGGAAATATGGGTCTACAATTTCTCTCGAGCATTTGCAGAAAACAAACCATTGTCATGGTCTTTATTGCTTACAAATCATGATAAGAAATAGTTACAAGCATAGGAGTTTTGTCTGACGCAGGCAATGAAATAAAAGGCTTCAAAATTGAAGCAACATGAATCATCAAATCTTTAATTTTGTTAAACATCACAAAGTTGATTTCTGACCTCTTTTTATAATTAAACGAAGTATTTTGATGTCGTTGCTAATGTATCAGGGGCACAACTGTTGGTGGGCATCTATTATTGGAGGGCATCGATTTTTGGTGTGCATCTATTGTTGGTGGGCATCGATTTTGGTGGGCATGTATTGTTGGTGGGTATCTATTGCTGGTGGGCATCTATTGTCATGATTGCCGCTATCTGATAGGTTTCTTTTTATTCATTTAAATATAATGATAACTTCATATAGATAATAGAGCTAGGTATTCTGGCCCTGTCTGAGTAACGAACTAAGCAACGTAACTTATACTCCCAAAACTTGTGTTTTTGAAGGAATACTTTGATAGAACGACATTAAGGACGACAGGTGCATTTCTTACTATTATGTGGTGCGTATTTATCAGAATTTGAACATTGATGATACCGAATATACTTGGTGCTAGAGTGACTTTTAATTTTATGTTTCGTGAGTCTTTTCTCAGTCGTTTGGCGGGTACCTTTTAACTAGTATTTTTACTGTTGTTATATCCGTCCAGGACATAATAAAAAAGAAAACTATTAGTGAGCTGAGATTTTTGTATATCCATCCAGATGACGATGCATAAATCTTCACCTTCAAGCGATTTTTGTTGTTGTAATGTTTTGTGACCCGTTTTCCAAACAAAGATTTGATTGCATTTTCTGAATTGCAAATTGTTTAGTTCTCGACTTAATTAATTTAAAACTTTGCATATGAAATTAACAGCATCTTTTAATTCGGTATACCAGTACCTTCAGTTATCTCAAGGAAGGATACAAGATTTGTAAAGTGGTTTGTGAGTTAAAAAGAGAAAGGTGTAATCCCTTACTGACAATATTGTTATTGTCGCAACCCCGAATACCAATATCTTAAATCTGCTCTTGTATGTAATGTTTATATGGTTTATTGCTTTAAAAACGAGAAGATCAACTCACAGGAAGCATACATTTGTATACACAAATACATGAATAAAAACAACACATATTTACTCACAATCTATTAACTTTACGCTAAATCTTTCAGACATCAACGAATGTACCAGTAACCCGTGCTTGAACGGTGGGACGTGCCAAAACCACGTGAATAAATATACTTGCACATGTTCTGAAGGATATGGAGGAGATGACTGCAGTATCGGTATGTATTCAAATCGAATAGTAAATTATGTCTGCAAGGAATGGCAACATAGCGTTCATGTCGAGCACAAGTGAGGTCATTGGAAATATGGGTCTACATTTTCTCTCGATCATTTGCAGAAAACAATTCATTGTCATAGTCTTTATTGATTACAAATCATGATAAGAAATAGTTACAAGTATAGGAGTTTTGTTTGACGAAAGCAATGAAATAAAAGGCCTACAAAATTGAAGCAACATAAATCATTAATCTTTTTATTTCGTTAAACATCACAAAGTTGATTTCTGACCTCTTTTTATAATTACACGAAGTATTTTGATGTCGAAGCTAATGTGTCAAAGACAAAACTGTTGGTGGGCATCTATTGTTGGTGGGCATCGATTTTTGGTGTGCATGTATTGTTGGTGGGCATCGATTTTTGGTGGGCTTGTATTGTTGGTGGGCATCTATTGCTGGTGGGCATCTATTGTCATCATAGCCGATGTCTGATAGGTTTTGTGTATATTCATTTAAATATAATGATAACTTGCTATAGATAATACCGCTAGGTATTCTGGACCTGTCTGAGTAACGAACTTAGTAACGTAACTTATACTCCCAAAACTTGTGTTATTGATGGAATACGTTGATAGAACGACATTAAGGACGACAGGTGCATTTATTATTATGATGTGGTGCGTATTTATCAAAGTTTGAACATTGATGATACCGAATATACTTGGTGCTAGAGTGACTTTTAATTTTAAGTTTCGTGAGTCTCTTCTCGGTCGTTTGGCGGGTACCTTTTAACTCGTATTTTTAATGTTGTTATTACCGTCCAGGACATAATAAAAAAGAAAACTATTAGTGGTCTCAAATTTTCGTATATCCATCCAGATGACGATGCATAAATCTTCTCCTTCAAACGATTTATTATTTATTGTTTTTGGTAATGTTTTGTGACCCGTTTTCCGAACAAAGATGTGATTGCATTTTCTGAATTGCAAATTGTTTAGTTCTCGACTTAATTAGTTTAAAACTTTGCATATGAAATTTTCAGCATCTTTTAATTCGGTATACCAGTACCTGCAGTTATCCCAAGGAAGGGTCTAAGATTTGTAATGTGGTTTGTGAGTTAAAAAGAGAAAGGTGTAATCCTTTACTGACAATATTGAGCTTGTCGCAACCCCGAATACCAAAATCTTAAATCTGTTCTTGCATGTAATGTTTATATGGTTTATTGCTTTAAAAACGAGAAGCGCAACTCACAGGAAGCATACATTTGTACACACAAATACATGAATAAAAACAACACATATTTACTCACAATCTATTAACTAAATCCTAAATCTTTCAAACACCAACGAATGTACCAGTAACCCGTGCCTAAACGGTGGGAAGTGCCAAAACCACGTGAATAAATATACTTGTACATAGTTTGAAGGATATGGAGGAGATGACTTCAGTATCTGTATGTATTCAAACCGAATAGTAAAATGTCTGCAAGGAATGGCAACATAACGTTCATGTCGAGCACAAGTGAGGTCATTGGAAATATGGGTCTACATTTTCTCTCGAGCATATGCAGAAAACAATCCATTGTCATAGTCTTTATTGCTTACAAATCATGATAAAAAATAGTTACAAGTATAGGAGTTTTTTCTGACGCAGGCAATGAAATAAAAGGCTACAAAATTCAAGCAATATAAATCATTAAATCTTTAATTTCGTTAAACATCACAAAGTTGATTTCTGACCTCTTTTTATATTTACACGAAGTATTTTGATGTCGAGGCTAATGTGTCAGGGACACAACTGTTGGTGGGCATCTATTATTGGTGGGCATCGATTTTTGGTGGGCATCTATTGTTGGTGGGCATCGATTTTGGTGGGCATGTATTGTTGGTGGGTATCTATTGCTGGTGGGCATCTATTTTTATGATTGCCGCTGTCTGATAGGTTTCTTTATTTTTATTTAAATATGATAATAAATTGCTATAGATAATAGAGCTAGGTATTCTGGCTCTGTCTGAGTAACGAACTTAACGTAAATTATACTCACAAAACTTGTGTTATTGATGGAATACGTTGATAGAACGACATTAAGGACGAAAGGTGCCATTATTATGATTATGTGGTGCGTATTTATCAAAGTTTGAACATTGATGATACCGAATATACTTGGTGCTAGAGTGACTTTTAATTTTAAGTTTCGTGAGTCTTTTCTCGGTCGTTTGGCGGGTACCTTTTAACTCGAATTTTGACTGTTGTAATATACGTCCAGGACATAATAAAAAAGAAAACTATTAGTGAACTGAGATTTTTGTATATCCATCCAGATGACGATGCATAAATCTTCTCCTTCAAGTGATTTTTATTTTGTTGTAATATTTTGTGACCCGTTTTCTGAACAAAAATTTGATTGCATTTTCTGAATTGCAAATTGTTTAGTTCTCGACTTTATTAGTTTTAAACTTTGCATATGAAATTTACAGCATCTTTTAATTCGGTATACCAGTACCTGCAGTTATCTCAAGGAAGGATTCAAGATTTGTAATGTGGTTTGTGAATTAAAAAGAGAAAAGTGTAATCCATTACTGACAATATTGAGCTTGTCGCAACCCCGAATACCAAAATCTTAAATCTGCTCTTGAATGTAATGCTTATATGGTTGATTGCTTTAAAAACGAGAAGTGCAACTCACAGGAAGCGTACATTTGTATACACAAATACATGAATAAAAACAACACATATTTACTCACAATCTATTAACTTAACGCTAAATCTTTCAGACATCAACGAATGTACAAGTAACCCGTGCTTGAACGGTGGGACGTGCCACAACCACGTGAATAAATATACTTGTACATGTTCTGAAGGATATGGAGGAGATGACTGCAGTATCGGTATGTATTTAAACCGAATAGTAAATTATGTCTGCAAGGAATGGCAACATAGTGTTCATGTTGAGAACAAGTGACGTCATTGTAAATATGCGTCCACATTTTTTCTCGAGCATTTGCAGAAAACAATCCATTGTCATGGTCTTATAGCTTAAAAATCATAATAAGAAATAGTTACAAGTATATGAGTTTTGTCTGACGCAGGCAATGAATTAAAAGGCCAAAAAATGCAAGCAACGTTTATCATCAATTTTTAAATTTCGTTAAACATCACAAAGTTACTTTCTGACCTCTTTTTATAATTACACGAAGTATTTGATGTAGAAGCTATTGTGTCAGGGACATAATTGTTGGTGGGCATATATTGTTGGTGGGCATCGAATTTTGGTGGGCTTCTATTGTTGGTGGGCATCGATTCTCATAATTGCCGCTATCTGCTTGGATCTTTATATTCATTTAAATATGATGATAACTTGCTATAGATAATACAGTTAGGTATTCTGGCCCATTCTTAGTAACGAAGTTAATAACGTAAATTATATTTCCAAAACGTGGGTTGTTGATGGAATACGTTGATAGAACGACATTAAGGACGAAAGGTGCCATTATTATGATTATGTGGTGCATATTTATCAAAGTTTGAACTTTGATGATACCGAAAATATTTGGTGCTAGAGTGATTTTTAATTTTAAGTTTCGTGATTTTTTTCTTGGTCGTTTGGCGGGTACCTTTTAATTTGTATTTGTAATGTTGTTATATCCGTCCAGGACATAATAAAAAAGAAAACTATGAGTGGTCTTAGATTTTCGTATATCCATCCAGATGACGATGCATAAATCTTCTCCTTCAAGCGATTTAGTTTTTCTTTTTTTGTCATGTTTTGTGACAGGTTTTCCGAACAATGATTTTATTGCATTTTCTAAATTGCAAATTGTTTAGTTCTCGACTTAATTAGTTTAAAACTTTGCATATGAAATTTACAGTATCTTTTAATTCGGTATACCAGTACCTGCAGTTATCTCAAGGAACGATCCAAGATTTGTAATGTGGTTTGTGAGTTAAAAAAAGAAAGGTGTAATCCTTTACTGACAATATTGAGCTTGTCGCAACCCCGAATACCAAAATCTTAAATCTGTTCTTGCATGTAATGCTTATATGGTTTATTGCTTTAAAAACGAGAAGCGCAACTCACAGGAAGCATACATTTGTATACACAAACACATGAATAAAAACAACATATATTTACTCACATACTATTAACTAAATCCTAAATCTTTCAAACACCAACGAATGTACCAGTAACCCGTGCCTAAACGGTGGGACGTGCCAAAACCACGTGAATAAATATACTTGTACATATTTTGAAGGATATGGAGGAGATGACTGCAGTATTTGTATGTATTCAAACCGAATAGTAAAATGTCTGCAAGGAATGGCAACATAACGTTCATGTCGAGCACAAGTGAGGTCATTGGAAATATGGGTCTACATTTTCTCTCGAGCATATGCAGAAAACAATCCATTGTCATAGTCTTTATTGCTTACAAATCATGATAAAAAATAGTTACAAGTATAGGAGTTTTTTCTGACGCAGGCAATGAAATAAAAGGCTGCAAAATTCAAGCAATATAAATCATCAAATCTTTAATTTCGTTAAACATCACAAAGTTGATTTCTGACCTCTTTTTATATTTACACGAAGTATTTTGATGTCGAGGCTAATGTGTCAGGGGCACAACTGTTGGTGCGCATCTATTATTGGTGGGCATCGATTTTTGGTGGGCATCTATTGTTGGTGGGCATCGATTTTGGTGGGCATGTATTGTTTTTTGGTATCTATTGCTGGTGGGCATCTATTTTTATGATTGCCGCTGTCTGATAGGTTTCTTTATTTTTATTTAAATATGATGATAAATTGCTATAGATAATAGAGCTAGGTATTCTGGCTCTGTCTGAGTAACGAACTTAACGTAAATTATACTCACAAAACTTGTGTTATTGATGGAATACGTTGATAGAACGACATTAAGGACGAAAGGTGCCATTATTATGATTATGTGGTGCGTATTTATCAAAGTTTGAACATTGATGATACCGAATATACTTGGTGCTAGAGTGAATTTTAATTTTAAGTTTCGTGAGTATTTTCTCGGTCGTTTGGCGGGTACCTTTTAACTCGAATTTTGACTGTTGTAATATACGTCCAGGACATAATAAAAAAGAAAACTATTAGTGAGCTGAGATTTTTGTATATCCATCCAGATGACGATGCATACATCTTCTCCTTCAAGTGATTTTTATTTTGTTGTAATATTTTGTGACCCGTTTTCTGAACAAAAATTTGATTGCATTTTCTGAATTGCAAATTGTTTAGTTCTCGACTTAATTAGTTTAAAACTTTGCATATGAAATTTACAGCATCTTTTAATTCGGTATACCAGTACCTGCAGTTATCTCAAGGAAGGATTCAAGATTTGTAATGTGGTTTGTGAATTAAAAAGAGAAAAGTGTAATGCATTACTGACAATATTGAGCTTGTCGCAACCCCGAATACCAAAATCTTAAATCTGCTCTTGAATGTAATGCTTATATGGTTGATTGCTTTAAAAACGAGAAGTGCAACTCACAGGAAGCGTACATTTGTATACACAAATACATGAATAAAAACAACACATATTTACTCACAATCTATTAACTTAACGCTAAATCTTTCAGACATCAACGAATGTACAAGTAACCCGTGCTTGAATGGTGGGACGTGCCACAACCACGTGAATAAATATACTTGTACATGTTCTGAAGGATATGGAGGAGATGACTGCAGTATCGGTATGTATTTAAACCGAATAGTAAATTATGTCTGCAAGGAATGGCAACATAGTGTTCATGTTGAGAACAAGTGACGTCATTGTAAATATGCGTCCACATTTTTTCTCAAGCATTTGCAGAAAACAATCCATTGTCATGGTCTTATAGCTTAAAAATCATAATAAGAAATAGTTACAAGTATAGGAGTTTTGTCTGACGCAGGCAATGAATCAAAAGGCCAAAAAATGCAAGCAACGTTTATCATTAATTTTTAAATTTCATTAAACATCACAAAGTTACTTTCTGACCTCTTTTTATAATTACACGAAGTATTTGATGTAGAAGCTATTGTGTCAGGGACATAATTGTTGGTGGGCATATATTGCTGGTGGGCATCGAATTTTGGTGGGCTTCTATTGTTGGTGGGCATCGATTCTCATAATTGCCGCTATCTGCTTGGATCTTTATATTCATTTAAATATGATGATAACTTGCTATAGATAATACAGTTAGGTATTCTGGCCCATTCTTAGTAACGAAGTTAATAACGTAAATTATATTTCCAAAACGTGGGTTGTTGATGGAATACGTTGATAGAACGACATTAAGGACGAAAGGTGCCATTATTATGATTATGTGGTGCGTATTTATCAAAGTTTGAACATTGATGATACCGAATATACTTGGTGCTAGAGTGATTTTTAATTTTAAGTTTCGTGAGTTTTTTCTTGGTCGTTTGGCGGGTACCTTTTAATTTGTATTTTTAATGTTGTTATATCCGTCCAGGACGTAATAAAAAAGAAAACTATGAGTGGTCTGAGATTTTCGTATATCCATCCAGATGACGATGCATAAATCTTCTCCTTCAAGCGATTTAGTTTTTATTTTTTTGTAATGTTTTGTAACAGGTTTTCCGAACAATGATTTTATTGCATTTACTAAATTGCAAATTGTTTAGTTCTCGACTTAATTAGTTTAAAACTTTGCATATGAAATTTACAGTATCTTTTAATTCGGTATACCAGTACCTGCAGTTATCTCAAGGAACGATCCAAGATTTGTAATGTGGTTTGTGAGTTAAAAAAAGAAAGGTGTAATCCTTTACTGACAATATTGAGCTTGTTGCAACCCCGAATACCAAAACCTTAAATCTGCTCTTGAATGTAATGCTTATATGGTTGATTGCTTTAAAAACGAGAAGTGCAACTCACAGGAAGCGTACATTTGTATACACAAATGCATGAATAAAAACAACACATATTTACTCACAATCTATTAACTTAACGCTAAATCTTTCAGACATCAACGAATGTACCAGTAACCCGTGCTTGAACGGTGGGACGTGCCACAACCACGTGAATAAATATACTTGTACATGTTCTGAAGGATATGGAGGAGATGGCTGCAGTATCGGTATGTATTTAAACCGAATAGTAAATTATGTCTGCAAGGAATGGCAACATAGTGTTCATGTTGAGAACAAGTGACGTCATTGTAAATATGGGTCCACATTTTTTCTCGAGCATTTGCAGAAAACAATCCATTGTCATGGTCTTTATAGCTTAAAAATCATAATAAGAAATAGTTACAAGTATAGGAGTTTTGTCTGACGCAGGCAATGAATTAAAAGGCTAAAAAATGCAAGCAACGTTTATCATCAATTTTTAAATTTCGTTAAACATCACAAAGTTACTTTCTGACCTCTTTTTATAATTACACGAAGTATTTGATGTAGAAGCTATTGTGTCAGGGACATAATTGTTGGTGGGCATATATTGTTGGTGGGCATCGAATTTTGGTGGGCTTCTATTGTTGGTGGGCATCGATTCTCATAATTGCCGCTATCTGCTTGGTTCTTTATATTCATTTAAATATGATGATAACTTGCTATAGATAATACAGTTAGGTATTCTGGCCCATTCTTAGTAACGAAGTTAATAACGTAAATTATATTTCCAAAACGTATGTTGTTGATGGAATACGTTGATAGAACGACATTAAGGACGAAAGGTGCCATTATTATGATTATGTGGTGCGTATTTATCAAAGTTTGAACATTGATGATACCGAATATACTTGGTGCTAGAGTGATTTTTAATTTTAAGTTTCGTGAGTTTTTTCTTGGTCGTTTGGCGGGTACCTATTAATTTGTATTTTTAATGTTGTTATATCCGTCCAGGACGTAATAAAAAAGAAAACTATGAGTGGTCTGAGATTTTCGTATATCCATCCAGATGACGATGCATAAATCTTCTCCTTCAAGCGATTTAGTTTTTATTTTTTTGTAATGTTTTGTGACAGATTTTTCGAACAATGATTTTATTGCATTTTCTGAATTGCAAATTGTTTAGTTCTCGACTTAATTAGTTTAAAACTTTGCATATGAAATTTACAGTATCTTTTAATTCGGTAACCAGTACCTGCAGTTATCTCAAGGAACGATCCAAGATTTGTAATGTGGTTTGTGAGTTAAAAAAAGAAAGGTGTAATCCTTTACTGACAATATTGAGCTTGTTGCAACCCCGAATACCAAAATCTTAAATCTGCTCTTGTATGTAATGCTTATATGGTTGATTGCTTTAAAAACGAGAAGCGCAACTCACAGGAAGCATACATTTGTATACACAAACACATAAATAAAAACAACACATATTTACTCACAATTTATTAACTAAATCCTAAATCTTTCAAACACCAACGAATGTACCAGTAACCCGTGCTTAAATGGTGGGACGTGCCAAAACCACGTGAATAAATATACTTGTTCATATTTTGAAGGATATGGAGGAGATGACTGCAGTATCTGTATGTATTCAAACCGAATAGTAAAATGTCTGCAAGGAATGGCAACATAACGTTCATGTAGAGCACAAGTGAGGTCATTGGAAATATGGGTCTACATTTTCTCTCGAGCATATGCAGAAAACAATCCATTGTCATAGTCTTTATTGCTTACAAATCATGATCAAAAATAGTTACAAGTATAGGAGTTTTTTCTGACGCAGGCAATGTAATAAAAGGCTCCAAAATTCAAGCAACGTAAATCATCAAATCTTTAATTTCGTTAAACATCACAAAGTTGATTTCTGACCTCTTTTTATATTTACACGAAGTATTTTGATGTCGAGGCTAATGTGTCAAGGACACAACTGTTGGTGGGCATCTATTATTGGTGGGCATCGATTTTTGGTGGGCATCTATTGTTGGTGGGCATCGATTTTGGTGGGCATGTATTGTTGGTGGGTATCTATTGCTGGTGGGCATCTATTTTTATGATTGCCGCTATCTGATAGGTTTCTTTATCTTTATTTAAATATGATGATAAATTGCTATAGATAATAGAGCTAGGTATTCTGGCTCTGTCTGAGTAACGAACTTAACGTAAATTATACTCACAAAACTTGTGTTATTGATGGAATACGTTGATAGAACGACATTAAGGACGAAAGGTGCCATTATTATGATTATGTGGTGCGTATTTATCAAAGTTTGAACATTGATGATACCGAATATACTTGGTGCTAGAGTGATTTTTAATTTTAAGTTTCGTGAGTATTTTCTCGGTCGTTTGGCGGGTACCTTTTAACTCGAATTTTGACTGTTGTAATATACGTCCAGGACATAATAAAAAAGAAAACTATTAGTGAGCTGAGATTTTTGTATATCCATCCAGATGACGATGCATAAATCTTCTCCTTCAAGTGATTTTTATTTTGTGGTAATATTTTGTGACCCGTTTTCTGAACAAAAATTTGATTGCATTTTCTGAATTGCAAATTGTTTAGTTCTCGACTTAATTAGTTTAAAACTTTGCATATGAAATTTACAGCATCGTTTAATTCGGTATACCAGTACCTGCAGTTATCTCAAGGAAGGATCCAAGATTTGTAATGTGGTTTGTGAATTAAAAGAGAAAAGTGTAATCCTTTACTGACAATATTGAGCTTGTCGCAACCCCGAATACCAAAATCTTAAATCTGCTCTTGAATGTAATGCTTATATGGTTGATTGCTTTAAAAACGAGAAGTGCAACTCACAGGAAGCGTACATTTGTATACACAAATACATGAATAAAAACAACACATATTTACTCACAATCTATTAACTTAACGCTAAATCTTTCAGACATCAACGAATGTGCCAGTAACCCGTGCTTGAACGGTGGGACGTGCCAAGACCACGTGAATAAATATACTTGTACATGTTCTGAAGGATATGGAGGAGATGACTGCAGTATCGGTATGTATTTAAACCGAATAGTAAATTATGTCTGCAAGGAATGGCAACATAGCGTTCATGTCGAGCACAAGTGAGATCATTGGAAATATGGGTCTATATTTTCTCTTTAGCATTTGCAGAAAACAATATATTGTCATAGTCCTTATTGCTTACAAATCATGATAAGAAATAGTTACAAGTATAGGAGTTTTGTCTGACGCAGTCAATGAAATAAAAGGCTAAAAAATTCAAGCAACATAAATCATCAATTTTTAAATTTCGTTAAACATCACAAAGTTGATTTCTGGCCTCTTTTTATAATTACACGAAGTATTTTGATGTCGAAGCTAATGTGTCAGGGACAAAATTGTTGGTGGGCATCTATTGCTGGTGGGCATCGATTTTTTGGTGTGCATGTATTGTTGGTGGGTATCTATTGCTGATGGGCATCTATTGTCATCATTGCCGCTTACTGATAGGTTTCTTTTTATTCATTTAAATATGATGATAACTTGCTATAGAAATTAGAGCTAGGTATTCTGGCCCTGTCTGCTTAACGAACTTAATAACGTAAATTATATTTCCAAAACGTGTGTTGTTGATGGAATACGTTGATAGAACGACATTAAGGACGAAAGGTGTCATTATTATGATTATGTGGTGCGTATTTATCAAAGTTTGAACATTGATGATACCGAATATACTTGGTGCTAGAGTGACTTTTAATTTTAAGTTTTGTGAGTCTGTTCTCAGTCGTTTGGCGGGTACCTTTTGATTTGTAGTTTTAATGTTGTTATTACCGTCCAGGACATAATAAAAAAAGAAAACTATTAGTGGTCTGAAATTTTCGTATATCCATCCAGATGACGATGCATAAATCTTCTCCTTCAAGCGATTTATCATTTTTTTTTTTTTTTAATGTTTTGTGACCTGTTTTCTGAACAAAGATTTGATTGTATTTTCTGAATTGCAAATTGTTTAGTTCTCGACTTAATTAGTTTAAAACTTTCCATTATCATGGTCTTTATATCTTAAAAATCGTGATACGAAATAGTTACAACTTTAGGTGTTTTGTCTGACGCAGGCAATGAAATAAAAGGCTACAAAATTCAAGCAACATATGTCATCAATTTTTAAATTTCGTTAAACATGACAAGGCTGCTATCTGACCTCATTTTATAATCACACGAAGTATTCGATGTCGAAGCTATTGTGTCAGGGACAAAATTGATGTTTGTCATCTATTGTTCGTGGGCATCGATTTTTGGTGGGCATCTAGTGTTGGTGAGCATCGATTTTTGGTGTGCATGTATTGTTGGTGGGCATCTATTGCTGGTGGGAATCTATTGGCATGATTGCCGCTATCTGATAGGTTTCTTTATCTTTATTTAAATATGATGATAAATTGCTATAGTTAATAGATCTAGGTATTCTGACCCTGTCTGAGTAACGAACTTAATATAGTAAATTATACTCCCAAAACTTGTGTTATTGATGGAATACGTGGATAGAGAGACAATAAGGACGACAGGTGCCATTATTATGATTATGTGTTGGGTATTTATCAAAGTTTGAACATTCCCTAATCGCACACATTCATTGAGTCATAACGGACAAGATGTCACACATTCCTTGAGCCATAACGGACAATATGTCACACATTCATTGAGCCATAACGGACAATATGTCACACATACCTTGAGCCATAACGGACAATATGTCATTGATTTAGTAACATTTATATATTTAATCCCACAGTAACAGTTATTGTAAGCACTGATTCCTTTCAAAGTTTGAATAAGTAGAGCCACGTTAAAAAAAAAAATATTAATTGGTGCTTCCTATTTATTTATTAGACATAGTCGACTGTGCTGGAGACACCTGCTCGTTTCTACATACTTGTGTTGACAAAGTACATGGTCATGAATGCATGTGCATCACCGTTCATCTAGGCAGTGTAGGAATCTGCATATGTAAGTACCTTCCAAGCATCACATTCTTGTATCAGGTATCTACACCTATATATTTTTAGCTTCATATTAGCAATTACTGACACAAAACTGTTTTCGTAATTTCTGGTAACTTTACGATTCTTTGAAATCTTTGGAAAAACTTTATATTGCCAAATAAATTTAAAGATGTTTGCATATTAGACAAAGGCTTTACTAGCAACGTGTTTAATAAACACTAAACGTAAATGTGGTAATCTCAAAGGGTACTATAAAGAGAGAACTTGTCAGCATCTGTATAAAATGAATCAAAGTGTATGTCTGTTATTGGTTGCATTAGAGTCATGGTCTCTGCTTCCAGTCACCTTTTTTAAATATTTTCTTACGTGTTGCTATACACCTTTAGAAACCACGGAATACCGTTTCTACAAGTTCGAACTGGATCAGTCCGGTTTGTCTACATTCGATAGTGCTTACCGAATGTAACCTATGATTCAAGTACATTCTTACATATTTTCCAATAGTAAAGATCAGTTATATACATTGGTATAAATGGGAAATACTAGAAATTGGGCAGCATTATAAATGCTAAACGTCTAATACCACAATTCGGATCCTTAGGGTGGAATTTTAAAGCTAGCGTCTTTAATCATAAGACAGCTATTGCTATAAAAGTGCACAAAAGCTGACGACAAATCATTCTTTGACATTAATCAAGATAAAAAGTATTTATAAACTATCTAATATCTACAGCGTGCATCAGTTGAAGTTAGTCCCCCAGAAATTGGACGCTTAACACTGATGGACCCGAACAATACGTTTTCTACGAGGGGGGCACATTTGTCTTTTGGTGGTTTCGTATAGCACATTTTAACAGTTGCTAAGTTATTCTTTTGGAAGTTTATTCTTAATCTTGTACAACATTCATTTACATCATAGACAATTAATTTTGCATCCTGACGTGATCGTGATATGAGCAATTCGAGATGGTCTACATAACACACTCGTTCTAATAAAGATAGTATCTAAAGATCTTGCTTAAAATGTAAGCTGCATATATCATGTATTGACGCGAGACCAAACGGATCGCGTAATTCTACTTCTTAACTTGATTTCATGTCATGTCACCCCAATCTAAACATTCTCAAGAGAATGATAGAATTTATACCATAGGAAGTTTGCTTAAGCTTATTCGCAACAGTTCTAGATTCATTATGCATGTTTTACAATACACTGTTAGCACCTGTACAAGCGCCAATATATAAAGTTTCAAGTGGTCATATGTTAAGAAATACAGATTAAGATTTACTCAATACTAAAACGTTGCAACACCAAACTAAGAACAATTGTCGATCACAAATGTCAAAGTTATTTCCTCTTATTGCAGATTATATTTTGGCCGCAGCTTTATGTTTGTCAGTCATTATCATTTGCCTTGTTGCATGGCTTGTGCGAAGAAACATGAGGGAAAAGGTCTGTCCTGTGCCAGAACCAGAAAAAGGAAACATCTGGAACTCGCCAACATCACAATCGCCACCATACCGCATGAGAGTGCTTGAGATCAGCGACAATAACAGTCTGTTCAGGCAGACTCCAGCAAAGCCCAGAATGTTTTTGGGATAAACAGGAAACTGATACGTTAGGGTCAAGACTACTCGTCTGTTTCTCTAACAATATCTGTGATTTTTAGTTAATTTTGAAGCATTCATTTCCTGATACATGATGTTTTGATTAACTTGAAATAGTGTATGGATCATATACTAGGCGTGGCTAGTTTCTGGAACCTTCTGTAATATATGCTTAAAAATACTTTAAATTTGAAACATGTTATTTTTTTCATTCAGACATTATTTCAATATACCATTGACACATATGAGCTGCAGATATATATATATATATATATATATATATATATATATATATATATATATATATATATATATATATATATATATATATATATATATATATATATATATATAAGCAGAAGAAAATATATCAATGCACATTTTAATTGCCGTTTCAGGTTTGTACAAAGGTTTGTCAGCTTGAAATATTGTTATATTAAAGTTTGTTACACGAGTACATTACTTTTAAAGATATAAAATATCAAGAATATTAAAGTAACATTGCAATATAGTTAAAATTATGTAGAATATCTCTACAAAATGGCACAGGCATTGGCACGAGATCGAGAGAAATGGAGGGAACTGGTAAAATGTTCAGCAGCACAGTGCTTCAATGAACACAATAGGTCAAGCGACTGATGGTGATGATGATGAAAAGGAAATACAAACAAATACAGCTACCTTCACTTGTTTTATGCACATGACATATCGATAATTAGCATCAACGTCTTTTAATGCTTTTAAAAAATTAAAATATAAGTAAAGATAAAAATGTATGTGTATGGTCATTAATATATCTTTATAAAATGTAATAATTGCATCTCTCTCTCTCTCTCTCTCTCTCTCTCTCTCTCTCTCTCTCTCTCTCTCTCTCTCTCTATCTCTCCATTTGCTTAACTGGTGGCGGAAATGGTCGGAACTAAATATATTGCATGAGAGCGGCAAAACAAGATAACATCGCAATGAAAAGATTGCATAAACGTGTTTCATATACTAATTATTCCTGAAGTGAACAAATGTGGTTATATTATTTATAACGTTTCTTTTGCCTACGAAACACATATTCATTATTGTGGATAAGTACGTCATGATATTTGATAGTAAGACATTATAACACTCTGTAAATGACCCTCGTAAATTGCCAAAATTAATGTCTAACAGATGTTGCAAGCTGAACTTATATTTCAAGACAGCGTCATCTTTAGGACTGGAAGGTAACATAATGAAAACTGCCGGTAGTAGAGCACGTCTATTTACTGTTTATCATGTATTAGGAAATAGTGCTTTTATTCCTGCTAGCGGAATTTATGCAAGGAAAAGAATAAATAATATAGCTAAACATATAAAGCATTGTCGTTTAGGAGCAACTTGTAGATCTTTCTCTTATCTATTATGCAATGTTAGTCCTTACATTGCACTATTTTAATCTTGTGAAAATAATTACAAAACGTCTGTGGACGAACACATTATGTCATGTACCTATTAACGTACTCAGGACATGTTAACTTGTATTAAATGTTATTATATATAAGCTGGTTAAGGTAGTTTCTAAATCTCATACATTTATTGCGATATTTATTTGTTCCTAATGGTACCTTTGGAATTCACCAAAAGTATACGTTGTGTCTTTTAGACTACCTAGTACCTGCGTACCTACATACATTGATGCATTCCTATTTAACTACCTTCCTACCTATATACTTACAAACATACATACATACATACATACATACATACATACATACATACATACATACATACATACATACATACATACATACATACAAGAGTTGGGCCTGCCTGACCCATGGATTTATTCATAACCAACATATTTCATTGGAAATTATTGTATATGACTTAGGTTTTATTTTAAGATCGTTATTACTAGTAGGTAAACATATTTACTTATACTGAGTTTAAGGTGTAGTTGTTATTTTAAAAATTCAGATTGTTCTAGAAAGACGTGTTTAACGTTTTGTTTTTGTGTGTTAAGATTTTATATAAAATATTTGTTTACTTCAGAATTAGTCATTCAGGACAATAAGATCAGTTGTAACGGAATTAAATTACGTTGTGTCTCACTTAATATTTGACGGGATTTATTTGTTCAAAATATTTGTTGGAATAACCAAGCATTAATTAATAGAGTTTCGGACCAAATCCAAAATTTGGGGAATATTGTGAATTCCTTCTCGAGTATTTGTGAATGATATCATTGTGATATCTTTAGATTATTAGCGTATCGTGACATTCTAGGCTAATAGAAAATCAATACTTTTTCAAGACTGGAATTCATTGCGAATAGCATTGTAATGCTTTCTGAAGAATGTAGATGTTTGGAATAAAACTGTTAGGAGTGTTCGTCATTAAATTCACACTTATGTAAGTCAGTTTGAAAATGTACATAGAGAAATAGGGAAAATATCATTTGCTGAATTTCTTAATTCTTGTTGTTTGCTCTGTTCTTATGTTCCTTACTTTTAATGTAACATTGCTAATGACCATGAATCGTACAAAATTGGTCATAATATTTTCTTCGTATTCTTTCACAGACCTTTCATTCTGATACGAATGGATATAATGCGATAGTTGTCTCTTTCTCAGTAGACTTTAATTAATCGATGAACATAAATATGTTTGATTCTTGTTTGATTGTTTCGTTTTCGTCTCAGCGGGTGTATCACTCTCATTTTTAGTTTGAACACATCCTAAAAGTAGCAATACAACCAGTATGACAAATGACTAATTTTAATAGCTTAATATGACTAATCTTTGCACATATTTTCGTTCATATTTGTGTATTGTAAGTTCAAATTAAATTTTAAAAAAATTCAATTAAAATAAAACAACACCATTTAAATACAGCAAGTCTGAGGTTCTTATGATTGGATCTAAAATTGGATATTTAGGAAGAAAAAGTGTAAAAAAAAAAGTGTAATTAACGAGAATCTCGTGCACTATTACGAAAGATTGGTATGGCTGCGTAACGAAAACTGATGAACACTTTCCATCTTCAATTACCTCATAACTTGTAAAATATCTCATTATATTGAAGGTGTAAATTGTGGTACATGGTAGAAAAAGCAATAACAACAACAAAAGTCATGCATAAACATAATAATTAATTAATGTGTACTTTAAATTGATTTATATTTCTTGTAAAGCTATAGCAAGTGCGAATAAAAAGAATTAAATCGATGAATGTATACCAAGTGTGCAGTATGCAATGTGTTTAAATGATACTTGTTCTCAATATGTACAAAACTCCAAACGGTGAAAATTAAGTAATGCAGACTTCGATATATTGCTTTTCAAATTTGATTATTCCTAAATCCCGACACTTAATTTTTAACGTTTTACTTTGTTTTCCAAATACGTTGCATTTGTGAATACACAAAACAAATTTTGAATTCTAGTGGTGAATCAAATAATGATATGTATGCATCTTTGTATGCTATTTTACAGAAAAATCATTGGAATATTTATCTAATAATAAATTTATGATATTTTACCTAATTAAAGCAATAAAATATTTATTTAATAATAAATTTATGATATTTTACATTAACAAAATCATTAGTATATTTATTTAATGATGACTGTACGCTATTTTACAGAAAAAATTATTAGTATATTTATTTAATAATAATTGTAAGCTGTTTTAACTAATTAAATCATTGGGATATTTATCTAATAATAAATTTATGATGTATTACCTAACTGAATCCTTATAATATTTATCTAATAATAAATTTATTAATTTTACTTAATTAAATCATTAGAATATTTAAATGTACGTTGTTGTACATAATTAAATCATTGGTATATTCATCTAATGATAAATATATGCTATTTTACCTAATTAAATCATTATACTATTTATCTAATAATAAACTTATAATATTGTACCTAATTAGATCATTAAAATATTTATCTAACAATAATCTTTGTTATTTTAGCCATTAAAATCATTAGAATGTTATCTAATAATAAAATTATGATATTTTAACCAATAACATCATTAGAATATTTATCTAATAATAAATTTTAAATATTTTATCTAATTAGATCATTAAAATATTTATCTAACAATAATTTTAGTTATTTTAATAATAATAATAATAATAATAATAATAATAATAATAATAATAATAATAATAATAATAATAATGAGGACTATGTATAGCGCCTTATCTTTCGAAGCTCTAATCGCTTTACTCCATCAATATTGATATAACTACACTACAGAACAACAAATGACAAAAACAATAAAATTGCAAAACATAAAAATATACTGAAAACATATAAGATACAAAACATGATTAGGTCGCCAAGTTTGTCCCTTCAGTCGAAACAGGTGAGTCTTAAGAGCACTTCTAAAAGGGACCACTGTGACTTTGTGTCTAATTTCAATGGGCAATTCGTTCCACGTCGCCGGGCCTTGGTGTGCAAACGAACGTTGTTGATATGACTTTGTTTTCACCTTGGAAACAATGAGTATACGATTATCAGAAAAAGAGCGTAAGAATCTAGCTGGTGTATACACATGGGTGAGGCTAGATAGGTACGTTGGACTGGAGTCTGTCATTGAAACTTAGCACAGAAAACAAATTTTGTGTTTGATTCTGTATCGAATTGATAGCCAATGTAGGGTACAGAGCAGTGGTACGGTGTGCTCTAATCGAGGTCCACTAAAGATAATCCGTACAGCTGTGTTTTGAACTTTGTGAGGTTTCTGGAGTAAATATTGTGACAAAACAGACAAAATTGAGTTACAATAGTCCAGTCTTGAACGTACTAATGAACACACAAGTGTTTTTGTGGCATCAACTGAAAGATATTTACGAATGGAACTGATGCGTCTCAATTCAAGATATGCAGCCTTGTATATGCTCATAACATGTTGGTGTAATGTGAGAGTACTGTCCAGACTAACGCCTAGGTTCCGTACTGACTGTGAGAATTTAATGTTGGTGTTGCTGATATTTATTGTCTGAGATAAAGGATATGAATCAGAAAGTCTTTGTTTGTGATCAGAATAGCCTCAGTTTTATCATCATTCATCTGCAGCTTGTTACATGTCATCCACGATTTCATCAGCTGTCATCAGCATACAATCGGTGCGACACTGGGTGATGATCTATGACACATGAGAGCGGCTGTGTATACAGAATGAAGAGAACAGGTCCAAGAACAGATCCCTGTGGATCACCACAACATACGTCAACTAGGCTGGAGTGAATTCCATTTGCAAATAAAATTTGTGTCCTGTTGACTAACTAGGACTTGAACCACTGTAAAGCGATATTCTGAATGCCAAAACTACATGCTGGAGACAGTGAAGTAATATATCATGGTCTATTGTCACTAAATACTTTCAGAAGAAAAGTTTCCGTACTGTGGCAAGGGCGATATGCAGACTGTACATTGCTAAAAATACTGTTTGAATTCCGATGAGATACAAGTTGAGTTAGAACAACCTTTTCTAAGATTTTTTATATCAATGAGAGATAAGAAACTGGGCGGTAGTTCTTTAAATTGTTATGGTCCAGTGTTGGTTTTTTCAGCAGTGGCTTTACGATTTTTTGAAAAATGATGTAAATTCCCTTGATGGGAGAGAGAGATATTAATACATCAGTTAGTGAAGGCAATATTGGATCTAAGCACTCAAGCAGCAGTGATGTCGGAATTGGATCAAGTTCACAAGACTTTGATGCACTATTCATCACGATTGTCCGTACTAAATCAATAGAAACAGGTTCAAATGCTCCTAACGCTTGTCGCTGAAATTCTGCATCATAACTATATGGTGACGAATAAGTTGAAATTGTGCTGTCAAGCGAATCTCTAATGGTTTGTACTTTATCATCGATGAAATTTGAAAATTGGTCTGGTAGGTCTAGTGGAGAGAAGGTTGTTGGAAGTGGTGTACATTTGTTCCTTGACATTAGTTTGTAAGTTATCTCGAAGAGCTCCTTGCAGCTGGAACTCTCCTTGATCTTAGTACTGTAGTGGGATGATTTGGCTAAATGGACTTCGTAGATTTGTTTATGAATAGTGAGTCTGGTGGAAAGCCAAAGCCTCTCTGCTTTTCGGCGATGTCTTTTAGCAGTGCGAAGCTGGTCCGTAACACTGTTATACCATGGAGAACACTTGTTTATTGATACTCTGCATTTGGTGGCCGGGGCATGTTTTTGAAGCAATGAACGCAGGCAGTTATCAAGTTGTACCGCTGTTGGATGTAAGTAAGTTATTAGGTTTTCTTGGATGTCATGCATGAATTTGTTTCTATTTATCATGCAGAGGTTTCTCTTAGTAGCAAATATAGGTGGAGGGTTAGGGGCTGATACGTCGAGATGGCATACAATGCAGAGGTGATCCGAAGAAAGTTCGTGGGATACAAGGGTGGATTGCAGAATATTATCATCAGGTCTATAAATAAACCGGTCTAAAATGTGACCAAGTGTATGGGTAGGTTGGTTAACTGACTGTTTAAGATTGAAAACATGAATGGAATCTAGAAGTTTTGACATGCATGGATTACGCGGACAGTCAAAGTGAAAGTTGAAATCTCCAATAATAATTAGGTTGCCATCTATCAAATTTCCATACTCTAGAAGATTTTGAAACTGCTCCAAAAAGAGAGATTCAGTCAGCTTGTTTTTTCTACTCGGACGAGGACGGTAGAGACAGAAAAAATGGACTGACCTTTGTTCTAGTGTGAGCATTGTTTGGACTAGTTCAAACGATGTGTGGCGGAAATTGAAGGTTGTGTTGTATTAAAGGCATTTTATCATGGAATTCATTGTAATTACAGCAATTCCACCTCTGCGAGAGTTGCGGGAAACGACTTGATGGAGTAATCGATGGGTGTTAAATCCGCACACTTTGATTCATCATCTGCGGAATGTAACCAAGTTTCTGTCAGGAAGAAGACGTCAATTTTCTTGTCTTTCATAAAATTAACAATTTCTGTGCGCTTTTCCGGTGATCCTACTGATTGAGCGTTGAATAATGCAATACGTAGTGGTATTCCTGGGACGATTGACACAACGGTTGACGATTTAAGAGGAATTTTAACCAGGTATTTAAAATTAACGGCAGAATTTTTAAGCTGTTTATCCGTTACGGGCAAAAGGGAGATAACTGGAATTCTTCTTCCTGTTCTACGCCATCCAGCTTTTAAAGAACGTTTTTTTTTTTGCTTCCGTTTACATTTAAGAAATGATAAATGTATTCCCAGTTCGTTTAGTCTTGAGCACATCATTGCAAAGTACTGAAGTCAAACGTTGAACATTTATATGATGTGAAGACTATTTTATGTTTGTTGTGTAATTGTTATTGTTAACGCTACTCGTTTGTATTGATAATCTTTAACGTTTAGTTTGTTTCGTTGAATAAATACCTGATCTTTATTATAAAAGCATGCTTCATCGCTTTTGATTCAAAACGAGATTAGAAAAACAGTAGTCCACATATCATGTTGACTGAAACGATATTCAAAGTGTTACGAGTCTATGATCTTAAAAAAAGTAACATAAAACAGTGCGATACATCAAGATATGGAAATGTTAACAATAACTATATTTGCTTTTGTAAACCTTAATAATTATGATGTATGTCAATAATATTCAAGGATAATTGGAGCAAAAGGAACGTGTGGCAATGAGAATTAAATTTTAAAAAATAACCCAAGAATTACAGAAACGAGTCCTAGTTATTTAATGTCCTCAATACAACTACCGATGCAATCCAAAACTGCAGGTGATGAAGTGCCCTTTATAGCTTATATAGTGTTTATGTGTCAGCCTTATTTTATTAAATCAAAGTAATATAATGTTAGGTTGAACTCAGTATAAATTCCAGAGAATGTCTCCATTGAAACGTTTTATCAGAGCACTTCTGGATGTACAAAGAAAATAATCACTTAAGTTCGATACATTGAAAAAATTAAAGATCAGATCAACTGGTCACAACATCATGCCACTGTAGAAATAATGCATCATCGATTTTCTTGGGGATCCGTAATTGGCCATTACCTTCCGCAAGCCTTTTCTGCTGACAGTATAACGGACCTTGACCAAGTCGATGTAGATGGAGAAAAGGTCGGTGTTTTGCTTTTGATATGTCAGTAAACACCATGTAGATGCTCCCAATTTCTTTTTGGAATCCATACTGGATATCTGGCAGTAGTCCGTGGTCAACGTGCGTGGTGAGGACGTTCAGTAATATTGTGACAAGTATCTTTCCTGAGAGTAAAAATATACCCTGGTGGTTGTCGCAGGCCTGGCGGTTCCCTTTGCGCTAAGAGCAATTATTGTAGATGCTACTGTTTGTGTCAGATACAGGACGCGATCTCCAAGCTGTTGAAAGGCTTCGGGCGATTTGAAGCAAACGTGAGCCGTCGATATTACCAATGAAGTTAACATATGGACCAAAAGACTGATAGCGGGACCGTACATCTGGCTACGTCGAAGCCTTTTTAAAAATAAAAAACAACCAAAACCAACACGAAGCAAGCGGCTAGCACGTCCTGGCAGAAGACTTCTTATGATCTATAAAAATGCAAAGAATTGTACCGTTAAATCGAATGCATCATTTTAGGAGACGAAGGAATAAAGACGTTCATTTGTCCTTGTTTATCCAAGACAGAGTACATGGCCGAGCTTTTCTGCAACTAACACGTGAGGAACGACAATACAAAATACATATAGTGCGTGGACGTTGTTGGTAAAAATCTTGTCTTGGCGAATTATCAAAACGAACTAGAGTTTTGAAAATAAAAATGTTTGAAAATGTTAATCCTTTTGCCTACATGACGGCACACGCTTGCTTAAAATTGCATAAAAGATTACAACAGCTATGATATCGCGTCCTGTACTTGACACGAACAGTATCATCAACAGTCATCGCTTTTATTATCCTTATCAAATAATCAAAGGAGATCACTTAGGAGATAAGATTCTGAGTTTTGTAAACCAACAGACACAACAATGACCAATGCCGAGATGAAATACCGTGACGAACAAGGAGAATGTTAAGTCAGTAGATTTAAGTAGAATTGTCAAACGAGTAAACTGGTGAAGTTCGGTGCACCGAAAGACTTTCCGCTTTCTGGAGAGGATCCATAGTTTAACCTGACCACCTGTAAGCCGCGCACAATATACAGTTAAAACCTCGCCAAATCAGAAGTTGCCCATTGGAAAATATGTCAGATCGTCTACCAAAGGTGTGTGCTATATCCTAATCAAAACGCTTAAAAACAAAGACACGTTGATTTTGCTCAGTATATAAAATGGGCCACTTCCAAGATCGATATGTCATTTATGAAAACAGCCTAAGCCAAAGGCAATTGTTAAAAATGTGGAAGACAAAATTCAGTATATTATCACTTTCCTCGGCTTCGACTCGAATGATGGAAATCCAAAACGGAAAGAAGATAGTGGACGCTGTCGATAGAGACCTAAAGAATATTAGATCATATCCCTAGAAATAGCATTATAACAATTAGTCATCGTCAATCTTGTACAGTAACTTGTTTGTGTGCTCTTTCGTCACTTCACTTTATGTTTTGGACAAGCTAACCATTTGGCTCTTCTCTAGTTTTGCATTTCAGGTCAAACTTTGACGTTTTGAACACTGATGAAACGAGTTCTTAAACATAGGATAAATTGTTTTATCTCTGCCATTTTCAGAACTCTAAAGACAACGAACGCATAGGAAAGAAAGATAAATGTCCCTTAAGCGGAGAATTGGGGACTGCAGAAGACCATTCGTCTTATGCACTCCCAGATTGTTAGGACAACGGAGTCACAGCTGTACGCATGTTGCTCGGCGAGGAAGGAGATGCGACCATTAACCAGTTGAACTAGAGCAAAATTAAAATGACCTTTCGCAGAACCAAGCATATCAATTTTCCCCAAACGTCAACTGTGTAATGATGATATTATGTGTGTATAAGCTTGTATTTGTGCATATAAGAGTATGAACTTTCAACTCCAAAATACTTTCCCGTTTTGAATATGAGGTTTTATGTGAGGGTGTTTTGGTATGTATATAAAAATTTACTAGCTTGTATGATAACGTGTGTGAAATAGGTTTGATGATTTATCTGATTGTGTATGTCTTTTACAAAATGGTTTACCTTCCCCAAATATGAAGTAGCATGGAAGTTAGGTTTTTTTTGTTAGAATAGTGTGTTAATTTGTAAAAATGTCGAAAGATAATTTCATTTATATATCCTTCCCTTGATATGTGATAATAAGTTTGTGTGAGTGAATGTTTTAATCACCTCAGTGCTTTCAGGCAGCCTGGATACACATCGTTGACTACTCAACAAATAGAATAATGAATGATTGGAAGGAAGCGTGACATTGGATAGTAGATGTGCGGTATATTGTGGTTTAGTGGAAGTGTCCACTGAACCTAGACATCGTGACAAAGCAAACTTGAATAGCAGCCAGTATCTGTTTGATGAAGTGTTTGAAGCGCGGGAGATGAAGCTAAGTGGTCTTTGGATATTGCATAGTGGGTATATGTACGTATTACAAAACACAGCACAGTCGTGCGCGGATGGGTATTATCCGATTGTTACCAAGAAACATAAACGAAGCTTATAACCTTGTGAGAAAAGTCATGGAAAGTGAAAACGACAAGGATACTTTGGCAAACAAGTAAAACGAGAACAAAAAAAAGAACATAAGAAAGGCCTGACAGGTTAAATTACAACTGAATGAAGGTGCAAAGAACGTTCAGAGTTATGTTTCGTTGAGATTGGATTTATGAGAATGAATAAAATAATAAGGTTAAGATGACGTTGGTAGACAAGATGAAGGCACGGAAAACTTTGAAAATATAAAAATAAAATTAACATGATGCGGCAATGATTCAGGCACATCTTTGTCCCGTTTAACATTTATTTTAAACTTATAATGTAGGGAGTAGATAAAAAGGTGTTCCAAAATAAGAACTCAGAATATGCACATGTCATATATTGTGCCAATAAAAAAGTAAAGTGTAACATGTAGACCGCTCTGGTGAAATGGTGGTTACAGCGTCGGACTTAGCTGCGGGACATCGAGGGCTATTAAAGGGGAATCAGTGGCTAGAGTGTCCGCCGCGGAAGCGTGAGGTCGTGGGTTCGATCACCGGCCGAAGAATACCAGAGACTTACAAAATGGTACTAACAGCTGCTTCGCTTGACGCTCAGCATTGAGACTTCAGTGTTAGGACTGGTCGGCATGGTCCAAGGATAATGTGACTGGGTAAGACATCATGTCTGCGGCATGATGCCTCAGTGCTAGACATCATTTTAAACTTCCATACTACATATATCTCCGAGATATGGCTGCAAAATGGTTAAAACTACAATACAAATAATAACACACACACAGGCACACACGCACACACAAAATGTGGAAACGAATACTTGTACAATGACCACGATAAGGTTAATTGGTCCAATAAATATAAACAAAAGATGAATATTTGTTTATTTCACAGAGAAACTTAGAAACTGGAAAAACAATTATATGGTGTTATGGAATACCTTCATATATACTAAATACCAAGAGTAGCAGAGCGGAAGATATGCAGGCATGTCTCTGTTAGGTTTTCGGACAGATTGGAACATACACTAACTATATATTTGGATACGATTGCACCTAAGCATTATAGTGTATATATATGGTTACAAATTAAAGTAAAATTTCAAACGAATGAAACAAAGAATTGTACATAAACATAGGGTAGGTAGATGAGATCCAAGACCATAACATATTTCCGATACTAAAATGAAATTAGGTGAATTTATATAGCATTCAACGATATATGTGCAGAATATCGGTTATGTAACGCTAATAAAGATATCTGGTCAATCTGGTCAATAGAAAGTTAAAAAAACAAGAACAGAACAAATATGTAGTAAATTAAATCCTTCGAAACAAATCCAAATATGTAAAATGAAATTGGCCACCAACATTCTTCCAAAATTAAGTATGTATTGGCGAGTAATTGAACTCATTATATGAATAGCTCAATAGTGTCATTAATACGTAACGCCACAAACTTGTAAACACTAGGAATAAAAACAAGAGACCTAGGATAAAAATCCCCTCCTTTCAATTTTAAACAGGAATCTATTCGTCTTGGTCACATTCGCTGAGTAACATAGTACTCATTCGATGAATCCCTTAGCTTTCCTTCTCCTCTGATTTCGAGGTTACAAATTTGATGTTTAGTTATTCCCGTCAATGTAGTGTAACGAAAATGAAATCCAGACGAAAAAGAGTGCCTTTAGAGCATGTTTAAGAGTATATCCCATTTGTGTGTGTGTGCATAATATGGAGCAGATAAGTAATTTTACAACCGCTACTGTGCTGTAGAACTCGGTACTTTATTCCAAGTGCTGGCAAGTCTTGCAACTGTATTATCACATAGTTCAAACTGACTAAGATCGTATTAGCACATTTGCAAATATTTACTAAATTACTTCGCCATTTTTATACGTGCATCAATCATTCCTATATATGAGAGAAATAACCATACGATTAGCTATTTCCTGGAACTGTATTGTGTCATTTATTCAGAATATGCAAAATATGTCTGAATATATGGCTAAAGGTTAAAGACCAAAAGTGTATTATGTAACCGTGGTCTATTTTGCATTATCTGCATATGTATAAAAAATGAAATTACTTAACAAATCAATCAAAAGATAAACAAACAAAAACATGATCAATAATACTAAAATTTTGTTTGATCCATGCTTTATTGTTTAATGATATGCCCAATCCTTGTACACCACCATATTATTATGCTGCATCTCTACTAACATCCAGGTTTGTTCACCAGACTTAAATATGACACAGAGTTAATAACACACAAGACAGTGATTGCTACGACTCCGTAATATCTGTCTAATTTGGTGGCAAATGCATCTCAGCTATGTGTTTTGTTAATACCGTTATAAATACAAAACAACACATCGATATGTGAATTATATGTACATTTTTTACTTCAAAATTTAATTTGATTAATTATGTAATAAGACATTTACTCAGTGTGGTTAGGCATATTTATTAAACAGTGCAAAGTTAATAAGCGTTTTTTTCTTACGCATTATGTTTCTTTACTGAATATTAGGAGAAGGTTTATCATTTTATGTTTTTAAACTTCCCAATAGCTGATTTAAACTTTAAGGAAAGTGATGAATGGATATTCATTTCAAACTGCATGGGCACATAAATTATTTCAGATATGAAACTAATTTCGACGATATAGTATTATTCATTCTTGTACCTAATAAATTGACTTTTGGATAGAGATAATTTATTAATTATTTTCTTGACTAAATCTTCTGCTTAGTATCAGGCGGTGAAAGCAAATATCTCTATCTTTTTCTTTACCCGTTCTGTGCCAAGCGCAGAGGACATGGCTGTTTGGTATTACTAATAGTAACTAAGTTACAGTTAATGCACAAAAGAACACACCAGCACAAACATGACAAAGTTCTTGTTTCTTTATTGGACGATTAGGATTTCGTACACAAAGGATTCGGTAACCAATTTGTCATACTCGTTCCTGAAGTTGAAATAAGCACAGGTTGATGTAGAGAAATAAGTAAGAAAATTAAACGGCTAAATCCCAGTGTTTGTAAATTGAGGATTTGCGTGGATTAACTAAAACGGAATATATATAAGAAGTCATCATCCAAAATTAAATCACATTTGCCCAGAATGTATCAGCTCAAATAGGAATTTCTTAAGTCCTTGTCAAATTGCTCTCTTTGCATCATTTTTGGAGTGTAGCTGAAAAATATATTAATAAACAAATCAACAGTAAGTGAACATCGTTGGCAGGATTTAACATGAATTGTTTAATTATTTATCATCTTATCCTAATTTTATGTGTGGAAAGGATTTTTGGAGGATGTCAAGGTAACATCAGAGTTGGTGAATGGGGAATATGGCAGGTTTGGAGTGTCTGCAGTGTAACTTGTGGTGGAGGTACCCAAAATAGATGGCGAAGTCTTTGCTGTCCCACAGTTGGTGGAAAGTGGAATGATTGTCGCGCTGAATATAACGTAACTGATCAGTTTCAATTTGAATATCAGAAGTGTTCTGAGTTTTGCCAGAACGGCGGTATTTATTCAATCGGACTAGGATGCAAATGTGCCCCAGGATATACAGACGGTTGCTGCGGAACAAGTGAGTGGTCAATTGTGTTGATATTTGTTTGAATGGTACAAAAGATAATTAGCTCATTATTTCATTTTTAATACATACACTAACTAAACTATCTCACTACATATTAGTGTATTTGCATCGAACACAGGATTGTTTGGGGGGAGAGGAGTTGCGACACAACATCCGCAAATTTCGATATTACCAATAGCAAATAAACCGGTCTTCTTTATATCTGTGCATTTTAAGGGAATATCTATCTATCTATCTCTCTATCTATCTATCTATCTATCTATCTATCTATCTATCTATCTATCTATCTATCTATCTATAAGTTGATAAGATCAACATATATATATATATATATATATTTATATATATATATATATATATATATATATATATATATATATATATATATATATATGCATTCACACGCATACATACATACATACATACATACATACATACATACATACATACATACATACATACATACATACATACATACATACATACATACATACATACATATGTTGATCTTATCAATCATATTGCACAACTTCTGTAATATTTAGGCTAGAATTTTTTCAGTCAAGATCGTTTCTTCTCATTAATCAAAATACACCTTTTGATAATGTCAATTACATTGTTGTTTTAAATTTTACAACAGTAATTGACATTTGCATACAACAAGCAAATTAACTATCGATTATATGGCATTATGTTTTATTATCCTATTCTATGCAGCAGTTATACATTTACACATAAATCTAAATATCTATTTTGAAAACAGTTGTATCTACTACTTTCAGACATCGACGAGTGTTCCAATTCCCCATGTAAAAATGGTGGTTCTTGTGTCGATCAGGTGAACCGATTCTCATGCACATGCCCGTTGGGATTTAATGGTCCAGTCTGTGAAACAGGTAATCAAAAAACTACGGTGTTTTGCATAATCGGCTTGTATTGTATTTTTACCCTTTTAAACTTTTTCGATATGAAATATAGAAGTGAAATCAAAAGTTAATATTGCATAGTAATACTTTAAATCTCTTGCTTAAAAAAGTGCTGCGAAACATGTACAGACACAAATTAAATAGATAGAATTACGTTTCTGACAGGAAGAAATACTAACCGTTGGCGAAGGTAATTATGTTTACTTATACTGATATAGTAGAAATATTAGCTTCGTATTAGCTGTTCACAGAATTAAAACCAAATTTATGTTTTTGGTCAGGTACACAATACACTTAATCTTGGACTAAGTAATTTACATGATACCATTTTACATAACCCACAACATATCATGAATAACGTCAGCAACAAAATACATAAAACCGCATCAACGAACGAATAAAGAATACAATAAAACAATGTAAATAAAAAAGATATAGCGCATTACAAAATACATGTAAAACTAGCCATAACGTTTTAGTTATTAAATGCAACACACCATTGATAATCAATGCCAATCCTATCAAGTATCGAGTTTAAAAAAAACTAAATATGTCATTTTAATATATGTAAGAATTTGCAAAGCATTGAATAAAGTTATTTATGCATTTCCAATAAAGTCGTTGAATCAAAACATGTGCATAATAAAGCAATCTTAAATTCACACCTTGTTTACAATTCATAGTTCATAATCGTTTCACAGTACAAATAAAACACGAATGGCACATCATCAAGAAATATGAGTGTTAAATCATCTGTAGAGTGCAGGAAGAATTATCAGTGAGATTGGAATGTCTCATTAAGGCACACAGGTGCTAATTTCTGTTGAAGAGTTGGCTATTTGAAAGAAATCAGAACTAATATTTCAGATATCGATGAATGTTCCAGTTCCACTTGTTAAAATGTTGGATCTTGTGTTTATTGTTTATCAAGTGAACGGATATTCCTGTTATCGTCTTGGCGGATTTATTGGTGTGATCTGTAGTTCTGTTACGCTGGACATTAAATGTCTTTATAGTCTTTGACCTCTCTGAATGCTGTTGTATTGTGCAAAAGAAAATTAAGAAACAATTCAAGGAATGTTAAAATAAAGTCTTAAGCTTCTTGTTTAAAGCAAGATCAATGATATTCTTTTAACACAAACAAAATTAGAACATGTAAACGTCCCAAACCTTCTTTTTCCGTAATCTGCCACATTCAGCTAAACATTTAACTATTGTCCAACTAATCATTTCTTTTATTATAAATGAGTGTAAGTTCCACATATGCCTTCGAAGACAATACTATGCTGGCTATTTCTGCAACATCAGACACAATGTTAATAATATATCATTTGTTTTTCATCTTGCCGATGATATATAATAATGGGTTATGATTACTAAGCTAGGCTGTGATTGTCTTTGGGCTCTGAAACTTCTCCCCATTCGTACATTTGTATCAATAAATTGTATTCAAACACAGAAACACACTTGTATATTTCCAAGCCTTGCTATCCTCATAAAGAAATACAAATATATTAATTTTACTTGTGTCTAAATACAATTATTTTTTTTTTTTATAAATGGAATCCGACTTCGAAAATATCTTCTTAAACAGTATTGTTCGCTATGTGCTTCTTCGTGTCAAACCTTTGAAGACCAGCATCAAAAACTGATTAACAAAACGATGCAAAGAAGTATATTTGTTTGATTAGATGATCATATATTATGTTAACAGCAAATATAATTTCATTACGTTAAAACATATTATAACGGCGTGATTCATAATAGAATGTAAATCTCAAAGAATGAGTTAACCATTCTTTTCACAAACATACTAATATACTTGGCATATTTTCAGCTGTCAAAGAATGTTCTAGTTCTCCGTGCCAGAATGGTGGATCTTGTATTGATCACGTGAACGGATTTTCATGTACATGTGCCGAAGGATATAACGGACATACTTGTAATACAGGTATATATCATGTAATTACATTAACAATTTAAACATATCGTAAACGCAGAAACTATCTTTCCTCTACATTGCAACTTTAATATCATCAAACGATAACAACAAATGATTTTTAAAAGAGTCATTAGACATTAGACATTTGTACAAGAATCTCGTGAGTATAAACTGTTTAATTAATAATTGATATAGATGATGACAATATTTAATATCAACAAAATGTTCATGAACTGTTAGAAAATAAGCCAATCGCATATTTTTGATACCATTTTATGTGGGTATGTCGATGCTCATTTATTACGAATATCAGAATTAACAAAAAGGATTCATCTTTATAGCGGTCATAACGCTTATTTTATTTTCATCCGGCAGATATTTGTTATACAACTGGCACACATTTTCCATAATTGTATTAAAGAAGTTGTCACTGATTTGCGGTTTGTTAAATGATATGTGTCATTAATTACAGGAATAGGCATAACTGTCAACTTAAGGCACAATTTTAACGTAACATATTTCCTCTATCAAATATATATTTGCGATTTGTAACACATCAGTCTTGTTATAATTTCAGATATCAACGAGTGTTCGAGTGCCCCATGCCAGAACGGAGGTTCCTGTCTTGACAAGGTTAACGGATACTCTTGCACCTGTCCCGCAGGATATAACGGTCACAACTGCGATACAGGTGGGCACTAAATTGGCTTGATCGCTAATAGTTGCACACAAAAAAAATAATTTAAAATTTGATGGATAGAGATAACGTTAGGAATAAATATTTTGCTGACATCCTGATAATCATGTATGGAATGCCAGATTTACCCTTCATCAAATGAATAATCAAGTGTTCACCTAACTACTTTATACTACGATCACGCAGAACTACCCATGGATGTTATTTGTACCATCTCTGAGAAGCTCCTGACTCTTTAAGAGTTTAATAGGGATCAGATTTGTGGAATCATCCATGAGTGATATAAAACCCATTGACATGAAAGGTTCAATTCATTTTTCTCCATATGGTTTAATAGACTCAACAAATGTACTGTTTCAATGCATAACTGTAACATTGACCTCATAGAAATACGAGTATTTGGAATAGCTCTGTCTTCATTATGCTACGTAGTTTTCAATTTTCAGCAATCATAATTAAAGTATCTGTTCATCTTGCAATATGTACACGTACGAGGAAATAAGGATTACTGATTAATCTGATCAGTGACCTGAATTCTAAATTTTATACTGGTTGTAGATTTAAAGAAGCTCTTATAATGCTGAAATACATTTTCAACCGACGACTGCTGAGTGGAATACTTTTTAACTACCAAAAATCTTTTTGGGCTCAGGAATGTTCATCAGCGGTACAAATAGCATATTCTAAAGTTTTACCCTATGCTCATCAAGAGGCGTCTTAACGTCATTATGAACGCAATTCTTGAACTCTTCAAGTAATAATAGAAATAGCAGAAACATGTTTTGTTTTAAATGTATTGATTATGAATCCTGTTATTCCTATTCCTATGGGTTGTGTTATTTCGAGTGCTCTAATAATGTATTGTTTTCCTCAGTAATTGGTGTGGTCCTGTAAATCCTGATCATTAATATTAATATGCATGTCTTCATCAATGTCCCCATGACAGTTTTTAAAGGAGCAATATAACACACGAGGTGTACTGCTTGAGTTTTACTGCTTATGTTCAAGGGTATTAATAGCTCTCCAGAAATTTCCGGGGTGTTTACTTTATATTCGTCCGAGCATAAAGTCTATACTGTAACTATTCTTATTATATGTTTCTTTAATTATATGTAGTTGCACTTGGCACATTGTGTTTATTCTTTTGTGAAGGATTACTAGTATATTTTTCTGTGCATCGTGGTACTATAAGCCAAACAAAGATTTTGTATTCAGTTTGATTATTTTCTCATTTAATGCTACCTTTGGAGCTGAGAAAAATGTTGCTACTAAAAGGAGAGCAAATATCTACTTACTTGATATATATATATATATATATATATATATATATATATATATATATATATATATATATATATTATCTTCTTTTTTAAAAAAAGTAATGAATTAGATCACCACAAGATATGCAGACGTGTGTGGTCATTTTGCAAAACATATAAATAGTTGTACCCTTGTCATACATTTCATGCATCTTTATTATTATTCTATAAGATGGGATAATGGACTCCTGATCCGGGTCTCATTTCTATGAATTATAATAATTGCTTGATTTATGATTACGCCAGTTATCTATAGTTTCTCCTTCTAATTGTTGGCAATGAGCAGATTGATGATAAACGAACTCTCCCATCCAGCTTATAGTTTTGAAAGTCCTCTAAAAATGTGAAAAATATTTGTGCATCGTTTAAGACTAAAGGTTTGAGGTTTTGCATGTAATCTTTCTGAAACTGTATATTTGGAGGTCATGACAACATTTTCTTAAACGAGTTAAAAATGGCGCTATGGTTGATTATATTGCTCGCAGATTAGAAAAAAACAGATTTATATGGAAGAGTCATCTTTTTGAAACATGCATACTCGTGATAATTTATGACATCGATGAATGTTTAACTGCCAATTGTCAAAACGGTTGATCTTGTGTTGATCATTGGACTATATACAATGTCAACAATGTGCGTGAAGTGTTAGAAAATGTGCTAGCTAATCGCATATGTTTGATACCATTTGGTCTGGGTATGTTGATGCTCTTTTATTACGAATATCACATTGACAAAAATGATTTAACTTTATAGCGGTCATATATTGCTGCCGAAACGCAGATTTAAATTCATCCTCTAGATATTTGGTGCACAACTGGCACACATTTTCCATAATTGTAGTTAAAGAAGTTGTCATTGATTTCTGGTTTGTTAAATGTTATGTTTCAATACAGGAATAGGCATGACTATCAACTTATGG
Organism: Unio pictorum; assembly: GCA_030141615.1. NCBI lineage: Eukaryota > Metazoa > Mollusca > Bivalvia > Unionida > Unionidae > Unio > Unio pictorum. The sequence goes on along the minus strand of JARLTB010000063.1, from coordinate 4,582,253 downwards.
CACAACTTGAACTTAAAATATTCCATCTTTTAAAGATATATTTGTGATTTGAAACACATCAGTCTTTATACAATTTCAGATATCAACGAGTGTTCGAGTGCCCCATGCCAGAACGGGGGATCCTGTGTTGACAAGGTGAACGGATACTCTTGCACCTGTCCTGCAGGATATAATGGTCACAACTGCGAAACAGGTTTTCACTAGATTCACTTTATCACTAATAGTTACACACAAAAATTTCATTTAACACTTCATGGGTAGAGTTAACGTTAGGAATAAATATTCTGCTGACATCCTAATAATCATATATGGCCTGCCAGATTTATACTTCATCAAAGGAACATTCAAATGTTCACCTTACGACTTTATACTACGATCACGCTGAACGTCAGATGGATGTTATCTGTACCATCTCTGAGAAGCTCCTGACTCCTTTAAAACTTTAATAGGGATGAGATTGGCGAAATTCATAATTCTCCATAATTAAACCAGACTTTAGTTTATTAGACTCAAGAAATGTGTTGAGTTCAATACATAACCATTGACCTCCTAGAAATAGCAGAATTAATAGGTCTGACCTCATTATGCTGCGTAGTTTTCAATTACGAGCAGTCATAACAAACGTAACATTTCTTCTTGCAATAGGTACACGTAGGAGAAAATAAGGATTCCTTATTAATCTGATCAGCACTTTGAATTATAAATGTTATAACCTTTTGACATTTCAGAGGGCTCTTATAATGATGAAATACATTTTCAAAAGACGACCGCTAAACGAAAGACCTAATAACATAAAACAAATCTTGGTATCATCCTGTAAATGCAAAGTATTGATATTAATATGCATGTCTTCATCGATGTCCCCATCATAGTTTTTAAAGGAGCAATATAGTTCACGAAGTGTAATTCTTGAGTTTTTTGCTTTTTTCCAAGGGTATTATCAGCTCTCCATACATTTCCAGGGTGTTTACTTTATAGTCCTTAGAGCATAGAGTTTATACTGTAATTATGCTGATGCATATGTTTCTTTATTATATTTAGTTGCACTTGGGACATTGCATTTATTATTTTGTAAAGGATTACTACTATATTTTGATTCTCATCGTGGCGTTGGTAACCAAACAAAGATTTGTGTTCAGTTTGATTCTTTTCTCATTTAATGCTACCTTTGGAGTTGGGGAATGTTTTTACGACTGACACACACACACACACACACACACACACACACACACATATACATATATATATATATATATATATATATATATATATATATATATATATATATATATATATATAGTTTCTTCTTCTTTGTAGAAAAGTAATGAATTACATCACCACAAGCTATGCCGAGTTCTATGTTCTTTTTGCAAAACATATAACTAGTTGTATCCTTCTCATACATTTCATGCATCGTTTTTATCATTAATATATCAGATTGGATAAGGCAATCTGGATCCGAGTCTAATTTCTAAGAATGTTAACAATTGCTTTGTTTATGAACACGCCAGATCTCTTTTCTTTATCCTTCAATTTGTAAAAAACGAGCTAATTTATGATGAACGAACTCTCCCATCCATCTTATAGTTTTTGAAAGTTCTCTATAAATGTAAAAACAATTTCGTTATATTTGTAGAATTTAGGTTTGAGGTTTTGCATGAAATCTTTCTGGAACTGTATATTTGGAGGTTATGACAACATTTTCGTAAACGAGTTAACAAATTGAGCTATGTTCCTTTATATTGCTCGAAGACGTGAGATCAACCCAACTAGTTCTATTGAAATGTCATCTTATAAAAACATACATCCTAGTGATAATTTATCACAGCAATGAATGTTTAAGTTTCTCTTGTCAAAACGGTGGACCATGTGTTGATCATATGAATGGATACACATGTACCTCTCATGCCAGATTTATTGGTTCAGTGTTTAGAACAAATAAGGTAGACAGTGATTGTGTTTTGCTCTGTTAAAGTTCTCCTTGTTCTTTTATTGCGTACAAGTTTAATTAGGAAAAACATCAAACGTTTTTTAATTCATTTTATTTTAATTTATTAGGTAAATATTGTCGTCAACGGAACTAAAAACAATTTTGAAAAATGCAAACAAAGACATATCCCATCATGCAATGTCAAGCGTTTAACCTTCGCCACATTGGTTTAGTCGAAATTATAAATCGTATTCAAACATAGAAACACACTTGTACATTCACAAGCCTTGCTATCCTTCTTAATAAATACAAACTATATTAGTTTTACTCGTGCAAAATAAAATAGTTTCTATAAATATAAATGATATTCCACATTGAAAATATCTTCTTAAACAATATTGTACGCTGTGTGCTTGTTCTTCTTGACATTTTGAAGACAAACATCAGAAATTGATAGCAAAGCGATGAAAGGGGTATATTTTGTTTATTATGTTACCACGTTGTATGGGAACAGCAAATTTTATTTCATATTGTAAAAAAACTTATTATAACGGATTGATGCGTAATAGAATGTAAATCTCAAAGAATGAGTTAACCATTCTTTTCACAAACATACTAATATACTTGGCACATTTTCAGATGTGAACGAATGTTCTAGTTCTCCGTGCCAGAATGGTGGATCTTGTATTGATCACGTGAACGGATTTTCTTGTACATGTGCCGACGGATATAATGGACAGACTTGTAATACAGGTATATATCATGTAATTACATTAACAATTTAAACATATCGTAAACGCAGAAGCTATCTTTCCTCTACATTGCAACTTTAATATCATCAAAGGATAACAACAAATGATATTTAAAAGGTCATTAGACATTTGTACAAGAATGTCGTGAGTAAACTGTTTAACTAATAATTGATATAGATGATGACAATATTTAATATCAACAAAATGTTCATAAAGTGTTAGAAAATAAGCAAGCCAATCGCATATGTTTGATACCAATTTATGGGGGTATATCGATGCTCTTTTATTACAAATATCACAAAAAGGATTTATCTTTACAGCGGTCATAATACTTATTTTATTTTCATCCTGCAGATATTTGTTATACAACTAGCACACATTTTCCATAATTGTAGTTAAAAAAGTTGTCATTGATTTCAGGTTTGTTAAATGATATCTTTCAATACAGGAATAGGCATGACTGTCAACTTATGGCACAATTTTAACTTAACATATTTCATCTATTAAAGATAAATTTACGATTTGTAACACATCAGTCTTGTTATAATTTTAGATATCAACGAGTGTTCGAGTGCCCCATGCCAGAACGGAGGTTCCTGTCTTGACAAGGTTAACGGATACTCTTGCACCTGTCCCGCAGGATATAACGGTCACAACTGCGATACAGGTGGGCACTAAATTGGTTTGATCGCTAATAGTTGCACACAAAAATAAAATCATTTACAATTTGATGGATAGAGATAACGTTAGGAATAAATATTTTGCTGACATCCTGATAATTATGTATGGCCTGCCAGATTTACCCTTCATCAAAGGAATAATCAAGTGTTCACCTTACTACTTTATACTACGATCACGCAGAACTACCATGGATGTTATCTGTACCATCTCTGAGAAGCTCCTGACTCTTTAAGAGTTTAATAGGGATCAGATTGGTGGAATCATCCATGAGTGATATAGAACCCATATACATGAAAGGTTCAATTCATTTTTCTCCATAATAAAATCCGACTTTGGTTTAATAGACTCAACAAATGTATTGCTTTCAATGCATAACCGTAACATTGACCTCATAGAAATACGAGGTCTGTCTTCATTATGCTACGTAGTTTACAATTTTCAGCAATCATAAATAATGTATCCGTTCATCTTGCAATATGTACACGTACGAGGAAATAAGGATTCCTGATTAATCTGATCAGTGACCTGAATTCTAAATTTTATACTGGTTGTAGATTTAAAGAAGCTCTTATCATGCTGAAATACATTTTCAACAGACGACTGCTGGGTGGAATACTTTTCAACAACAAAAAATCTTTTTGGGCTCAGGAATTTTCATCAACGGTACAAATAGCATTTTCTAAAGTTTTTCCCTATGCTCATCAAGATGTGTTTTAACGTCATTATGAACGCAATTCTTGAACTCTTCAAGTAATAATAGAAAAAACATAAACATGTTTTGTTTTAAATGTATCGATTGTGAATCCTGTTATTCCCAAGGGTTGTGTTATTTCGAGTGCTCTAATAATCTATTGTTTTCCTCAGTAATTGGTGTGGTCCTGTAAATCCTGATCATTAATATTAATATGCATGTCTTCTTCAATGTCCCCATGACAGTTTTAAAGGAGCAATATAACACACGAGGTGTACTGCTTGAGTTTTACTGCTTATGTTCAAGGGTATTAATAGCTCTCCAGAAATGTCCGGGGTGTTTATTTTATAGTAGTCTGAGAATAGAGTGTATACTGTAATTATGCTTATTATATGTTTCTTTTTTGCACTTGGCACATTGTGTTTATTCTTTTGTGAAGAACTACTAGTATATTTTTCTGCGCCTCGTGGCACTATTAACCAAACAAAGATTTGTATTCAGTTTGATTATTTTTAATGCTACCTTTGTAGCTGAGGAAAAAAGTTACTACTTAAACGAGAACAAGTATCTACTTACTTTATATATATATATATATATATATATATATATATATATATATATATATATATATATATATATATATATCGTTTCTTCTTTGTACAAAGGTAATGAATTAGATCACCACAAGCTATGCAGAAGTGTGTGTTCATTTTACAAAACATATAAATAGTTGTACCCTTGTCATACATTTCATGCATCTTTATTATTATTCTATAAGATGGGATAATGGACTCCTGATCCGAGTCTCATTTCTATGAATTATAATAATTGCTTGGTTTATGATTACGCCAGTTATCTATTGTTTCTCCTTCTATTTGGTAGCAATGAGCAGATTGGTGATAAACGAACTCTCCCAACAAGCTTATAGTTTTGAAAGTCCTCTAAAAATGTGAAAACTATCTGTGCATCGTTTAAGACTTAAGGTTTGAGGTTTTGCATGAAATCTTTCTGAAACTGTATATTTGGAGGTTATGACAACATTTTCTTAAAGGAGTTAAAAATGGATCTATGTTTGATTATATTGCTTGAAGATTAGAAAAAAAACAGAGTTATATGGAAGTGTCATCTTTTTGAAACATGCATACTCGTGATAATTTATGACATCGATGAATGTTTAACTTCCAATTGTCAAAACGGTTGATCTTGTGTTGATCATTGGAATATATACACATGTACCTCTCATCCCGGATTTATTGGTTCGGTGTGCAGCACAAATATGCTAGACAGTGATTAGTTTTAGGCTACGTTGAATTTCTCCTTGTTCTTGTATTGCATCAAATTTAATTAGGAACCAAAAACAAGTAAAATTATAATTAATTATATTTTAGTTTCTTGGGCAAATGCTCTCTTCAGCCTAACTGAAAACAATTTTAAAAAATGCAAATTAAGGGATGTCACATCATGCAGTGTGAAGCTTTTAAACTTCGCCCCATTCGTTCAGTCGTATTTATAAATCGTGTTCAAACACGGAAACACAGTTGCCCATTGCCAAGCCTTGCTATCCTCCTAAATAAATGCAACTATATTAGTTTGACTTGTGCCTGTTCGTCTCGACATTTTGAACACCAACATCAGAAATCGGTTACCAAAACGATGAAAAGGAGTATGCTTCTTTGATTATGTTATCATGTTGTATTAAAACAACAAATATAATTTCATATATTAATGACTTCATATAACAGCTTGACGCCTAATTAAATGTAAATCTCATCATATGGGTTAACCATTCGTTTCACAGAAATCAAAATATACTTGGCACATTTTCAGCTGTCAAAGAATGTTCTAGTTCTCCGTGCCAGAATGGTGGATCTTGTATTGATCACGTGAACGGATTTTCATGTACATGTGTCGACGGATATAACGGACATACTTGTAATACAGGTAAACATTATCTAATTACATTAAAAATTTAAACATTTCGTAAACGCAGATACTATCTTTATACTACATTGCAACTTTAATATCATCAAACGATAGCAACAAAAGATATTTAAAATGTTTTCCACAAGAATGTCATGAGTATAAATTGTTTAATTAGGAATTGGTTGTAGATGATGACAATTTTTAATGTCAACAATGTGCGTGAAGTGTTAGAAAATGTGCTAGCTAATCGCATATGTTTGATACCATTTTGTCTGGGTATGTTGATGCTCTTTTATTACGAATATCACATTGACAAAAATGATTTAACTTTATAGCGGTCATATATTGCTGCCGAAACGCAGATTTAAATTCATCCTCTAGATATTTGGTGCACAACTGGCACACATTTTCCATAATTGTAGGTAAAGAAGATGTCATTGATTTCTGGTTTGTTAAATGTTATGTTTCAATACAGGAATAGGCATGACTATCAACTTATGGCACAACTTAAACTTAAAATATTCCATCTTTTAAAGATATATTTGCGATTTGAAACACATCAGCCTTTATACAATTTCAGATATCAACGAGTGTTCGAGTGCCCCATGCCAGAACGGGGGATCCTGTGTTGACAAGGTGAACGGATACTCTTGCACCTGTCCTGCAGGATATAATGGTCACAACTGCGAAACAGGTTTTCACTAGATTCACTTTATCACTAATAGTTACACACAAAAATTTCATTTAACACTTCATGGGTAGAGTTAACGTTAGGAATAAATATTCTGCTGACATCCTAATAATCATATATGGCCTGCCAGATTTATACTTCATCAAAGGAACATTCAAATGTTCACCTTACGACTTTATACTACGATCACGCTGAACGTCAGATGGATGTTATCTGTACCATCTCTGAGAAGCTCCTGACTCCTTTTAAACGTTTAATAAGGATGAGATTGGCGAAATTCATAATTCTCCATAATTAAACCAGACTTTAGTTTATTAGACTCAAGAAATGTGTTGAGTTCAATACATAACCATTGACCTCCTAGGAATAGCAGAATTAATAGGTCTGACCTCATTATGCTGCGTAGTTTTCAATTACGAGCAGTCATAACAAACGTAACATTTCTACTTGCAATAGGTACACGTAGGAGGAAATAAGGATTCCTTATTAATCTGATCAGCACTTTGAATTATAAATGTTATAACTTTTTGACATTTCAGAGGGGCTTTTATAATGATGAAATACATTTTCAAAAGACGACCGCTAAGTGAAAGATCTAATAACATAAAACAAATCTTAGTATCATCCTGTAAATGCAAAGTATTGATATTAATATGCATGTCTTCATCGATGTCCCCATCATAGTTTTTAAAGGAGCAATATAGTTCACGAAGTGTAATTCTTGAGTTTTTTGCTTTTTTCCAAGGGTATTATCAGCTCTCCATACATTTCCAGGGTGTTTACTTTATAGTCCTTAGAGCATAGAGTTTATACTGTAATTATGCTGATGCATATGTTTCTTTATTATATTTAGTTGCACTTGGGACATTGTATTTACTATTTTGTAAAGGATTAATATTATATTTTGCTTCTCATCTTGGCGTTGGTAACCAAACAAAGATTTGTGTTTAGTTTGATTCTTTTCTCATTTAATGCTACCTTTGGAGTTGGGGAATGTTTTAACGACTCACACACACACACACACACACACACACATATATATATATATATATATATATATATATATATATATATATATATATATATATATAGTTTCTTCTTCTTTGTAGAAAAGTAACGAATTACATCACCACAAGCTATGCCGAGTTCTATGTTCTTTTTGCAAAACATATAACTAGTTGTATCCTTCTCATACATTTCATGCATCGTTTTTATCATTAATATATCAGATTGGATAAGGCAATCTGGATCCGAGTCTAATTTCTAAGAATGTTAATAATTGCTTTGTTTATGAACACGCCAGATCTCTTTTCTTTATTCTTCAATTTGTAAAAAAACGAGCTAATTTATGATGAACGAACTCTCCCATCCATCTTATAGTCTTTGAAAGTTCTCTATAAATGTAAAAACAATTTCGTTATATTTGTAGACTTTAGGTTTGAGGTTTTGCATGAAATCTTTCTGGAACTGTATATTTGGAGGTTATGACAACATTTTCGTAAACGAGTTAACAAATTGAGCTATGATCCTTTATATTGCTCGAAGACGTGAGATCAACCCAACTAGTTCTATTGAAATGTCATCTTTTAAAAACATACATCCTAGTGATAATTTATCACAGCAATGAATGTTTAAGTTTCTCTTGTCAAAACGGTGGACCATGTGTTGATCATATGAATGGATACACATGTACCTCTCATCCCAGATTTATTGGTTCAGTGTTTAGAACAAATAAGGTAGACAGTGATTATGTTTTGCTCTGTTAAAGTTCTCCTTGTTCTTTTATTGCGTACAAGTTTAATTAGGAAAAACATCAAACGTTTTTTAATTCATTTTATTTTAATTTATTAGGTAAATATTGTTGTCAACCGAACTAAAAACAATTTTGAAAAATGCAAACAAAGACATGTCCCATCATGCAATGTCAAGCATTTAACCTTCGCCACATTGGTTTAGTCGAAATTATAAATCGTGTTCAAACATAGAAACACACTTGTACATTCACAAGCCTTGCAATCCTTCTTAATAAATACAAACTATATTAGTTTTACTCGTGCAAAATAAAATAGTTTCTATAAATATAAATGATATTCCACATTGAAAATATCTTCTTAAACAATATTGTACGCTGTGTGCTTGTTCTTCTTGACATTTTGAAGACAAACATCAGAAATTGATAGCAAAGCGATGAAAGGGGTATATTTTGTTTATTATGTTACCACGTTGTATGGGAACAGCAAATTTTATTTCATATTGTAAAAAAACTTATTATAACGGATTGATGCGTAATAGAATGTAAATCTCAAAGAATGAGTTAACCATTCTTTTCACAAACATACTAATATACTTGGCACATTTTCAGATGTGAACGAATGTTCTAGTTCTCCGTGCCAGAATGGTGGATCTTGTATTGATCACGTGAACGGATTTTCTTGTACATGTGCCGACGGATATAATGGACAGACTTGTAATACAGGTATATATCATGTAATTACATTAACAATTTAAACATATCGTAAACGCAGAAGCTATCTTTCCTCTACATTGCAACTTTAATATCATCAAAGGATAACAACAAATGATATTTAAAAGGTCATTAGACATTTGTACAAGAATGTCGTGAGTAAACTGTTTAACTAATAATTGATATAGATGATGACAATATTTAATATCAACAAAATGTTCATAAAGTGTTAGAAAATAAGCAAGCCAATCGCATATGTTTGATACCAATTTATGGGGGTATATCGATGCTCTTTTATTACAAATATCACAAAAAGGATTTATCTTTACAGCGGTCATAATACTTATTTTATTTTCATCCTGCAGATATTTGTTATACAACTAGCACACATTTTCCATAATTGTAGTTAAAGAAGTTGTCATTGATTTCAGGTTTGTTAAATGATATCTTTCAATACAGGAATAGGCATGACTTTCAACTTATGGCACAATTTTAACGTAACATATTTCATCTATTAAAGATAAATTTACGATTTGTAACACATCAGTCTTGTTATAATTTTAGATATCAACGAGTGTTCGAGTGCCCCATGCCAGAACGGAGGTTCCTGTCTTGACAAGGTTAACGGATACTCTTGCACCTGTCCCGCAGGATATAACGGTCACAACTGCGATACAGGTGGGCACTAAATTGGTTTGATCGCTAATAGTTGCACACAAAAATAAAATCATTTACAATTTGATGGATAGAGATAACGTTAGGAATAAATATTTTGCTGACATCCTGATAATTATGTATGGCCTGCCAGATTTACCCTTCATCAAAGGAATAATCAAGTGTTCACCTTACTACTTTATACTACGATCACGCAGAACTACCATGGATGTTATCTGTACCATCTCTGAGAAGCTCCTGACTCTTTAAGAGTTTAATAGGGATCAGATTGGTGGAATCATCCATGAGTGATATAGAACCCATATACATGAAAGGTTCAATTCATTTTTCTCCATAATAAAATCCGACTTTGGTTTAATAGACTCAACAAATGTATTGCTTTCAATGCATAACCGTAACATTGACCTCATAGAAATACGAGGTCTGTCTTCATTATGCTACGTAGTTTACAATTTTCAGCAATCATAAATAATGTATCCGTTCATCTTGCAATATGTACACGTACGAGGAAATAAGGATATATATTTCGTTTCTTCTTTGTACAAAGGTAATGAATTAGATCACCACAAGCTATGCAGAAGTGTGTGTTCATTTTACAAAACATATAAATAGTTGTACCCTTGTCATACATTTCATGCATCTTTATTATTATTCTATAAGATGGGATAATGGACTACTGATCCGAGTCTCATTTCTATGAATTATAATAATTGCTTGGTTTGTGATTACGCCAGTTATCTATAGTTTCTTCTTCTATTTGTTAGCAATGAGCAGATTGATGATAAGCGAACTCTCCCATCCAGCTTATAGTTTTGAAAGTCCTCTAAAAATGTGAAAACTATCTGTGCATCGTTTAAGACTTAAGGTTTGAGGTTTTGCATGAAATCTTTCTGAAACTGTATATTAGGAGGTTATGACAACATTTTCTTAAACGAGTTAAAAATGGATCTATGTTTGATTATATTGCTTGAAGATTAGAAAAACAAAACAGAGTTATATGGAAGTGTCATCTTTTTGAAACATGCATACTCGTGATAATTTATGACATCGATGAATGTTTAACTTCCAGTTGTCAAAACGGTTGATCTTGTGTTGATCATTGGAATATATACACATGTACCTCTCATCCCGGATTTATTGGTTCGGTGTGCAGCACAAGTATGCTAGACAGTGATTAGTTTTAGGCTACGTTGAATTTCTCCTTGTTCTTGTATTGCATCAAATTTAATTAGGAACCAAAAACAAGTAAAATTATAATTAATTATATTTTAGTTTATTGGGCAAATGCTCTCTTCAGCCTAACTGAAAACAATTTTAAAAAATGCAAATAAAGGGATGTCACATCATGCAGTGTGAAGCTTTTAAACTTCGCCCCATTCGTTCAGTCGTATTTATAAATCGTGTTCAAACACGGAAACACAGTTGCCCATTCCCAAGCCTTGCTATCCTTCTAAATAAATGCAACTATATTAGTTTGACTTGTGCCTGTTCGTCTCGACATTTTGAACACTAACATCAAAAATCGGTTAACAAAACGATGAAAAGGAGTATGTTTGATTGATTATGTTATCATGTTGTATTAGAACAGCAAATATAATTTCATATTGTAATGACTTCATATAACAGCTTGACGCCTAATAAAATGTAAATCTCATCATAAGGGTTAACCATTCGCTTCAGAGAAATCAAAATATACTTGGCACATTTTCAGCTGTCAAAGAATGTTCTAGTTCTCCGTGCCAGAATGGTGGATCTTGTATTGATCACGTGAACGGATTTTCATGTACATGTGTCGACGGATATAACGGTCATACTTGTAATACAGGTAAACATTATCTAATTACATTAACAATTTAAACATATCGTAAACGCAGATACTATCTTTCCTCTACATTGTAACTTTAATATCATCAAACGATAGCAACAAAAGATATTTAAAATGTTTTGCACAAGAATGTCATGAGTATAAATTGTTTAATTAGGAATTGGTTGTAGATGATGACAATTTTTAATGTCAACAATGTGCGTGAAGTGTTAGAAAATGTGCTAGCTAATCGCATATGTTTGATACCATTTGGTCTGGGTATACTGATGCTCTTTTATTACGAATATCACATTGACAAAAATAATTTAACTTTATAGCGGTCATATATTGCTGCCGAAACGCAGATTTAAATTCATCCTCTAGATATTTGGTGCACAACTGGCACACATTTTCCATAATTGTAGTTAAAGAAGTTGTCATTGATTTCTGGTTTGTTAAATGTTATGTTTCAATACAGGAATAGGCATGACTATCAACTTATGGCAAAACTTGAACTTAAAATATTCCATCTTTTAAAGATATATTTGTGATTTGAAACACATCAGTCTTTATACAATTTCAGATATCAACGAGTGTTCGAGTGCCCCATGCCAGAACGGGGGATCCTGTGTTGACAAGGTGAACGGATACTCTTGCACCTGTCCTGCAGGATATAATGGTCACAACTGCGAAACAGGTTTTCACTAGATTCACTTTATCACTAATAGTTACACACAAAAATTTCATTTAACACTTCATGGGTAGAGTTAACGTTAGGAATAAATATTCTGCTGACATCCTAATAATCATATATGGCCTGCCAGATTTATACTTCATCAAAGGAACATTCAAGTGTTCACCTTACGACTTTATACTACGATCACGCTGAACGTCAGATGGATGTTATCTGTACCATCTCTGAGAAGCTCCTGACTCCTTTTAAACATTGAATAGGGATGAGATTGGCGAAATTCATAATTCTCCATAATTAACCAGACTTTAGTTTATTAGACTCAAGAAATGTGTTGAGTTCAATACATAACCATTGACCTCCTAGAAATAGCAGAATTTGTAATAGGTCTGACCTCATAATGCTGCGTAGTTTTCAATATTGAGCAATCATAAATAACGTAACATTTCTTCTTGCAATAGGTACACGTAGGAAAAATAAGGATTCCTTATTAATCTGATCAGCACTTTGATTTATAAATGTTATAACCGTTTGACATTTCAGAGGGGCTTTTATAATGATGAAATACATTTTCAAAAGACGACCGCTAAGTGAAAGATCTAATAACATAAAACAAATCTTGGTATCATCCTGTAAATGCAAAGTATTGATATTAATATGCATGTCTTCATCGATGTCCCCATCATAGTTTTTAAAGGAGCAATATAGTTCACGAAGTGTAATTCTTGAGTTTTTTGCTTTTTTCCAAGGGTATTATCAGCTCTCCATACATTTCCAGGGTGTTTACTTTATTATTAATATATAAGATTGGATAAAGCAATCCGGATCCGAGTCTCATTTCTATGAATGTTAATAATTGCTTGGTTTATAATCACGCCAGATCTCTTTTGTTTATCCTTCAATTTGTAAAACACAAGCTAATTTATGATGAACTAACTCTGCCATTCAGCTTATAGTTTTTGAAAGTCCTCAATAAATGTAAAAACAATTTCTTTATATTTTTAGACTTAAGGTTTGAGGTTTTGCATGAAATCTTTCTGGAACTGTATATTTGGAGGTTATGACAACATTTTCTTAAACGAGTTAACAAATTGAGCTATGTTCGTTTATATTGCCCGACGACGTGAGAACAACCCAACTAGTTCTATTGAAAAGTCATCGTTTAAAAACATACATCCTAGTGATAATTTATCACAGCAATGAATGTTTAAGTTTCTCTTGTCAAAACGGTGGATCTTGTGTTGATCATATCAATGGATACACATGTAACTCTCATCTTATATTTATTGGTTCAGTGTGTAGAACAAATAAGCTAGACAGTGATTGTCTTTGGGCTCTATTAAAGTTCTCGTTGTTCTGTTATTGCGTACAAGTTTAATTAGGAAAAAATATACGTTTTTTAATTCATTTTATTTTAATTTCTTAGGTAAATATTGTTTTCAACCGAACTAAAACAATTTTAACAAATGCAAACAAAGACATTTCACATCATGCAATGTCAAGCATTTAACCTTGGCCACATTTTTTTAGTCGTATTTATAAATCGTATTTAAACACAGAAACACACGTGTACATTCACAAGCCTTGCAATCCTTCTTAATAAATACAAACTATATTAGTTTTACTCGTGCCGAAGTAAAATAGTTTGTATAAATATAAATGTTACCCCACATCGAAAATATCTTCTTAAACAATATTGTACGCTCTGTGCATGTTCTTCTCAACATTTTGAAGACCAACATCAGAAATTGATTAGCAAAACTATGAAATGAGTATATTTTTTTATTATGTTACCACGTTGTATGGGAACAGCAAATTTTATTTCATATTGTAAAAAAACGTATTATAACTGCTTGATGCGTAATAGAATGTAAATGTCAAAGAATGAGTTAACCATTCTTTTCACAAACATACTAATATACTTGGCACATTTTCAGATGTGAACGAATGTGCTAGTTCTCCGTGCCAGAATGGTGGATCTTGTATTGATCACGTGAACGGATTTTCATGTACATGTGCCGACGGATATAATGGACATACTTGTAATACAGGTATTTATCATGTAATTACATTAACAATTTTAAACTTTACTAAAGGCGTATACTCTCTATTCTGAACATTGCAACTTGAATATCATCAAACGATAAAAATACATTATATAAAATAGGGCCTTAAATATTTGCGCAAGAATTTCATGCGTATAAACGATTTTATTAGTAATTGATTGTAGTTGATGACAATATTTAATATCAACAATGTTCATGAAGTATAAGAAAATATGCAAGAAAATCGCATATTTGTGATACCATTTTGTGTGGGTATGTCCATGCGCTTTTCTTACGAATATCACATTGACAAAACGGATTCATCTTTACAGCAGTCCTAATGCTTTTTTTTCTCATCCTGCCGATATCTGGTCTACAATTAGCTCACATTTTCCATAATTTTAGTTAAAGAAGTTGTCATTGATTTCAGGTTTGTTAAATGATATGTTTCAATCTAATGATTGCCTCCTTATGGCACAACGTGGACTTAACATATTCCATCTTTTAAAGATATATTTGCGATTTGAAACACATCAGCCTTGTTACAATTTCAGATATCAACGAGTGTTCGAGTGCCCCATGCCAGAACGGAGGTTCCTGTCTTGACAAGGTGAACGGATACTCTTGCACCTGTCCTGCAGGATATAATGGTCACAACTGCGAAACAGGTTTTCACTAGATTGACTTTATCACTAATAGTTACACAAAAAAAACTTAATTTAACTCTTGATGGATAGTGTCAACCTTAGGTATAAATGTTTTGCTGACATCATGACAATCATATATGGCCTGCCAGATTTACACTTCATCAAAGGAACATTCGCGTGATCACCGTACGACTTTATAATCCGATCACGCAGAACTACAGATGGATGTTATCTGTTCCATCTGTGAGAAGCTCCTGACTCCTTTTTAAAGTTTAATAGGGATGAGATTAACGGAATCATCCATGAGTGATATAGAACCTTTAGACATGAAAAGTTCAGTTAATAATTTTCCATACTAAAATCAGTGTTTTGTTCATTAGACTCAAGAAATGTACTGGTTTCAATTCATAACCGTAACATTAACCTCTTAGACATACGAGTGTCTGGAATAGCATTTAAACATCGCCCCATTTGTTCATTCGTATTTATAAATCGTATTCAAACAAAGAAACACACTTGCACATTCCCACGCCTTGCTATCATCCTAAATAAATCCTTCTAAATAAATACAACTATATTAGTTTTACTTGTGCTTGTTCGTCTCTACAGTTTGAATACCAACATCAGAAATTGATTAATAAAACGATGAAAGGTGTATATTTGTTTGAGTATGTTGTTATTTTGTATGGGAACAGCAAATATAATTTCAAATAGTAAAGAATGTTTATAAAGGTTTAATGCCTAATAAAATGTAAATCTCAACATATGAGTTAACCATTCTTTTCACAAAAATAAAATAGACTTGGCACACTTTCAGATGTAAACGAATGTGCTAGTTCTCCGTGCCAGAATGGTGGATCTTGTATTGATCACGTGAACGGATTTTCTTGTACATGTGCCGACGGATATAACGGACATACTTGTAATACAGGTAAATATTATGTAATGACATTAACAATTTTAACATATCGTAAACGCGTATACTAACCTTCCTCAACATTGCAACTTTAATATCTTCAAACGATAACAATAAATGATCAAAAGGTCATTGGACATTTGCGTAAGAATCTCAT
Organism: Unio pictorum; assembly: GCA_030141615.1. Classification (NCBI taxonomy): domain Eukaryota; kingdom Metazoa; phylum Mollusca; class Bivalvia; order Unionida; family Unionidae; genus Unio; species Unio pictorum. The sequence goes on along the minus strand of JARLTB010000063.1, from coordinate 4,566,186 downwards.
AAGCATAAACTCATTAATTAGTAATAATTTGTAGATGAAGACGATATTTAATATCAAGTATGCTCATGAAGAAAAACAAAAGGCAAACTAAATGTTTGATACCATTTTTTGTAGGTATGTCGATGCTCTTTTAATACGAATATCACATTGAAAAAAAGGAATTTTCTCTACAGCGGTCATATATTGCTGTCGAAATGCATATTGTAATTTCATGCTGCCGATATTTGGTCTACAACTGGCACACATTTTCCATAATTGTAGTTAAAGAAGATGTCACTGATTTCAGGTTTGTTAAATGATATGCTTCAATACAGGACTAGACATGACTGTCAACTTATGGCACAACTTGAACTTAAAATATTTCATTTTTAAAAATATACTCTTACGAATTTGTAAGATCATTCTCGTTATAATTTTAGCTATGAACGAGTGTTCGAGTGTCCCATGTCAGAACGGGGGTTCTTGTGTTGACAAGGTGAACGGATACTCCTGCAATTGTCCTGCAGGATATAGCGGTCACAACTGCGATACAGGTGGGCACTAGATTGACTTTACCGCTAATAGTAACACATAAAAACTTCAATTTAAATGTCATGGGTAGAGTTAACATTAGGATTAGACGTTTTGCCTAACTCAAGGTAATGATATATGGCCCGTCATATTTACATTTCATGAAAGGAACAATAAACAGTTCACCTTATGACTTTATACTACGATCACGCAGAACTACAGTTGAATTGTATCTGTACCATGTAAACGATATTCCGTGTGCACGTTCTTTAAGATTCCATTGTCCCGCTTGTAGTATAGGCAACGTTTGCGTATATCATAGCCACAAACACATGCTGTAGTTTGGTCTATTAACGTGAGATTAAATAATTTTATTTTACTCAAACGATAGGAAGATTATTTTAAAATCGGAAGCAAATATAAAAGATTCTGACTTTACTGCTCTAGACAGTAAACTATTAAATTCTTCCAAGAATAATACTGACATAATCTGATTCTTTGACAAGATATGTAACAAAAAATGTATATGTGATTCTAGAATGCAGCGGTAATGCAAGTCCAGAGGAGATATCTTAATCATGCCGCTAATTATTCCTGGTTACTGACCATGTGTCATGCATTAGCACGATATAATCGTGTGTGTAACAGAGTATTTAGCCTTAAATATTGAGGCGATTATCAAACATTGTTTACATATTAGTCCCATACATCGCCAGATTCTTTTACGGAGGAGTATTGTTTTCACAACATCAGTCGATACATATAGCAAAACTCATTACTGCATATTCAGAATATATATATATATATATATATATATATATATATATATATATATATATATATATATATATATATATATATATATATATATATATATATATATATATATATATATATATATATAATCGATGTAAGAGAAAATGTATTATATCTGCTTTTCATGATTCTTTTCGAACAACAAAACATACAAAATATTTTACCATTGTCATAATTTAATACCATTGTCAAACATTTTGTGTAACCTTGCCAAAACTGTCATGTACCCTTGTCATATGTATTACTGAGACCGTGTCATACATTGTATGTAAATTTAGAATTTTTCAATAGGAGGTGATAGGGTGATTCCATATTTGCCATTCATTTATAAGAATCGTTAGCTCAAGGATTACGCAAGTAGTTTTACTATGTTGTTTTTAACAATTTACAAAATTGCGCTAATTCCTGCTAAACAAATTTATTGTCACAGATAATAGTTTTGAAAGTCCCTTAACACGTGTGAAAATCTGAGGATTTCCTTTCTTTAAACGATAGTTGTGGTGTTATGCAAGAAATGTGGTTTTGACGTTTTATATGGAGTTATTGAAAATATTCCCTTCATCGTGTTTTAAGACTTGAAACATCATTTTTCTGTTGAAGAGTCTGCTCTTTGAAAAATGTACGAAAGTTTTATCATTTCAGACATCAATGAATGTTCCAGTTCTCCATGTCAGAACGGTGGAACATGTGTCGATCATGTGAACGGATATTCCTGTAATTGTCCTGGTGGATTCATTGATTCAGTATGTAGTACAGGTATGGTGTTACGTGCTTAGGCTCGAATAAGCAGCAACACAGAAAGAGTGAAAACTAACAAGCTTGTATAACTTTAACAATGATTTTATTAAGTACAATTATGTTCATAAAATAAATAAACTTACAGTTTTAGAGAATCAAATCCAACATTAATCAAATATAGAATTCACAAAAATAATCCAGTATTGGAATTGTAAAAGTCCTGATAAATAAATGTTCTAATAGTTCCAGGTTCGAATCTTGACAATGTAATCCAAAATGGCTGACAATGTCTCGTGATGCAGTTCTTGATTTAATATCATCCAGATGAAATTATGAAATGTATGTCCTGTTTCCAAATAAATAGAATAATTCTTCTTTTCCAACGAATTGACACAAAGTCCATAATAATTATAACACTCAAACATGAAATACACAACCTAACTTTAAAATAAGCCCAAATTCTACTAAAGTTAGCCTCCAAAACACAGCTATACATATATATATATATATATATATATATATATATATATATATATATATATATATATATATATATATATATATATATATATGTAATTCCCTCGTAAACAAGAGGAATCATGTGATTCTGGAAGGTCACAGAAAGAAGCTACATTCTCCAAGTCACGTAATCTAGATATTTACTACCCCTAAGAACTAAAAATAAAAATGTTGTCCTTGAAATTGACCAATAGTTTTAGAGGCTTGTTGACAATGTCTAAAGCAAGGTCAATATTTAGGTCAAACAAGCCAAGGTCAAAACTTGTTTACAATTAGAGAATCTAAATCAGCCTAAACATTCTAGAATAATTTCCCAATTAATGGATATTAAACCCTAAAAGATAAATTTGGATTTAACAATTAAAAAAAAAAATTAAATCCAATAGCCGTAACAATGGACATTATCTTTGTGCTCTGTTACCTTTTTTGTCTTGTCTAAAATAATATATAAGATAAAAGGAATCTTAGAATCAATTTATTTTACACGTCTTGCCTATAGCAAAACTTTGAATAAAATAAACGAGTGGTTGACTACTCGGAAAATATCTTCCAAACCAATGATGTTTGCTGAGTTTTAGTTCGTTGCGACAGCTTTAAGACATAAATTAAAAGCGGATTAACAAAACAATGGAAAATATTATAATTGCGCGATTATATGAGCATGTCCTATCCGAATATTAAAAAAAATTTCCAAGGTATAAACTTACATTATTAAATCAGCTAACTACAGAGAGTACAAATATCTGAAATCATCAAAATCTTTTAAACCAGTTTTGATTACATGTGTTTCTTTTTCAGACATGAACGAATGTGCCAGTTCTCCTTGCCAGAATGGTGGAATTTGTATTGATCACGTGAATGGATTTTCCTGTACGTGTGCGAGCGGATATAATGGACAGACTTGTAGTAGTGGTAAATATTATCTTATTACATTTAATAATTTAACATTATATAAAATATAATTTGTGCTCACCATAACAAGTTAAAGATCATCAAACGATAACAAAAATGATGACTACATAGTTAATCGTATATGCAATTCCGCAAGGGTCTCATACGTATAAACTGTTTACTTAGTACATGATTCTAGATGATGACATTATTCAGAATCAACTATGTTCAATAACAAATAGAAATCATGCGTGCCGATCGCATACGTTTAACACCATCTTGTTTGGATCAGTCGATGTTTTCTGATTTTGAATTTCATATTTAGAAAAATGGATTTGTCTTTTTAGCTGTCGTTTATTGCTATCATATATTTCTGTCGAAATGCTTATTTATTTTTAATCTTGCAGATGTTTGTGATATATTTGGCACAGATGTTTCATAATTATAAATCAAAAACATGTCATTGATTTCAGTTTGTTAAAGGATACGTTTCAAATAACTGCAATAAACAAATATAGTCAACTTCATGTTACAACTTGAAGTTAATACATGCATCATTATTTAGAATTTCTGGAGACAGTACCTCTAAATAAAGTCAGTTAGACTGGTACTTTGACTATGAAAAATATGCCAACTACCCTTGCAATAATGGTGAATGTTTGTGTTAACCAAGTGAAAGGTTGCTGTCTACATCTCCTGTAGGTTAGTTAGCTCGTGCTTTGGGTACAAATGGTAACTGTGAAGTCTTGAATGTTCTCCAAATACATGTAAATCCTGCTGATCATAGGTGATCTCCAGAATGTTTGCAATTACGTTATGTCTCATGTATTTGCAACGTTGTTTTGCCATTTTGAAATTTTATTATAATTGTTTTATTCTATGATTTAGTATTTAATTGTTCCAAGACTTAGAAGAAGAAAAAATAAACCTATTTGAATAAACACCATAACGCCTGATATTTTCAATATCAATGAAGGTTCCGGGCCCTCCTGAGACAATGTTGAATTTTGGGTTACTCAGATGATTTAAGGTGGACTGCAAAGTGCACATAAGCAGCAAGAAGGGTGAATCGGACTTCCCTCCTTGCTGCTATGTAAAAGATATTCTTAAACATACACATTCATTGGAATTTTTAGTGAATGAAGACCTGGAATTATATTACTGTAAAAAGACAAAAGAATGTGGGTACAGCACCACGAGAGAGTCACTACACGCAAATCAATATCTTTATCTCTTTAGTTCATTTGTATTTCAGATAAATTTTATTATGAACTTTAATTAGTTGGGCTTGTGTCTGTAATTAATAATAATAATAATAATAATAATAATAATAATAATAATAATAATAATAATAATGACGAGGACTTGGTAAGGCATTAATCGTTAGAATATCAAAGCGCTTTACAACATAAAAAAAAATGATTACTCATAGAAAACACAATGAAACATTGTATTTTGAGATATTGATAAATGTTTCCGTTCTTCATGTATACATGAAAGCATTACTGTCGTTAGAGCTAATCAAAGAGTTCATTATTAATAAAGAAACATAAACATAACATTGTTTGTTACATATACTTTAAAGTATTCATACATTTGTCACTTTCCGGTGTGGATCATCATTTCACCATGTAAGCTTTCTTTCTTTCTGCCTTTTCTGTAACATTTGTTTTAGTTTGAATATTTCTTTTCAATAGCACTGTGTCTCTATCGTTTTCGCTATATGGCACATACATGTTTGATGCCATTCGCAAAACGTACTTTAGTGTGGTTGAAATATGAAGATTCGAAACAGTAGCATGAATTCTTTCATAGACAAATATCATCATATGATAAATATAATTAATATTGCGCGATCATTTGGAACGACTTGCACAACATTTCATGAAAATTCAGTATTGTTCAAATTGGAGGTGATAGAGAACTGCAGAACCGTTGCTCATTTCTTGAAAATCTAGTCAATATGTGCTCAATTTGTCTGTTGTCCTACAGTAATGTGAACTAATTCCTGTTCAAAAAATAAACTTGTCATATCTTATATTTTAAGGTCCTCTAAAAATGTCAAAAGCGTTAAGCATGATATCCGGAAAGATGGCCGCTATCGCGTAACCGGCTTAACGTAGCTCTTCCGATTTTGTGCTATTTTTCATGATATATGTGCTTGTTGTCTATCTTCGTCTACATTATTGTGTTTGCTCATGCATTGACTGTTCAGTCCGTATGTGTTAATTCATCTCCTTGGTTTAGAAACGAGAACATTTAGAATTTTTCTCAGCTTTTATAAATATAATCAGCTTTTGTATATATGATCAGCAGGTCAACATACAATATTGAACGCAGTCATTTTGTAACTTTACAGTGAAAGAAATATTTGGATTATACAAGTTCCCGCAATGCATGTAGTATTTCAATATAAGTATATTGCTTTACGTTATCATTATTCACATAAACCTTTATGAAGTCAGTGACAAGTAAAGCGGTACGATTATCCTGAATTAGCTTTTTAATATATACAGTAGGATAATTGAATTTTTATCGCACTTTGTAGCTGATAACAGCAATTTTATAGGCCTACGTCTAAGCAAAATAACGCCCCCCCCCCCCCGTTACCAACACTGAGTGTGGTGTAGGGCTTACGGTCCGAATACGGCCAAACTTTACCTAATCAGTAAACCGTGAGAGAAAAGCAATTAATTACATTAATTATCGTATATTAGACACCGTAAGCTGATAGTAAAAGTTATGTTTACAACACACACACACACACACACACACATATATATATATATATATATATATATATATATATATATATATATATATATATATATATATATATATATATATATATATATATATATATATATATATATATATATATATATATAATTTGGTCTGAGCCTCATAACCTATAGGCTTTTCTGCAAATCGTTTTAATATGTAAGTATGAAATTAAAGTATCTGTTTATGAAATGTGATTTCCTAATATATATATATATATATATATATATATATATATATATATATATATATATATATATATATATATATATATATATATCATAGAAAGTGAATAATATATGTTGGTGTTCATTTGAAGTTGTAGCAAATCATAATAATCTTCTCATAACTTTCGTGTAAAATTAATCAAATTTAGAAAGTAGAACTTGAAAGCATGTTCTCATTGGTTCCGAAATGATTAGCTTTCCAATAGTTAGAATACACATGTATAGCAGGGAGAAAGGGACTATAAGAGCCTAACTCATTCCCTGGAATTTAAAACGAGCCCAATATAGTAGCTCGAAACGACTTGAAAATCTTACACACCTCTCTAAGTCATTTGGCCGTTTCTTTCGAATTGTATTCTGTATTATGAATCAATCGTCCAACATTATAAGCAAGATGGCTAATACTTGTAAATAAAGAATCGCGTACATTTACCAAAATTCTTACCTCAAAACAATGAACATCCAAGTAGTCTTACAAAATAAGGGCATGAATATAAACAAGAAGCTTTAGGTCCATATTGGCATACTTTCACTCATGATTGCATTGAATAAATAAAATGATCCCTATAACTGCATTTATATTTGAGTGTGTTGCTCCTACGGCTTAGTGAATCTTGTTTAATTCGACATCTGAATTAACCGGATTTCTTTATTCTCCTTCTTTGAAACTTTTGTTTCTCTTTTGCCTTATAGCTGCTTGAAAGATTACCTCAATTTAGCAATCAGCTATCAACCAACGTTTAGAGGTCATTTGTAATGAGGAATAAAATATCTATTTACTAGCTACATATCATACATCAATTCGCTTCCCAGTTGGTCCTACTTAAGATCGAATTGAACATAATTCATCTAAAGCTAATACTCCGACTCAGTGACCCATATGTTCGTTGTTTTGTGGGAACGTTTTTCCAATAATTGCCAGATTATGTTTCTGCCATCGCGTCTTGTTTGGCCATCTATATATATATATATATATATATATATATATATATATATATATATATATATATATATATATATATTTAAAAGTGCAGAATATATGTGCTTTGTATGGTGAACATTAGTACTCCATTGGATTTTGAGCTCAACTAGGGATGTATAGAGGATGTGGATATGTGTACATCGTGTACCACTTAAGAAACTTTCCGCGTTGTTTGTTTGTTTGTTTGTTTGATTAGGATTTTTAACGTAGCTTTAACAATTTTTCAGTCATATCGCTACGATGTCTGCATTGAGGCAGTTTATAGTGATGTCTAGCACTGAGACATCATGCCGCAGACATGTAGCATGATGTCTCACCCAGTCACATTATCCTGACACCAGTCCGACCAGTCCTAACACTAACCTCTTAATGCTGAGCGTCAAGCGAGGCAGCTGTTAGTACCATTTTTGTAAGTCTTTGGTATGACTCGGCCGGGGATCGAACCGACGACCTCCCGCTTCCGGGGCGGACGCTCTAACCACTAGGCCACCGGAGCGGTTATTTCCGCGTTGTCGTGAAATATACGGACACCATATGTACCGGATGCTTCATTAGTGTTCCATTTATTTTGGCAGCGTGTTGATGTATAAAAATGTCATGTGTCAATAGCTGAGTCAGCAACATGCACCGGGACAACAGGGTCTTTTGCGTGCATATAAATATCTCCTGTCCGTCCAAACACGTCGATAGATTTGTGGACGGTGCTCACTTTCTTAGATCCAACTTAATGTTTTTCTCTTGAACCAGACTCAAAAAAGTAAATCAATGTTTGATCTTGTATAACAGTTTCATTCAAGCGTGTCTGGTTATGCTTTTCAATTTTGTGCGAGAAGCCGATTTTTGGCGATTTGAATCGGTGTCGTTGATCAGCAGTCAACCAATGTGCAGCATATCTTGCCCACGTTTATTATTTTTTTTTTCTTTTTCTTTTTTTTATTAGGGTGGGGGGGAGGCTTCAACCTCAGCATATTAAAAACAGCTGCTGCAGTAATGCCTGTGATAATGGAAATATTTAAATTTTAACATTTCTTTAACTGCCTCCATTACATCAGCAACATCTCGTTCCCAAATTGTAGACAATGGTCTTACTGAACCTAGTAATCGCCCATGGATAAGCGACCATTTTTAAAGCGATAACAGCTATGAATTGCAGAAAATGACAGAATTGTACCTGCAAACATTATTCAAGTTGAAACTAGTGATGGCACAATAGGCTGAGCTT